>PUQB01000179.1:0-441790 GCA_003024785.1 Selaginella tamariscina | reverse complement strand
ATCAGCATCAGTAAATTTGAGGAATACTTCTGTGTCACCACACCAACACACCGTGGTGCACGGCGTGTTTTGAAACACTGCTACGTGAGCTATTGTTTTAGAACACGGCGTGGTCACACAGTATTTGACCGTGTTTCAAACCGTGTTTGGAGCCGTGTTTTGGAGCATTGACCGAGTCAATGAACACGGCCCGTGTTAACACGGCTGGGGGCGTGTTCGTGTCACCACGCCAACACGCCGTGGTGCACGGCGTGTTTTGAAGCACTGGTGTATACTGGCGTATCACACGCACGCAACTGCATCTTTTTATGTACGGTATAGCCACAACCATTCATAGGACGGTGAGTGGTTAGTTCATATGATGAACATGTAAATGAGCTTATGTAATATGATACACATCTCTCTCTCTCTCTCTCACTCACTCACTCACACACACACACACATTTGATATGATATAAATACATGTGAATATGTATCGAGATAGGTCAATGCTCAATGCCTAGCGAGAAAAATATATATTAGAAATAAAACAATGCACATTAAAAGGGTGCTAACTATATATATATAGTGATACATCCCCACAACCCCCACTAAATGCTGCATATGCGGTGTGTGTGTGTAGAGAGAGAGAGAGAGAACAATAAACTTGTTTTCATAAATGTATGAGCTTTTTTTTATACTCGAGTCTGAGGGCAAAACAACAACCTGTCTTGTATGTATGGAGATGCAAAGACCATATCCAGACACTCATAGCCTGAGCCCTCTCTAGGAACCATTTTGAACAGCCGGCTTTCCCCACCATCCAAAAGATCTACCGTTGCAATTACGTGATCCAGTAACCATCGAATACCACGTCTGGAATGTAGCCCCATTTAGACACTTGTTCACTAATCCTTGTTGCTCAGCCTTGCAGAGCTTGTAAAACTCTGTAGCTTCCAGGGGGAGGGTCTTCCACTTTTGATCCTCCAGTTCTAGCCACTTGTTTTTGTCTTGTTTTGATCTGGACCAGCAAAGATGACAATTCGAGATCCCAAGTGTTTACATCTGATCAACCAAGTGCAGACTCTCATCCACACTTCAGTGACGTTATATATTATTAAAATATTTTAAGAATATGTTAATGTTTAATGTTAAACATAATATTATTTAAACTAAAGTATATAGATTAAGTATTTATAACCACCTCTATATTTAATAAATGATAAAGTCAAATATATATAAAAACTAACTAAATATAATATACTATATTATATATAAGTAGTGTTCCTTTTACAAATTTTATGTCTAATGAAGGTTCTTTAATAGTAATTACATAGATAATTTTTTTTTTTCAAATTTTTTGTTTAGTTTCTTCTTTTTTTAATGTTTTTTTACAAGGGGAGTAATTAGATTTAAAAGTTTTGTAACGAAGAAGAAAGTAACTTTGACTATATAATTTTCCTCTTAACTCGTATGACTTTATATTATAAAAAGTGCATCGATATCTATTGTAAGTAGCTTTTTATTGTGTGTAAATATTTATTATGTGTATTATTGTGCATATATGTTGTCATAGTTTTACTTTGACTCTTTGTTTTTACTTTGGAAATTGATTATTGTTACTTACCGAGTCCGTTACATATAGGAAATAGGTCCACTTAGTACACTTGGGTATTTAGTGATAATCCGGCAGAGTGTCATTAAGTATTTGTAAGATACTCTAAACAAAGCTAGAATTTACCTTTTAAAAAGCCCCCTCTCAGTGATTTATGTTCCAGTTGGATTTCTTATTGGTTCCGGTGAGTTTGATGTGTCAGATATGGTTAGAAACACCTCTAAGGTTGACCCAACCCCACGCCTTAAACCCCTTGGGTTAGGGTTTAGGGGTTGATGTGGTCGTTTAGATAAACTTGCTCTCTTTTGCATTGGGACTAGTTTTTTGTGCTAGCCCACATATTACAATAGCATTTTTAAGGGGGGCTTGTCACATAAATAAGGTAGAGTAAGTGTGGGGCAAGCATGCCAGAGTCTAAGAGGTCTCTAGTTCCTTCCTCCCCGCTAGCATGGGTTTGTTTGATGTCGTCAAGGCATACTCGCTATGCCGCCATGTCCACTCACCCGTTGGGTACGTCTCACTTTAGGGGTAGCTTACCCTTATTGTTGGTGAATCTGCACTACTGTGCTCATGTACGTCGCATCCAGGGGTTAATTAAGACTTTTTATCCGGTAACCCGCTCGCACATATAGGTAGTCGTTGAGGCCTTATTTTGGCCTCCTTGTCCATGCGAAACTAAGGGTAACACTCATAGCTCAGCCAGTCACGCATCTTGATTCACAATGTGAGTATTGTCCGTGCATTTAACTAATTATGGGGGTGAGCTCTCAGGCAGACATGTTCCCAAAAGGTATTTTAGTGTGGGCTTTAAGGGTTAGCATCTGGCAAGCCATAATCGTGGCACCGGGTCTGACTTTTGTCTCTAAGGAGGCTATGAAAGATAGCCTTGTCTTGGGAAAACACCCATGTGACACTAGTATGGGTTTCATACAAGTGCAACACTTAGGGCATGATCTCCAAGGTCATGTCTCGGGATTAAGGTTGAGGGTTGGTGATCTTGGTAAGCACATGTTCGTGTTCTAGGGTAGGTTGGGCACTTACCTAAGAGAGGTTAGTCTCTTGCCCAAGTGTGCTTACCAGCACATATGGCTAGGGGTGTTCATCCTTAGGGTGTGGAAGCATGTTTGAGGGTTGAACAACCTAGGCTCTGTAGCGAGGGCCTTCCTAGATACAAGCATGGTTCCCTTTAGGAAACAAGGGTTAGAGTTTCCCAACTTTAGCCTTTAGGGTTTGCTTAGGGAAACACTCGTGCCCGTTGACGGCAAACACTCGTGGGTTCTTTAGGTACTAACCCTAAGGCCAGGGTATGACTTGGCCACAAACCCCTAGGGGTTAGTCATGAGTCAAGGTATCCTTAGGGTTGTATTTGACTAAAAGTGATTCCTCAAGGTGTAGGGTGATGCTTTAGCCTTATTAAAGTATGTGTGGAACACATGTCTCCTTGATGAGGGCAAGGGCATGAGCCTATTTAGGTCTTTTAGGGCAGGACCCTAAGTTTATTATAAGGGTTTTTAAGGGCAGACATTCTAAGGAGGTTTAGGTTAAAACCACTAAGTCTCTTGTTCACTTGACCATTTGGGTTATTGGGGTTGTCTTGGAAAACTTAATAAGACTCACATAAGATTAAACACCAAATGGCCACCTTGTAGCCATGTATTGGCCCTTTAGGTAAAAACTCTAACATATGTGGTGTGTGTATACATATATGTGTCAAGATATGTACTTTATCACATGTGTGTGTGCATATGTATGTGTCTATGGATATGGATATGGATATGTGTGCATATATGTGTGTATATGTATATGTAAATGTTTCATTTTGTGTGTAATAAATATTTAAATATGTATTAAATATTAAAATATTTATTTATATATATTAGTTAATATTTATATTAATGTTTCTCTCACAAATTGGGGCCGGGCCAATAGCTTGTTTTTTTAATTATAAAATTAATCATATGAATAAAATGTAAAAAGTTTTTATGCACACTAATATTTGATTAATATAATATTAAAATAATAAATAAACATAAATTAAATTAAATATATTTAAAGTTGTTATTTGTTATAGTTATCTTGATATAGTATGCATGTTGTAACTAAAGTGGGCATGATACGTGAAAATGGGAATATAAAAAATTACTAATTAATACTTAAGTTTTAATTATTAATTAATCATTTAATTAATATGTAATTAAGCCTTAAATATTAATTAATTAATTAATTAATCCTTCAATAACCTTACTTAGTAAGGAATATTCCTAAAATATCTTAGAATATTCATATTATTCTAAAAATAGTTTACAATAATGAAGAAATACTATCAAACATAATTACAAATGAAATCATTTCTTATCAACATGTTAATTTATTTATAAATACTTTCTTCCTAACATACAGAGAAATCTCCTCATTTTGTCTAAATCATCACTCTCCGGATTAATCAAATCATTTTGGTCAATATCTTGATGTTGTTGCCACCACCTAACACTCTCACGAATGCAATTGGGAGTTGCCATCCTTGTTAATAATAAGACATCTGCATAAAGGCTCATCTAAAAATGACGTTCCTTAAGAATAATATTATAAAGCGCCCGGTTGCTATCCTTCATTTTATAAAATTCAAAATCACGAGAAAGAAAAGCTTCAGGAAATGTTGATACGGTGGATACTGCTCACAAAAATTTTCGAGATTCTTCTTTCTGAGGCACGTATCCAAGTAGTTCACTAGCTCATCCATGATATCGTATCAGAATATGGATCGAAAGTGATTGGATGAATACAAGCAATGTTTTGGTTGAGCATAGCCTTCTGAGGAGAGTCGTCTACCACTAAGATATGTGCATTCTTCATTATCCTTAAGCGACTGATCTCCCCATGAGTCCCAATTATTCTTTCATTCTTGAAGAAGTATGGCTTGCTTTCCTTTTTATATTGTGAAATTCGAGAGGTTTATAACATATTCGCTGGTCAAAAATCCAATCTTTACGAATCACCTCTTCTGCAACACTACAATGTTTCTTAAGCAAATTCAACAGCGGTGTTAAGTTATGAATCTGCATGCATGACCAAATCCCACAAGCGCACCCATCTCCTTAAGCTTTTGAAAGAGACGATCCAACCCTGGACGAAAAATAATAATATCGAAATTTACCATGACAAGGAATGAAATCTCCTTGTTTGATTTCTTTTTTCCTATCCTCGGGCCTTTGTCGATGAAGCAGAACACCATTGACATCCAACAACACAATATGGCCATGAGTAACATGGGAGCCGTTGAATACTTGCAAATACATTTAGACACTATCTCGTTGCCTATCCCTTCATCATTTAATTGTACATCATCCTTACAAGATTCAGATATTGCATGCGCTGAAGAAATTGATTTCGGAACTGAAGCCAATAAAAATGATGATGAAAAAACTGAAGTGGCCCCCATGGTAACGATGTTTTGAGCTGCATTATTATCCATTTCCTGCATGAACTCTGTCATTCTGACATGTGGCACAAGAAATTGTCGCCAAACCCCTCTCTTACCTCATGCCAATGCTGAAAATCCATGTTCTCAATTGTTTCATTACATCTGCAAAATGATAATTAGCTGACCTTAAAATTATCAAGGTATATTATTTACCTTGTTAATGTGTGACCCATGTTTGAACTAAAAGCTTCATTAATCCTTGAGAATTTATTTTCTGTACAAATATAAACGAAATATACAAAAATGCCTTATGTTACACTCATTTACAACTATTCGTCACTCTAAGAACTCATTAACAATTCTTCTTCGCTATTACCTTCTGAGTGAGGCGAAGAAGGTCTAAGCCGCTTGTGAGATGGTTCAAGATCTTCTGTATCTTCTATTGATGTTTCCATGGGTAATGGAGTGTGCGAATGTTCTGTACTCCTCGAGATAACTTCCGGTCTAATATCTGATTGAAGTTCGTCCTCAGACTCCGACATTGAACCAGATTCGTCTTCAGAGCTATCGCACTTATCGGAGGGAACTTTCTCAAATACTCCTTTATGGATTCGTTGGGGTATCAGTTGAGAACCTATCTATCCACTTGTTCAGGTCCTCAACCATGGTCTTATCCTTTTCAACGGCAAATACACATGTATGCCGAAGGTAACACTCCTTCAAGACGGACCCCCTAGTGCAGTAGTCAAAAACCCACGCATCACTGTGAGGACCCCTGATCAAGTTGACGATGCTCCGTGCCGCTTGACTTGTGATGTTTGGATAACGTACATTGCCGAATACGTCACTCTCAGCTATCGGTGTATCGGATGGAGGTTCAGGGCCGTTGGAGTGCAAACAGATGCCTGGCCAGTCATTTGGAAGTTTGAAATTGTTTGGCGCATTCCTAACAACCAAGTGAACAACCGAATCAATGCACTTCGGATCAGCATCATTCATATAAAATCCTGTCCAACGATGTTTATTCCTCTTGGCAACAAAGGTATCGGTGACATGAGCAAGAATCAAGAAATAAATACCTGAAAATAGATATCAGTCAAGAGTGCAAGTATGAATTCAATAATAAATACCTTCTTTGTACATGCTTGCACGGCTAAGTTTCTCCACCAAATCCTCTAGTGTCTGTCTGTCGAAGGATTTTTTGACACCCGCCGATCCATCACGAACAATTGAAACGGTTTCCTACAAGCAGTGATGGTACCCCATAAAGTCTCCGAATCCAACAACAAACATCTGTAGGGCTTGTCGTGATTCGTAGCATCCTCCTTTATAAGGTTCAACTCGGTTCTCCGCTGCTGAAGGACTGCCATAAGAGAAGGCGTCATCGCAATGTTCTCCTTTTGGCGTTGGCGTGCAATAGATTCTTGCCCAGATCTTCCGATTGATTCACCCATTCGACAAGCATATCATCATTTGTCACATGCAAATATTTGCTGACCTCTTCGTATGTTGAAGCCGAAATCCAACCCAGTTTGTGGCAGTGTATTCCCAACCACTCCTTGAAGTGCCTGACCGTCTTCAACTCCATTGCCTTGAGATGAAAAGGAGAGGTGGGCTGCTGTTGTTAATCTGTAATTTGCCATCAATCACCAAATCAGCCAAGACTTCCATCTCCTCCATCGTTGTTCCATTTAAAGGCTTCAACCATGTGAGCTTGAAATCGTTGTCTACATCCTTTATAGATTGAACAGACTTAGCCTTCGGCGTCTTACTGGGTTTCTTTGCAGACTTCTCTGAGGGCTCCACTTCACTTGTCTGCTTCTTCTTCAGTGTTCCTTTTGCAAAGGATTCCATAATCCCCAACCATTTCAAAGATCCTATCCTCGGGACAAGAAATCAACATCATCAAAAAGGATGTTTCCTTCCCGCCCACCTGGGCAAAATCAACTGCTACAATTTCTTCAACTCTCTGAGAAAAAGACAGATTAATATACCGGCGAGATAAATCCCGCCCAAACAATTTGCTTACCCGGTAGTCCGCAGATTGTGTATTCCCTGCGGTAGCTCTTTGTGGTCGCTGAAGAGATTCCCACACGGCTCGCGTGTGTTTGAACTTCTCCCATATTTTGCTGTTGTAGTGGTTGGTGTCTGCAGCGTCCCATTCCGCCGATAACTTATGGTACTGCTCGATTGTGAGATTCGGCTTCGCTAAAAACGCCGATCTTTTCGTCAGCTTCTCACGGGTATGCTCGGAAAGTTTTGTTGCCATCGTTCCTTTGTTGTGTTCGTCGAGAAGTCGTTGGGCTGCCGTTATTGTGTGCTGGCCACTAATGATGTAGTACTTAACTGATTTTCTATTCTCCGTCTGAACCTTCCTCATTTGTTCCGGTGTTGTGATCCACACTTTGTCAGCGCCTTTGTTCTCTCGTAGTATGCGCACAAAACAGCATTATGTGGAACGGTGTAAGAATTGTCGTCCTTCATCTTCTCCATGAGCTCAGCTACACGTTCCTGATTCAGTGGCCTGTAATTGAAGTTTGGGTTGACGCTGCAATACTTAACCCTACACTCGTAAATCCTATCATCCAACATCATTTCCTTGTGGCTTATTGCAGCATGGGACGCCACAGGTGCAGCTGACAAAACGACTAATGATTTTCTTCTACGATCCGAATCAACATGTGTGATCCCCGATTGATGCTGTTCTAATGTTCTCGGCACACTCTTCCAGCTCCCGAAATTTGCTAAGCAAATTGAACGTGATCTGTAAAGAACCTGAGACCAAGCCACCCTCTCAATCTCCTTTATGATGTCGCTGTGTTCTTCTTCAATGTGAAGAGGGACGATTGCTCCACTTGTGATTTTCTGTATTGTGAAGCAATATCTCCTGAGAATACACCTACTCGATGAGTCTGAAGATCTTCGAAGTAGACATCCAGTGGATCCCCTCCATAGATGGGCTTTCGTTGAGTTGAAGAAGAACTCCACGGTCAACATCATTAGTGAACACGTGAACGTCATTATCCACAAGTCGACAAAACCACCCGAAATTAATGTTGTAACTGGGACCTCTGGATCCGAGAACGTGACATTGGATGGAACAAGGCATATGTGTCGAGCATCGTCAATCTGGGTTCGCAGCATGCTTTCGGATGCTTGACTAGCACACCCACTTTCCATTGTTTTGCTTGTCCATGCGATGTGACAGAGGTTAGTTTGACAGCAACCATGGTTGTTCCAATGCGCTTCCCGTTTAGTTTGAAATATGGCCAAGTTGATTCCAGAATCCCCCTGCCCATCTCTTCTCCTGCTCTCGTCTTTAATGTCACCTCAATTCCACATCTGAATACAAAAATGATTAGTTCAAGCACATATCCGAGTATAACAGATTTTATTTTAATTCTTACCCAGAATTTGACGACGACTCCATACTAATGACTCGATCTCCTTGTTTAATTAAATCGTCCTTCTGCAAAATAATACACTATGAATACAAATCATATAAAAACGCACACACACTTGTATAAACCCGAATATACAAAAATAATACACAGAGAGAAGTGACGGAATTAACTGTCCAAAGCTCACCTTTGTGCTAGTGCAAAAGAAAGATAACATTTCGTTTTAGAACCACCACAAATGTGAGCTCTGGACAGTTTTACATAGTTTCCTAGCTTTTACTCGAAATATTATGATAAGATGATAAAAGTAAATAAAATGAGATATGCAACTTATATATACTAATACACATATATATTCACATGGAAGGTGCGGCGGGATTAATCTCGCCACCCCTTCAATGCCTCCTGAAAGAGTGGGCGGGATTAATCTCGCCACCTTTCTGGAGGCCTTGAACGGGAGTGCGGAATTAATCTTGCCACCCTTCTCGGTCTCAGAGAGAACTGGCAGGATTTATTTGGCACACCCCTTCAGTGACTCCAGAAAGGAGGCGGGATTAATCTCGCCCACCATGTAAGGGATGGTTAAATGAATTTCGCCACCCTTCCCAGTTCTCTCCATTGGTATGTTGTAAACCTTCTACGTCTCAGACAGAAACGTTTGGGATTGGTCCGACTCACCAATGGAGAAAAAAGGAAGGGTGGCGGGATTCATTCCTCCAAGGCATTGAAGGCTCGGCGGGATTAATCCCGCCGCCCAGGGCCTTCACTCGGTCCCTATGCGGCGGGATTAATCCCGCCGGACGCCAATTCCCTGCGAATCGGGCGGGATTAATCCCGCCGCCTAGGCCCTTCAGGCAGGCCTTTGGCGGCGGATTAATCCCGCCGATTCGTGCAGGGCAGCGGATTAATCCCGCGCCAGGCCCTTCACTCGGGCCTAGGCGGCGGGATTAATCCCGCTGGACGCCAATGCCCTGCGGAATCGGCGGGATTAATCCGCCGCCTAGGCCCTTCAGGCAGGCCTTTGGCGACGGGATTAATCCCGCCCGATTCTACGCAGGGCAGCGGGATTAATCCCACTGCCCAGGCCCTTTACTCGGGCCCTAGGCGGCGGGATTAATCCTGCCGCTACACACGTCTCACCATATAGCAGCGGGATTAATCCCGCCGCTACGCACATATATATTTATATATATGTATATGTGTGTAGGAGAGTGCGTGTGTGTGCCAGAGATAGACAAATCAGATAAAATTATACTGATACACAAATTATACCGATACACAAATTATATGTATATCGTGTGTATGCGTGTGTGAAACAAATAAAATCATACAGATAAACAAACAAATTAATAAAATTATATATATATGTGTGTGTGTGTGTATATATATATAGGAGTGTGCGTGTGTGTGCAAGAAATAGATAAATAAATAAAATTATACAGATACTGGTACACATAATATATGTATGTATATATGTACATAGGTATATATATATGTGTGTGTATATGTATATCGTGTGTATGCGTGTGTGAAACAAATAAAATCATACAGATAAACAAACACACACACACATATATATATACAGGAGTGTGCGTGTGTGTGAGAGAGATACAATTAACAAATCAATAAAATTATACAGATACACACACACACACACACACACACACAAATATATATATATATATATATATATATATGTATGTATGTATGTATAGGAGTGTGCGTGTGTGTGCGAGAAATAGATAAATAAATAAAATTATACAGATACTGGTACACATAATATATGTATGTATTATATGTATATAAGTATATATATATGTGTGTGTGTGTGTGTATGTATATCGTGAGTATGCGTGTGTGAGCGAAACAAATAAAATCATACAGATAAACAGGAGTGTGCGTGCGTGTGCAAGAGATAAAATTAATAAATTAATAAAATTATACAGATACACAAACACACACACACAGATTATATATATATATATATATATATATTAATATAATATATCTGTGTGTGTATATGTATACAAGTGTGCGTGTGTGTGCGAGAGATAGAGATCTAAATTATATTATTAAGATACATACACATATAAATATATAAATAAATAAATAAACTTAGAGGAGTGTGCGTGTGAGAGAGAGAGAGAGATCTCACTTGTGTGAGAGAGAGAAGGAGATTTCACTGCCGCCGCCGCCACCTTACAAACCTTAGGAATATACTTAAATCCTAAAAGGAATAGAATATATATTTAACCCTAATCGAATATTCCTTCTAAGAATATACTTAAACCCTAAAAAGATTAAACTAGTGATTCGCCCTAAACGAATATTCTTTCATTATATTATCAGCGTGTGCGTGTGCGTGGTGTATTACATACACCCCAAAAAAATATCATGCAGGGGTTTAACACGTGTGTGTCCATGAAAGTGTTAAAGTTTCACGTGCAGCGATACATATATACACACATAGTATTATATACATAGACATACATACATATTAGTACATATTAATATTAGAGAGACAGAGTACAGGATCATGTATGGTGTGTATGTATGAGAGAAGAGTGACAATACATGTTATGGATCATGCATGGTGTGTATGTTTAAGAGAAGAGAGACAATACATATTTACACATGTATACACACAGACATACATACATATTACATGTGTAAATTCAATGTGTTACATAGGGTTTAGGGTTTAGGGTTTAGGGTTAGGATGGATCATGCATATGAGAGAGTGAGTGTTATACACAGATATACATTATACATATTACATAATTATAACATCAATACATATTATGGATCATGCATGGTGTGTATGTATGAGAGAAGAGACAGCTACATATTATGGATCATGATCATGCATGGTGTGTATGTATGAGAGAAGGGATTATGCATGGTGACACTGTGTATGTATGAGAGAAGAGATAGAGTGTTAACAAATGAAAATCGTACACATTGCAATATTATATTAGTACACATATATACATACACACGTGTATACACACAGACATACATATATATTACATGTGTAAATTCAATGTGTTACATACACACACACTGAGTACATATAGATCATACATGCGTTGAACATGATGTTTTTCAATAAAGAAGCAACATATAATTTCTCAAGTTTGGTTTAGGGCAATGTGCATGTGTGTGCATATGTGTCTCTGTAACTGCTTCTAATGCATGTGCACATGTATATATAAATTTATGATTGTGTTTATATATAATATGTGCAAAACAAACATCGAATAATTAAGAAAATAATATTAATATACACACTATGAACATATTTTAAATTATACATAATAATATATGATTTTATCTAATATATAGCCATATATAGTTTTAATAATATATATTAATTAATATTGATAATAAGGTTTAACACTAGAATATTCTTGAAATAATAACAAATTAATTGAGAAAATCCCATTAATATATACAAATGTAGAATAATTACTGAGATAATTAAGAATAAGACTAATTTAATTATGATAATCATGTTTAATATTGGAATATTCTTTGAATATTAAGAAAATAATAAAGAATATCCCATTAATAGTAGGAAATGTAAATTAATTACTCGAGTAATTAAGAAAATAATAATAATAAACAGACTATGAATATATTTTAAATGATACATAATAATATATCAATTTATTTATTGTATTAGTGTATATATATATATATAAACTTAATAATATATACTTGAATATTAAGAATGTAGAATAATTATAAAAATTTCGTAATATTAAACAGCTTGAAGCACTTGAATGACATTAAATGCAATTTTAAAACACTCATTGGAATTGGAGAGTATATATGTCAGACTGTCGGTTATTTGTTTCAACTCATCTTAAATTTTCTTTTTGTTATTTCAAAAATTTCGAATTTCTGACATAAGTATTGTCGGTCTGACATGTAAATTTGAAAATGCATTTAATTTCCCACTCAAATTCAGATCTGGTTTCTTCTCCTGGCAAGGGTTTCTTTATTTCTTTATTTTTCACTCTTCAGATTTTTTTTTTTCTTCTTAGTGATCAGCTCAGGAGCGACATTAAATTGGGTGCTTATTGTTTATAGGAAAGCACGGCGCCTTCAGTGCTGTTTACAAGTAAGTATTATAAACAAATTTAAATATATTTATAAAGATTCACTCTCTTACATTCTCTCTTAAATTTTAGAATTTAGGGATTTAGGAATGCATTAGGATTACAATATATTCTGTTAGGGATTTATCCGTTTAAATATACTTTTAACTTAATATTCTCGGTTAGCCGGGGCGGCGGGATTAATCCGGCCATTTTTTTTCGCCTCTTCGAAGAGGTGGCGGGATTAATCCCGCCACCATTCTTTGATAGCTATGACAGAATTAGTCCGGGCAATGCTTCTCCGCCTCTTAAGAAGAGCGGCGGGATTAATCCCGCCGATAACTCTCTCAACTGATAAAGAGATACTTGAATTTATTGAAAAGAGTTATCTACGGGATTAATCTCGCCATCCATTTTAGAGGCAGAGAAGGTGTGGCGGGATTAATCTCGCCATCACATTCCTGTTTTAAATATTTGTGGGCAGGATTCATCCCGAATTTCTTTAAAATCATAATTTCGGAGAGAATTGTGGGCGGGATTAATCCCGCCGCTTATTCCCCGTCGTCAGAGTTGTGGGCGGGATTAATCCCGCCGCCTATTCTCCTTCGTCAGTGTTGTGGCGGGATTAATCCCGCCCCCTCTTCCTCGTCGGAGGGATTTGCGGCGGGATTAATCCCGCCGATTTCCCTCGCGAGGAAGTCGCGGCGGGATTAATCCCGCTTCCTCGTCGGAGGGGGCGGGATTAATCCCGCCGTCTCTCGACGAGGGAATACGGCGCGATTAATCCCGCGACGATTCCCTCCCGCGAGGAAGAATCGGCGGGATTAATCCCGCATCGTTCCTCGTCGGATGGAGTCGTGGGCGGGATTAATCCCGCCCATCAGTTGTATTAATAAAGCATGAGATATTATCTTTATACATAATTATGTATTATTGCACATGCATATTATTAAGCAACCGCAGTTATGATTTCTTAGAAATATTGCATAAACAGATATCATAAATAACACAATTATTTATGTGCAGGACAATATGTATAATACTGGAGATAAATATGTCTTCTTCGGAACAACGAGATAGTTGGCACTGGAACTGTGGAAGTTCGAGATGATAATGCATCATGTCACAATATTGCCCAAGGATCTTGTGTGTACGTATGGGTGAACACCATTTTCAAGCATGTTGAGGTTCCGGGAATGGAATTTGAGGAGGGTTCTCCTGTATTGTGGAATTTGGATGAAGTCAAGGCTGACACAAATATACAGAGTCACAAACAAACAGTAGCACGAGTTTTTCAGATGATGGCTTGCCTGCTGTGATGGATGAGGTGATTCTCTTTCTTCATGAGATTGAGGTTGGAAGGCATCATCACAGCTATAAATCCAATGGAAGCAGTGTCAGAAGAGAAACTAGGGTCCGACTTCGTGGGTGTAGTTGTGACAGAGGTTTCACCTAATGGCACTTTGCATCCTGGATCCCTCGTGAGGTGGCGAACATCTGAATTAAGACGGCAAGATGGTTCAACATATTCTGGGTTGAATTTCAATAATAACAACCCGGAAGAACAACTCATATTTGAAGAGGTTCCTTGCATTGGTCCTATTGTAAGAAAAAGGCGATTCATGGGTTGCAGATCTTCCCCTGCAAGTTTCAGCAAGAGGGTAAGATGGATCCTACATCTTCCGAAAGTGTTACGAGCATTTCCACGATTGATGCTGCAAGAAGAAGTGTTGTCAGATGGCAGACCGGAATGAAATTACCCAATGTAGACATGTCTTTCGTACGCTCACCCAAAAGCAAAGGCATGAGTTTGTATATGCTGCACTAACTGGGTGTATTGATGGAATGACCTCGACACAGGTTATCAGAGTACATCCATGGTATTTAATAAGGTGGCCATCTGCTTCAAAGCTTGGTACAGTATATACGGGATCCCAAAGACCACGTTCTACCGTCGGAGGGATGAGTGGCTAGATGGAGCGCGAACCTCAGTACATGGGAACACTCGCTTGGTCAAAACCCGCTCTCACATTATGGCAGCCATAGAGATACTCAAGGCTTTTGTGGAAGCAAATGCAGACAGGATGCCTCACAAATGCCGAACCACAAATGCAGGGATCAGGGAAAATCTCAAGGTTTTGCCTTCAATCTACACTCAATTGAAGCTGTGTGAACATGTGAACAAGTGCCTCAATTTGATGGGCTGCAAGCAATCTGCACTGGTACCTTCAACAACATATGGAATACTCATTTTAAGGATGTGGAGATTGCAAAACACTCTAGCTTTTCCAAGTGTGACACTTGTACATCATTGAAGGCTGCAGAGGCTTGTGCAAAAACCTTGGTGGAGATCACTGCCATTCAAAAGAAGATGGAGGCCCACATGATTGCACAACAAACTTGCCGGTCTCAGTACTATGCACACCGCATGCTTTCTGTGTCACGCCCATCAGAGTACCTGTGCTTGATCCATGACAAGATGGATCATTCAAAGACCAGCATTCCAAAGCTCGTTGCAACACCAAAGTGCCTTGGAAATGTCATGAAACTTCCGATTTCATTGACAGGTGTGCTAACACATGGACACGGTTGTGAGTCATATGGACACTTTTCACTTCCACATTGGTCTAGTGACTCCAATTTCACTATTGGGTCGTTGGCCATGTGTTTCAGAAACCTTGAAGCCCACTCACAGACACGTCCTATCAGTGATCTCAAAGTGAAGAAACAACACCTTCAACCTTTACATAATGCTCTCATGAACACGTCTGCACTTGAGGCTACTTGGGAATATGAGAGGCATTGTCAGCAGCCTGCACAAAAAACAGATGGCCCTGTTGAGAGTTCAGGTTCAGTGGAGGGATCTAGCTCAAATAGTGTACATGTGTCCTCAACATCAAATAAGCTTCCTCGTCATTTGCTTTTACAGATGGATAATTGTGCAGGCGAGAACAAAAATAGGTAAATCATTTTACTTAAGGGTTTCTCAAGCTCATACTTACTTTTATTTTCTAGATATGTGCTAGCATACTTGTCAATGCTTGTTGCCAAAGGTGTGTTTGAAACAATCACGCTCAGTTTCTTATGGTTGGTCACACTCATGAAGATATTGATGCGTTCTTCAGCAAGGTCTCCAACTCTACAAAAAGGACAAGTGCACTTACCTTACCGCATATGATGAATCTTTTTGAAAATTGCATCTCCAAAAAAAGTTGTGCTTTGCTTGTGACTGAGGTGCCAGACTTCAAAAAATTTTCAAGGAGTATATAAAAGAAGGGAGTGATTCTTTAGTTGGTCACCTTGTGCCGCTACAATTCTTTTTCTCCATACGAGATGGTATACCTATTATGCAGTACAAGTTACGGCCATCAGAGCAGGAGTGGTTACCGAAAGAGGGGTTAATGCTCTTCAAAAGTGGAGAGAATGGAAAGCCACTTCTCCCAGAAGGACAACCAGACCCTATTCCATTGAGTGCCCAGCTCAAGGAACAAGAGGTTATTATTGATGGCATCAAAAAATATGTGGCATGGGTTCAAAAATCGATGCCAAAGAATTCTGATAAGGCAACTGGTTACTCAGAACTATATAAGCATGTGGTCGACTATTGGGAGACTGTTGTTCGAGAGTTGGAAGGGCCTACTGTCACAAGTACAGAATTGCAACACCCTTTTTGGCCTAAAACAAGGTGGCGAGAGGAGATTGAAATGACATCACTGAGCACAGACGACATAGAAGCCAGTAGTGATGTGGAAGTGCAAACCCCACACTTTGTTGGACAAAGGAACCAAAAACCTAAAGCATACTTTGATTGCTGCCAGGATCTTCAAAAACTAATGATGGTTCTCATTACTCCAGATGCGTCATATAATCAGCCTATTTGGATGGGTCAAATTATCGACACACCTGAAGTAATCACAAAAAATAGTATTGTTAAGGTTGCATGGTTCAAACCACAAAAAAGGCGACACGAGAAGGAGAGCGAAAGATATAATGGATGCCTAGAGAAAACATGGTCTCCCAATCAAAAAGACCCAGCATGTTTTATAAATGTTAAATCCATTCGATATGGGTGGATGTCAAGAAGCGTTGATAAAGTCACGATTAACAAAACTGCAAGGGAATGTATGTTTTCTGAAGCTTAAAGCAATTACAAAATTATAAAATATCATATATTTAATATTCATAATTATTATAAACTCTTTAATAATAGTACCAAATTGTTTACTTAACTATATAAATTTAAAAAATGATATGGAAGATTGACTATATTATTATAGGATTTTATATATATATTATTACTACTACAAATTTTTAATTAATAATGTTATATTTAAATATTAATATTTTAATAACAACATCAATATTTATATAATGTACCTCTTATGCTCTTCCTTAATTGTTATATTAGGCAATATATTATATAATTTAATACCTTTACTTTTATAATGTTATTAATTTTTGTTCAATGAATGCTATAATTTATTAAAGGGTAGAATACAAAATAGAATATTCTAAAGAATATTCTGTTTTCAAACATATATTTTAAAGAATATTCCTTTAATATTAGAAAATGCTAATTAAATAACTAAAATTGCTAATTATTAGGAAATGGGACTATAGCCATGCCCATTTTAATTACAACTTGCATTAAGTAATTAGTATTTCTTTATCTTCTTTTCTTCTTGGTTAAAACGATTCCATTCATATTCTGTTATTGGCTTCGGTTGTGACACAATGTATTTATTCTTTTGTCTTTCTCACACTAATTTGTTCACAATGGTGATATATTTTGTGCATAGATATACAAGTATATGTTATAATATTACACTCCTCTCTAATTATCTCACACACTCCATAGTGGACAGTCTCTCACATACACACCTTATGCTAAATATTATGTAATAATATATTATATTAAACATTATGTAATAATATATTATGTTAAACATTATATAATCCATAAATTAATATTTATATTTGATGAACTAAAACATTCTTATATAATAAGAGTTGCTTATTTACAAAGTATAAAACTCCCCTAATTTATTTACAGAGTATGACTTATTTTCTAATTACATTTACCATCTTAAAATATAAATATAATTTAAATGTTATTACTATATTTTAATGAACTATAACATAATTTTATACATTTTACAAATCCTAAAACCAACCCTTGTTCTTGGAGCCCTAGTACTTCCCTAGTATTTTGATTAAAAAATTTGTACCATGGTATTTGCAAAATTATGTATAATTTTTTTACATTGTTATTTTTGCATTTTTCGGTGAGTATAACACTTTGGTATGTGATACCTTAATGTTGAAACTTGAAATACATTTTCAAGCTAGTTAATAAATGAAATATTTTCTTAATACATTGTTTGGGGAGTAATGTGATACTTATGAGATTGTAATTAATACAATTATAAAATCATATCCATTAAATGTAATAAATTGTCAAAAAATATGAGATTGAAAGGTTAAACAATTGTTATCAATTCGAATGTATAATATCAAGAATGCAACTATTTATGGAATGAAAATTTTTAAAGCTGCTTGTTAAACATTAATTTTTTTAATTAGTGGAAATATTTTTGCAGTCAATTTGAGAGTTGGAAATGGATATAATATTACATGCATGCGTATTATGAGTTCAAAAAGACTTTTATCATAAGAACTAGGTTTTAAAATTTATTATTTTAAACTTAGTGAAATAAAATTATTAAATAAACCTAGTTGTTATGCTCTTTAAGGAATGAGTACAATGTGAAAGTATCAATTAAGATACATAATGTCTAAAGATAGCATGTTGAGGCTATTTTTAAAAGTTTATAAATGGGTCTAAAGTTGGCATTTATGAGCTAAATTTGTGACAACAGGTGTAGATTTTGAGTATGAAGGGCTATGACGAGGTAGCTCACAACTTGAGAAACAGTGTTACATGAAAATGTAACACCCGAGGCACGCCTTTTAGGATTGTGTCATTAGTTTAATAGCAAGTACTTTAAAAAGTAGGCGTCTTATGCTTGCATTAGGGTGTTAAACCAAAGGAGGTCAAGTCTTGTGTGCTAGTTAATATATTTGGTTAAGGGTGTTTTACTTGAGGTGTGAACATGTCTAGGGGTTGAACAACTTAAACAAAAGCCCTTCCTCATGTGACTACATATTTAGGGTTGTTCAAACTTGAGTTTACTTACTAAAACACTCATGTCTTACTATGATATACACTTGTGTTCTTACCTTAGGTCTAAGGTATGACTAGCCACTCAAACCCTTAAGGATTAGTTGTTGTGGGTCAGTCAAATGAAGGTGATCCCTAAAGGGGGTATGCATGAGACACGTTAATTGGTGAGGTTGATGCATGAGCATGTTTAGGTCTCCTAAACCAGGATCATAAATTAAGGTTCAAGGAATAGTCATTTTAAAGAACTTAGGGTAGAATAATAATTTATTTAAATATTTAAGTCAAATTCTTAAAGTTGTATTAAAAGACTTAACATTGTTCACATACCACATGTAATGTATCTTTGTACAAATGTACAAATCTAATATTTGTCATTAACACACATCTATTTGAAAATTAATTTTTTCATTGTTGTTTAAATAATTATTCAGTGCTTTTCTCATTGTTATTTACACATTTATTCCAAATGCGTAATCCATTGCTATTTACACGATTATTCAAGTGTTTAGACATGTTTTTCAACATGTTATTTGGATACGTTAACATCAATGAACATAGACCTAATTAATGGCCATTAAAAACATATTATTTAATTTCATTCGTAATCACTTTTCAATATTAAACATATACCCCAAACAGTACCTCAGTGCTGAGGCCATTAACAAACTACAGATTTTTTGATTCAGACTATGTACAGCCCAGTGCACAAATAGTCACCTCCAAGGAGACAACAACAAAGGTTTGGCAGGAGGTTTAACAAAGCAATAATTTATTTTACCATCATTCTCTTTTTTACACTATTACCAATCAGAAGAGCTCCTCAGAATTGAACTTGTTCCAAGCTTCCTGTAAGATGCGGGGTCAAGACGCACATATACAAATGAATTATGTACAATACCTTTAACAAATCGAATACTTTCTCAGCAATATACTTTTGCTGCACAGTAGCGCCTTTCTGCTGCACCTTATCAGGATGCAACATCAGAGTGGCTTTTCTATACACTTTCTTCACCGATTGCCCCGCTATCAAATCCGTCAAAGACACTGGTTGCCATCCACACTCTGGCCACAACACCTGCACAAACACGTGTATACTCTACGTAATAAACCTGCAATGTATCTGTATTGTGTGCAATACATGTATATCTGGGAGGAAAACAGCTCCATAAACGAGTTGACCTTTTCCATGTGTGTATAAATAGATAATACGTATGTGTGGGTGCTTACGTATTGTAATGTAGAAAGCATGGCTCGAATATTTTGCTCCTTTCCAGCTGCCCATCTCTTAATGTCCACGTCCAAATGCTCACTAGCTCTCTGTAATACAACACAATGGTAACATATAAACCTTAACCCTCTCTCTCGGACAATGAAACTTACATGCTTCTCTGCTTGTTCCATTTGAAAATCCAGGTCCCTCTTTTTTTTCTCCTCTAGTGCTCGTCTCTAATATAAATATATATATCGTGAGAGAATTTCTTGTGTGTGTGTGTGTGCATAGTAGTGCAGCAAGCGTCTAAGAAACATACCGCACGTTCTTCAGTGCGCATGTCTCGCTCATGCCTTGCAACGTTCCTCTTGAAATTGTCTGTATTACCAGAAGACACGCCTACAATAAATATAGAATATTAATATAACTCTTAATCAATACGTGGAGAATATACCTAAAACATCTGACAACTGGTCAATACCAGACACCGAAGAAACCTTCTTAACTGGAGCTGCCCTCTCAGAACCCTTGGAAGGCTCCTGTTAATAAATAACAATATATACTTATACAGTAGTCGATAACTCATATTTATACACCGAATACATACATGCACACATATAAAGAACAAGCCTACACGAGAGACATAATATGCTTGGTCTGCCCGTATTGGCTCCCAAGACGGCCTCCGTGTACTATATAAAACGGTGAATAGGTGACATGCTCTCTCTCTCTCTCTCAACTTACTGGTGGGCGCTGTCTTGGAGCACTGCTCGGCCGAGAAAAGAAGTCGAAGTCATCATTGGCTCTGTGTTGTTTTCCTTTCTTTCTTGCTGTTGTTGCTGCTGTTGCTGTCGTTGTTGTTCGGCAGCACGCTGTGCAGCTCTCTGCCGAACCTATACCATGGTATATATGAATATGGGTACATGTATATGGATGTGCACGAACCTGTTGATTGACTCTATCTACGGCAGTACGGGCTTCACGGGCCTCCTGTTCCCTTTGTCGTACTTCATCCTTTTGACGTTCTTCTTCTCTCAGTCGAGCCTCCTCAGCTTTTCTCCTCGCTTCCTCTGCTAATCTCTCCCGTGCCTCCGCACTCGCTTTCTCCACTGCTATCTTTTGAGCCTGCTATTCAGCAATACATTGTAAACAATGTGTACTCCATGTGCATACCAATATGTAAGTATATTTAATACACATTGAAAGGTATGGTTAAATATATCTTTGTAAATAGATATTGGCCTCTAAATATAAACCCCCTCCCTCTCCCTCTTTCTCACACGCACACACAGACACACACACACACACCTTCTCACGAGCCTGGGCAGCCAATCTTTCTCTTGTCTCCCTAGTTATTTTTTCAACAGCACGTCTTTGCCTCTCCTTTCTCCTTTTCCCTTTGAAGCCTCTCTTCTTCTTCACGTTCCTTCATTCTCCGGTACTCCCTCTCCTTTTTCATCTTTGCTTTAGCCTCGTAATCCTCTTGTTCATCGTACGAATTCACGTTCTCGTATGAGGAGGAGGCGTCCTCGCATTCTCGTACGCAGGAGGGGGCGGCCTCACATTCTCGTATGCAGGAGGAGGCGGCCTCACATTCTCGTACGCAGGAGGCGGAGTCACATTCTCGTAAGCAGGAGGCGGCCTTGTACTATTCTCGTACCCGAATCCAGGAGCAGGTCGAGATGGAGGCGGAGTCCTTGTTGGCTCCGTAACAAGCCTCACGTCCTCAACACCTATCCACGTCTCCTTGACCTCCTGATGTGCCGGCTCTGTGAATTGCTCGAAGCCCTCCGACGGAACGCTGTCCACATGGTCCTGTGTGTCCATAATATATGAGTATATACACACACAATACACACATACACACACGTATAATAGTGTACGTCAAGATACGCATTATAAGAATATACATGGGCGTCTGAGAAAGTAAATACAGAACTAATTATACCTTCTCAGGGGATGGGGTGTCCAGCTCGGGCTCTGGATCGACTTGTTTAAAATTCTGTCGGACAGACTTGGGTTCGGAGGACTGCCTTCTGATGGAACTCTTCAGAGTATTGTTCGAGAACATATCAAAGTCACCAAGCCCATCACTAACACCGTTTGAGGTAGAAGCATTCGTGAAGGATCCTAGAGGATCTAGAGGATCTGCCGCAGAAGGGGGAACCGACGAAAATTCTGGTTGAATGTTTGCAAAAGGATCTACTTCTACTGCATCCGAAGTGTCCACCGGTATGAAAGATGGTGTTGGTTCTGCTGATCTAGAAGAATTCCTGTCAGAATTGATTACCTCTTTAATACAAACACTATATATATCCGTTAGCTTCAATAATGAAAAACTCCCTCTTTGTGCATATGCACGAGAAAGTTATTTAACGTACCCCAGATCTGGCAGTAGCTCGTCGTCATAGTTTGCAGTTGATTCATATGCTTTAGATTGCTTCTGATGATCCGACCTGTATCCAAAGAGCAAATTTACATAAATTTCCAATGACATCAAAGTGCAAAACCCCAAAAACAGCAAGGACAAGTACGTACCCAATACCTAGCAGATCATCGTCATATGTGGAGCTGGATTCGTAAGCCTTAGGCGGTTTCTGATGATTCGATCTATAACCACCGAGTAAATCATCAGAGGCACTGCCACTAGAGCTGGCAGCAGTCCCGAAAACATTGTCGTAAGTAACATTCGAAGCCGAAGATCGCGTCCCAGGAACACCTCGGAAGATATCCTCGTCGAACACAGGAAGCGAGTCGTCCCTGGAAGTGTGTGAATGAGCAGGAACAGGCTTGCTTCTGAATATGTCATCGTAGACAGGCGATGAGGAAGATGTGAATTTGGGCGGACCACCGAAGACATCATTGTAGGGTGACTCATTCAAGGGTGCATTGCGGGGAGCATTGAAGAAGAGATGGTCGTCGAAGGAGCTTCTAGCGGATCTATTGCTCTTGGGCTTAGAGACTGGTTCTGGAGCGCTGGAGCTGGAGGAGGATGCCTTGGAAGCTGACATTGGGGCCATCTTACCTTGCGGCTTGAGGCCATAATCCCGCTGCAGCAGATTTGCGAAATCCTCCATGGATTCAGCAAGATTTGCAGTGTTGTAGATCTAGATCAGATCCGCAATCGTGATTACCTGGTGCTCGCGAATCGATCGAGGAGCGCGCTTGTGGCGTTGGCGCCCCTCCTACGTGCCGCGGACCGCGCGCCGCTGCGGCGCCCTAGAGTGGCTGCTCCACTCCAACAAATAATGAAAGTGACTACAGCTGGCTTTCTAGGGCTCCAATATTTTTCCTCTGCTTCTGACCTAAATACAAGGTGATTATTAAGGGCTGTAAGGTCCTTTCGATTATATAATCCTTTATTAGCATGTTTAAGATGTTTATAATCAATTAAACTAGAATATTAGCATGTTTAATACTTAGATGTTAACGCTCATCATCTCCTAGATTATTTAATGTGACACATAAGAATACATGGTATATGATCTATTTTAAGTATATCCTTTATTATGATTGTTAATTTATATTGCTGACATTATTAATATTATTTATATATAAACTTGAAGTCATTAAAGAGCTGCTCAAATAAACCTCCTCCACGCGTTTATAAGTCTCCTCCTATGTTACCAAACATACGATGTGTGTGTGATATGAAATTACTTATAATATGTTTTGGGAAAACGTACACTATAGGCCATGGGCATAATATACAAAAATGAATACATCATCATTCATACTTAATAAACAAGTTGAATTACACTCCATGTTTCATACTAATGCTATAACTAATATAAATATCTATATTAATATATATTAAAGTAATAATCTCTCTATATATATACTATATTAAAATGTGTTTAGAACTATGTTTCCAAAAGAAAATCTTAAAGTACATTTTATTAAATAATGTATTATATAGTTTTCAATGATAATATGTGAAACCTTTAATATTATTCATATTTTTAATATATACTATAATTCACATGTCATTTGAATTATATATTAGCTTGAAAGTAAATTATTTTTAATATACTCTACTTTTATATAATAATTATTTCCAAACAGAATTCATATATATTATATGTATTTTTATTAATACTTTAAATGATGAAATACAACCTAATTTCTTTTAATGCATATATGCATTAGACTTGTGAGTCAGTAATGGTGTGAAACAACGTGTGTGTGTGTGTGTGTGTGTGTGTGTAGAGAGAGAGAGAGATGAGGCTTATTATAAATTTTCATACAATATTAAAAGATGGTAATAAATGTGTAAATATCTATACTTGTTTAATATTTTCACCATAACAAGATTATCTGTGCCGACCCAAAGAAATAGTATTGATAAATTTAGCATCAACATGTAATAGAATAAAACCTTCTTTTACATAGTACAAACCTTAAACATAATATTTCTGCAAAAATAATTTACAAATACTTGCCACCTATTTTTACTTCTTAAAGACTGTAACTCGTTACCACCTGACATATATATATATATAATATATATATATATATATAATATATATATATATATATATATATATATATATATATATATATATAATATATATTAAACATGAATCTATTAAGCACCAACCTCTTGTGAATCTAATTTCTTAATGTAAAAAACAATTGCATGAAATGATTTACATTAGGGCAAAACAGGGGTTTAGGGTTTTGGTTGGAAAGATGTTTCAGGCGAGGAGATCTTTGCTGCAGGCGGCCAGAGTGATCTTGTGTAGGCCGCTGCAGACAGCGGCATCAAGTGGTAAGAGTCGTGTTGCGGCACAGGGAGTGTTGAGTGTGACGGATTTTATTTGATCAGGGGAGACAGCGGTAAGGTGAGGAAGACAGGGATTGCACACTCTCGCTTCACGCACGGGAATGTATTCGTAACAATCACGGATTTCGTCGGCAATTGCAAGGCCCAGGCATCTGCGGGGATGTGCGGATTCACAAGCTCGCGGCGGGATTCGAAGTTTGCGGCCAATGCAGTGGCCGAGCAGGCGGCCAGGAGCGCTGCTCAGCTAGGTATGAAGGCTGTCGAAGTCCGGATCAAGGGCGGGTTTGGTGTGGGGAAACGCAAGTATCTGCTTCGCGGGTTTAAGCAGGGCGGCCTCACCGTTCTCAAGATTCGCGATGTCACTGCCATTCCTTTCAATGGTTGCAGGCCCCCAAAGAAGCGCCGTGTATAGCCAGTTTTAGGGCTTCCCCTAAATCCGTACAAGTTTCTTTCCGTATAATTTCAGTTATCTATATCAGAGCTGTCCAAAGTGGATGTATGCGGTGCAATGTATATAGACACAATTATTAACGGGGGCCCTTAAAGCCCTTAACAGATAAGGAAAACCCTCGATGGAAGGGGATTCATTGAGAGCTATTATCTACAGTCGTGGCAGCTTGCGGCTTCTTGATCAGGTAGCATTTAGCATTTAGATATTCAGATTATAATCAGATCGAAGCTGTCCATCTCCAAGCATTGATGATGAATTGATCTTTCAACAGTAGTTTCACCTATTTGCCCATTGAAAAAAAAAAAGCATTAGAAGACAAATCCGTCTAACGTGTGTGACAGATCGAACTGTTTTAAAGACCATTAAATATTTGCTATCACACACCGTGAACAGATAATCAGATGTGTTCCTTAAATTGCAGAGGAAGCTACCTTTGGAAACAGTCTACCTTGATATTGAAGATTCTCATGCAGCATGGTACGCATCTATAGTGAGGGAGAGATGCATACACAGGATATATATACACATTTTTGTATGTTAGGGAGGCAATCAAGGAGATGGTTGTTCGTGGGGCTCCTGCAATTGCTATAACTGCTGCCTTAGCTCTTGCCGTTGAGGTTAATAGTCTTCATACACAGTTAGCAACTCCTCATGAAGCCCTTAGCTTCCTCACCGATCGCCTTGACTTCCTTGTTACAAGGTAAACGATGTATATATTATAAGCAACGATCTTACATGCTTTACACTCACACACACGTAATTATCAATTATATAACTAATGTATTTGTTTGCTATAGCCGTCCAACAGCAGTAAATCTTTCCGATGCTGCACAAAAACTCAAGCAAGTTGCTTCTGAAGCTGCAGCCCTCAAGGATGCTACCTCACAAGACGTCTTTGAGGTACATATATCTATATAATTAAGTAAGGCCTTGTTTTTTTTATATGTTATACCTTATTGACAGGCTTACATCAAGTCTGCTGGACAACTTCTTGAAGACGATGTTTCATCTAACAAAGCCATGGGTGAATACGGTTCTGATTTTATTTTGAACAATGTAAAATCCGACCAGGTCAGGGTCTTAACACACTGCAACACTGGAAGGTATCACGATGTGTGTGTGAACATTCAAGTAACTTAACTTTGTTGTTGTGCACATCTAGCTTGGCCACTGCCGGCTATGGAACTGCCCTTGGAGTTATTAGAGCTTTGCATGCACATGGACGTCTGAATAAAGCATTCTGTACAGAGACTAGGCCATACAATCAGGTAACTCTCTCTCTCTCGCACGCGCTCTGTGTGTGTGTGTGGCTAATGATAATAAACTACAGGGATCAAGGCTTACTGCATTTGAGCTGGCACATGAAAAGATACCAAGTGTTCTCATAGCAGATGCCGCAGCAGCAGCACTTAAAGCTACTGGGCAGGTAGATGCTGTCCTTGTTGGTGCAGATAGAATTGCTGCCAATGGTATGTATATGCATATTATTTTGGTATAAGTAACACATGCACGCACGTGCACACATACAAGCATACGCAAACAAACAGATTATTATCTGCAGGTGATACGGCAAATAAGATTGGTACATACAACTTAGCGGTTTCAGCAGCACGTCATGAAACACCGTTCTTTGTAGTAGCACCACTTACTTCAGTGGACTTACGAATAGCATCTGGGAACGATATTATTATTGAAGAGAGGTCTCATCAGGAATTAACGCATGCTCACGGTGGTCAGGGTCCTCGTGTTGCAGCTGAAGGTGTAGAAGTTTGGAATCCTGCCTTTGATGTCACACCGTCAGATCTTATAACAGCAATTATAACTGATAAGGTGAGTTTACACACTATACACAGATAAAATACATATGTATATACACATAATAGTAACTGTTTGTTTAAACTTGAAGGGTGTTATTACGAAAGCTGAAGGTTCAAGCACGTTTGACATTCGTGCTTTTGTGAGTAAACTAGATCTTAAGGAATCTGCCGTGAGTAAACTAGATCCTAAGGAATCTGCGGGAAGTATGTTTTATCCTTTGACAGAGAATACTGTCGCAGCTTACGTGAAGAACGTACCACATCTTTCGAAACGGCTTGGTGGTACTGTCAAAGATTGGAAGATACACGAAGTTGGAGATGGAAACCTCAACTATGTGTACATTGTTACTGGTCCCAGTGGGTCTTTCGTGCTAAAACAGGTAATTCCTGACTGTTCTTTGTACATCTAGGTCCTAACTATATTTCACACACGCACGCACGCACGCACGCAAGCGTGTTCGTGGGCTAAACCGTAATTTGTATGATCTATATGAAGAATTGTTTTCTAACAGGCACTACCATACGTGCGATGTGTGGGAGAGAGCTGGCCAATGTCACTAGAGCGAGCGTACTTTGAGCATGAAGCGCTGCAAGAGCATGGAAGGCACTGCAGACAGCATGTTCCAGAAGTTTACCATTTCGACCATCCCATGGCACTCACTGCAATGCGATATATAGAGCCACCACATATCATCTTGAGAAAAGGGCTCATTGCTGGCGTACGTTACCCTTTACTGGCACAACACATGTCTGAGTACCGTGGCCAAGACCCTCTTCAACACCTCCCTCTTGGCAACCTCTACCCAAGTACACAAATTTGGAGGTAAACTAATCTACATGTCTCTCCATTCTCCACGTATTTCGGTTCTATATATGTATATATAGAAGTATATCCTGCCTGCCTTCTTACTGTTGTTAATGTCTAGCTCATGTATATCACGTACAAGCTGTATATAAGCTGGTTTTTCTTCTTACAGTTGGGAAGTTTTGCGGTAATGTGGAACTATGCAGATTGACAGAGCAAGTTATCTTCACGGAACCGTATATGATTGCATCAAATAATCGTTGGACATCCCCTCAACTAGATGAAGATGCGAAGAATATACGTGAAGATGACTATCTCAAGCTCGACATCGCTACTCTAAAATCCAAGTAATCTCTCTCTCTCTCTCTCATACGCACGCACGCGCACACACACACATTACTTCACACAGGTTTTGTGAGAAGGCACAAGCTTTGATTCATGGGGACTTGCACACGGGATCAATAATGGTTACACCGGAATCAACACAAGTGATAGATCCTGAGTTTGCATTCTATGGTCCCATGGGTTTTGACATTGGAGCTTTCATTGGAAATCTTATCCTTGCATACTTTTCACAAGATGGTCATGCATCCAACAAAGACAACAGAATTGTAAGTAGTACAGTTGTGTTGAATTTAACTAATTAGTGTCATTTGCAGGAATATAAACAATGGATTTTACACGTTATCACGGACACATGGAACTTGTTGAAAGAGAAGTTTGTTCACCTGTGGAACGGGCGTATGGAAGAGCCTGGTGATGCATACCCCAAAGACGTGTATAACTCCGTGGACCTTCACAGGTTGGCCCAGAAGATCTACTTAAAGGATTTGTTCGAAGACACTCTTGGTTTTGCTGGAGCAAAGATGATCAGGTGAAGTTACAGAAATACAGTGTGTACCCAGCATTTTCTAACTGATTCATTTTAGGAGGGTTGTGGGGATTGCTCACGTTGAAGATCTGGAGTCTATAAAGGATACAGATACGAGAGTGAGGTGCGAGAGACGTGCTCTTAATGCTGCTAAATACTTGATCAAAGAGAGGTCTAAGATATCCTCCATTGAGCAAGTGATTGAGTTATTGAAGCAGGAAACATAGCTAATTACGACTCATTACACTTTGTTTTTAACTAAACGGTCTGTCGAGTTACTTGTTAGTAAACATGCCAAGTGGCAGTTCCGTACTAACCGAGTAGCAAAGCAGGACTCTCTCTGTAGAATTCAACAAATGATGCTTCTTCGTTATACATACATACACATATATATATATCGACTCGAGGGACAATATATACACATCCACAGAATTTAATTTAATCTACTTTGTTGAACTAATTGCAATCGTATCATGCACATCCTTGGTTGCCCACAGACTCCGAGTCCAAGGACCCATGGCTCCTTTATAAGTATATTGTAGCTTAAATCTAAATGACTTAATCTTAGCTTAAAAGCGAATGTTACATAATCTTAACATCACTTATAAACAGGTATGATTTGGATATCTATGTGAAAGGAAATGCATTGTTCATATGAGGATCTTTAGTTAAGACATTTCATATATAATCTGCTAGTGTAACATGAAAAATCTTATCTGCCATCACCGTCGGCGAACAGCGGCTCGTGCAGCAGGCCCGGGTTGTTGCCCTGCACTTTGGCCTTGTTCATCTTGCATATTTGCCATCTGTGTGACGGCATTCATGACAATAATCCCCAAGGGTACAATGTACATCCACTGTAAGAAGCACAGGCATGAAGCTCAGAGAGACAGAGATAGTGTAAAAACTTACATATTTTGCCCAAAATGATTTCTCAACTGGCTTCGTTATTGTAACAGCCTCATCACCGGGTGTCTCGCCTGAACCAAGCTCCAAATCATTCAGAATAAGGGGTCTGCCATAAACATAAGATAAATATCTATATGTGAGTCACACACCCGTAACACACACACACGCGTGTGTGTAGTATGTCCGTGTGTAATTACATATACATGTCACACACGTTGCTACCTTGATGCTTGTTCGGCACGCTTGGAAACAATATGTGTGTCAAACGACCATTTAGAAGGCTGCAGAAAAGCTTTTAGAATGACATGTATGCGTGTGTAGCGTGCTTACTTTCTTAAGCACCCTAGGATATGCACATTCAGCACCCGCGTAGTAGCTTAAAGCGATTATATTCCCTTGATCCTACAGATTAAAAGCTTAGGTCATGTTGATGTTCTGTGTGTATTGAATGTACCATGTGGACGTGGAAGTCAATACGTTCATTGAAGTCTGCAGCTGCTAAGCATCTCTGTAAGTTCAGGAAAGGTTGTGACGAGTCAATCGTACAAAAAACAACGTACACACACTTACAGCTTTGGTGGAAGAGACCACGAAAGTTTGTCCATGAGTGAGAGGACTGGCAGGCACTCGCACGGTGTAAAATCCATCTTCCTTCAACAACTCCTGTAAGGAAATGAACCCGTCATTTTGTATTCATTTACCACATACATACCTCAAACGCCATTTTATCTTCCTCAGAGAATGGGATCCTTGTAAGTCGAAGCTTGACAAGAGCCTATGAATGCACAATTATGTTATGCATACATACACATCAAAAATAGGACACAAACCTGACCACCACGGGAAGATGGGCGCAAACGAGCTGTGAAGACCCCAGCAGGAGCGAACTCAGAGTTCCCAAATGCATGCTCAAGTGAGAATTCTAACTTGTTCGAGTCCACGGAAGAGGGAACTTCAACGCTCACAGGGGGAGGGCGTTTGGGCGGCGAGATCAAACCCCACTCTTCATCTTCAAGCTCGTCTGATTGGAACGCGCCATTGCCCCATACCAAATACAGCAGCACGGCAAGCAGCAACAGCACGCTCCTCATCCCTAAATTGGACAGGAACATGAAACCCTAACAAAAACCTAAACAGTAGGACAGCAATGGAAAGCTCACTCAAGCAGCTAAGAGAGCTTGGTTACACTATGAAAGATCGTTGTATGGTGGATGTGGAAACAGGTATGGTGTTATTAAGCTTTTGTGTTCTAGCGTTAGCAAATTACAGGGGCCAAGTTCAACTATATCAACCAGGACCACTATGTGAAGATAACAAGGGCACTGATGGGGTACATACAGGCCATCATGGAAACGGTACTTAATTTGTGTGTTCCCATGTGAGAAGAGAGAGAGGGTTCTTCTTTAACGAGTTTTTTCACAGGAATATATGATGCATAGGCTAGAACTGCCACTGGAAGAAGATTTAAACACTTCTTTCAATAATCCACCGCCAGTAAGTTCTAACTTTTATTCATGATACATATAATTCATATGTTACAGACCAAAAAAACGAACCCAAGTGTCCTGTATTCTTATCGGCTAACTCTATGGAGGCAACACATCTACTTGTTCTTCTATGTGGCACTGGCGACGTTCCGTGAGTATTCAGTGTTCAGAATGAATGCTATCTAACATAATCGTGCAGTCCGGGCCAGTGGTCAAGGAAGTGCTGTATCAATGTACGTATCTCTTGTGGCTTCCATAATGAATGGTTGTCTTATATTCTCTCTCTGAACAGGATTCTCTGGATAGAGGGAGCGTCTTGCCCTTCCTAGGTATGTTGCGTGCGTGCGTGCGTGTGTTAACAACGTGATTAGATTGGGCGAAAAAGTACAACGTGGCTGTCCTGGTTCTCAATCCGAACCGCACGACGGAACAGGTTAGTCAAGACCATGTTATGTGTTATAACTGTTGATCATGTTCATAGAGTGAGGCGAAAGAGATCCCGTTCAATGAGAGTGCCGATGCTCATGTGGCGTATGCTTGGAAAACCATTTGTGAGAAGCTACCTAAGTCCAGAAATCGCCATTGTTGCTCATTCCCATGGTGGTTGGAATGCATGCCGTCTTCTTAAGCAAGGTTTGGCTTTTTGATTCATTCTTATATCTGGGTTGGGATACCCATATATTTCTTGTAGGCGAAGAGCTGCTCCAGAAACTGATATGTGTAGCATTCACGGATTCAATTCATAGTTCAGATGATATCGAAGTAAGTAGTTGGCATTTGAATACGTTAAACTTATCAGGTTGTATATAGGAGCTGCCTCTGAAAGCTCAGCGTTTCATTGTGCATCGCTGTGTACACTGGATAGCTAGCAATCAGCCTCTGGCCACAAATCTCTCCAATCCGGCTCCAGACAGGTCGTTTTTTGATATGCGAGCTAATAACAAACACAAGGTTACATATAATTGTATGGAAGTATCAGCAGGCACCTTAACCCATGAAGAGACTACAGCAGCAGCCTTTGAGTCCATCTGTGACTATATTGAAAGCATGTTGCAGCTAAAGCCAACTTGCGATACAACTGTTGTCAAGGTTTAGTGTCAGTTAATTAGTCAAATAATATTTATACGAATATTAATGCAGGAGAAGAAAAGGCCATGGTGGAGGAGCTTCTGCTGTGTCATGGCATCTGCTCGTCAACAAGATTGATACGGATTTGTAATACATTATAAGCAACACAAACACTTTAACTTATACAAATATTAAGAACGATGTGAATCTGTTACTGTGAAGAATGGAGTTGATAATGTTGAAAGCCATGTTGCAAGAAAACTCACCAAGAATGACGGTCATTAAATCAGTTTCTAAGGTGACATCTCCAGAGGCAACTGGTCGTCCATCAATAACTGCAACTAGAGGGGAGCTTGGACAATGGAAGATGATGTTTCTCGGCAAAGGCGTGGTCCATGAAGCAAGAGTTGGCTCCTGAGTCCAAGAGCGTTGGTGCTGAAACTCGAGATGACTCGGAGACCTGGATCTCTATCTGCGTTAGCAATGCTCTACTTACTCGGCCTGAAGGAATGGAACCGGAACTTGTGGATGGTCTAACCAAACGGTCCCAACTTTGGCTGGACTTACTTGTTTTCCGCATCTTTGACTTGGCTCAGGATGTTAACGCTGTTCTTGGTGGGCACGGCATCTTGATGGCAGCAAGGTGGGTGGCTAAGGCCTTGTGGAGTCACAGGAGTAGCATTTGTGATCTGGACGTGAGCAACCTGACGTCTTGGGGTTTCACTGGGCAGCTGATGGTGATATGACCTGGACCACCACAATACAGGCACAAGCGGTTGGCCCGACGTCGCATTTTCTCAGCTTCTGACAATGGCACTCGGCGTCGTGTGGTATCGATCTCTATGGGAGTCGGGATGTCGGCAGGAGTTTCAAGAGCTGGGGCTGGCACTTGTGTAAAGCCCGGGGCTAGGGTGCCATTCAGCATGGCAACTACGGAGGCGTAGTTGCATGGTGATTAGATGATGTTTAGTACGTCACTCAAACAAATGGTTGTCGCAACAAACAGCTCAGCTTGCTTCAGCAAGGGACTTTGGCTCCTCATCAAAATGTAGTAGGAGGTCTTTGACGTCATTATGGCGCGATTTCGCCGAATGGACGTCGCACGCGAGCAAGCTGAATTCAATAGCATAGGTCGAGGTAGGGCGGTTACCTTTTGTCAAATGGCGGATCTTGGTGATGGCCGTACGCTCGCTGTCGGTATCTCCAAAGCATGTTTGAAACTCTTTCACAAATTCATTGAAGTTGTGAAGTAGATGGGAGGTGTTCTCCACGAGGGGAGCAAACCAAGTGAGAGCTTTACCGGTGAGAAGAGTGCCGATCAGACCAACTCGTGCAGTTTCGGTGGGTATCGGTACGGGTGCATCTGAAGGACCAAGTGGATTTGGTTCATGAAACCCTGAAAAAGTGTCCTGGTCCCGTTGAACTTTGCAGGGAGGCTAATCTTTGGTTCTGAATGCTTCCCAGAAGCAGCCTTGGCATCAGTCAGCTCACCTTGGAGCTTCTGGATGGCTTCGTTCATCTGGGCATGTTCGTTGACCAAGGCTTGATTTTCGATAGTCAACCATTGATTCTCTGCTTCTAATTTACTAAACCTTTTTTTGGTAAGATCCGGTAACCAGTGGCAATACGATGCTATTAGATATATATTATGAGGTGATTCATCTCCCCTCGACGAGTTCGACGAGTCGCGAAACCTGCCTCCATCGGTTCAATCGGCATCAGAGCAGCAACTTGATTTTGGCGAGCAGCTGGCCAGGGGGTTGGTGCAACTACAGCTTGGAATGAGAGAACAACTGCAAGCGGTGCAAAACTTGACCTTCGTTGTGCAAGGATTGCTACCCGGTTAGCACTGAGAGTTACTTCATGCTAGATGATTAAGCAAGAGCTTGCAAAGTGTCAATAGCAGGCAATTTACTAGCATCTATGCCGGATTCACCCTGAGATTCATCATCCCGGAGCGCACAAGCATTGTAGATCAAGAAAGATACAAACAGCAAGAGAAACAGGGGAGCCTTCTCCATCTCTTTGGCCCCTTAGAAGTTCCCTTTGGCAAAGCTTTTATATCGCGGAGCGCAAGCATGGGAAGCGTGGTCCGACTCCTGTGACATATCACTATCTGATTCACCTTTTTTAGAATATACTTTTTATATTTACAATTCATTTATTTATTAGCCATAGTATAAAATTTCCATCCATTTCTTGAAGCTTCATTTAAATGCACGTAAACAAGTGATGAACCTGATGAACTCTTGTTTCTGGTGCTCTAGATGACTGGAGGGGCTATAGAAGCTCCCCCAAGAATCTCTCGAGGAGAGGGTCTCAATACCAGCGACTTGTTTTTGCAATTCTATGCAACATTTATTCGTTCTACAAGGCATTGCAATCATGCAGGACTGCCGGAGCTTCTCCCTCCTGTCTCCCAATGCTCAACTTCCGGGCTTTATTTTTTCTTCTGAGTGCATCTTCTCCTCGTTCTCCAAAAATCACTTATGTAGAGTAACGTGATAGAATCCCTCCCACCTGCTTCCACAAACAATCAGTAAGAACCTTCTTGAATTGACTCCAAAGGTGAGATGCACAAAGCACTTTGATGATGTAGAATGATCAGCGACAATCAAAAGCGCTAAAGCTGGTGACCGAAACTCCATTGCTTTGATGGCGGTGAGGAAGTCGAGCTTGAAAGCAAGGAAGTTCATCACACTCCATGCTGGCTTACTTCTATCATGTGAAAGCTGATTTTCAGAGGAAAATTGAAAATGAAGCTAGCACGCGTGACACTAATTTGGCATTTGTTCATCGAATACAAATGTCATTTTGAAACTTAAAACTCCATTTAAATTTAACATTGTTCAAATCTTCAATTATCATTAAATTGTTTCTTATTCATCATTTCAATTTTCAAGGGCCGTAGAAAATTTGAGCGAGCGGGGCCTTGTGGAAGAGGGAATGAGGATGTTGGCATGTGAGGAAATTGAGAAGCAACAAAACGTATCAGCGGTTGTGAGGGAGATGTTAGGGCGGAATGTGGAGGCCCCTGGGGCTGAAGACTTCATTCACTTATACCATGAGCTTACCATCAAGGTACTTCAAATTACAATGGACAGGGTTATAAACGTGGAACACTTCACTGTAAATATCTGCTTTATCTATTATATAATATATACCAAACTGCTTCTCATGATACCTATCTATTATACCTTGGTATTTATATATATATATCATATAATATAATAATATATCACTATATATATATACCTTGGTATCACACATACACACACACAATATCATAATATATATACCTTGGCATCGAGAAGCAGTCATGGTACGAAAAAATTTCACAACTATGAGAAATTCGTAAATTTTTGGTATCATGACAGAATTTTTTACACGAGTTTGTAAGTGGAAAGAGAGAAAGGATAAACATAAAAATAAATACTGATAAATGTAAGATTGTTGTATCTAAATATAATTATATTTTCCAGTTTCTTGTCTCACAGTTTTATAGTTATTTTTTATAATGAATGACCATACTTGACTAGAAAATAATTGTATAGAGAATGGTCTTGTATTTAAATAAAAATTATAGAACCATTTAATATATTGTTTCAAAACTATCATGTTTCATTTGTTAGAGATAAGAAAATTTAGAATATAGTTTCATTCAAACCTCTTAATATAAGAAAAGAAGTTTGTTTATAAAAGTGTCACAACGCATCTTCCTTGCTTCCTTTTAAAATGATGGAGGAAAGAGCCAAAGGAGTACCCAAAACACAAAAGCCATAGTTTCTTCTCACTATGGCTTTTGTGTTTTGGGTACGCCTTTGGTTTTTTCTCCATCGTTCCTTTTTACAAATTTTATCCAAACACTCATGACGTGGCATTGCTGACGTGTGACTGCCACATCACCAGACTCGAACGGCTAGGGTTTGTCTCAACACAAATGCTAGAGAAGTGGAATTTTTTTTTTAGGGATCCCACTTTCTGGTGGGACAATAGGTTCAAGAAGAAACACATGTTCTTCTCAGAGTCCTACTCAGAATTCAAACATGTTTCTATTGGAGAGAGCCTGTGGATCACCGACAGGAAAACACCGACCTGATTCTCTGCAAAACTCGATTTGCTCGCTGACCCAGCTGTAGGTAAGGCCACCATGGCCCGCTACAAGTCTCCACATACCCACCTGTAGCTGGTGATAACCCGGTGAGTTTAGGGAGGTTGATTAAAGACTCAACTGAGAGCAGATGCCTTTCTTTGGGAAAACAAGCCCATGAAGCTGTGCTCAAGAGTGATGAGCACAAAAGTAACATCTACCTATTGAATGGATTGATTGATAATTTATGTACTGCAAGTGTGGTGAGCTTGAGGAGGCTCGCAAGATTTTTGACTCCATGGGAACCCAGGATTCTGTGTCCTACAACGCGATCATCCAGGGCTGCGGCTCGAACGAGCAAGCTGAACTTGCTCTAGAGTACTACTCTGCCCTGAGAGCTGATACCACCACTCAACCGGACGATTGGACTCATGTCGCAGTGATCAGCGCTTGCTCCAGACTTGCTACTGAATCCAGCGAGAAGAGGGAGGGAGCTCTACGCATTGGGATGGATGTCACAACCTTTCCCTCTCCCCTTATGCCAACTAGGCAAAGGGCCAATTGGTGTTTATGAGAGGGCCCCTGGTCATGATGACCCAGGTCTGCTTGGGTCTTTTTTGCCCACATATCCCACATATCCCACAATCTTTACCCAGGTAGTCAACTCACCAGGTTAGAACTATGACACTCTCCACCCATTTGAGAAAGTGGATGCCCTCATCCACAGACTTCAAGGGGTTGCTACTATGCCTTCCTCCAGAAGGTGCAGCCAGAGGCGTTTCTACTCATGCCCTTCCTCTAGAAGGTAGCCAAGGCGTTTCTACTCATGCCCTTCCTCTAGAAGGTGCAGCCAGAGGCGTTTCTACTCATGCCCTTCCTCTAGAAGGTGCAGCCAGAGGCGTTTCTACTCATGCCCTTCCTCTAGAAGGTGCAGCTAGAGGCGTTTCTACTTACACTTGACTCGCAACCCAGCCCGCAAGTTGTACTCGCATCACATGTCAATCGGGCCAGAGGCGATCATAGAGCCACTTGACTGTACACATGTGATCGAGGGATTTAGTTAGGCAAGGACAAGTGCGCCAACCTTAGTGGCGTGAGCTTTACTCAAAGTTCATCCCCTGTTGAAAATCGAACCCGGGACCGCTTCGATACCAATTGTCAAAGTTTTAACCCAAAGGGCCAACACGTGCCAAACGTGGCTGCCAGGTGGCCATTCGGCGTCATCACCCTGTGTGAGCAACGTTAAGTTTCCCAGAACAACCCCAACGACCCCTAGGGTTAGACTCTAATGCCCAAGTGGACAAGGGACTTAGGGTTTAGCCTAAGTCTCCCTAGAATGTTTGCCCCCAGAACCCTTGAGGGATAACCCTAGTTGACTTAGGGTTTAGCCTAAGTCTCCCTAGAGCGTCTAAGGGATAACCCTAGTTGACTTAGGGTCTTGCCCTAGAAGACCTAGACAGGCTCATGCCCTAACCCCCATCAAGGAGACGTGTGTTCACACATATAAGGCATCGTCACTTACCCCTTGAGGTATCACCCTCATCCAGGAGTACAACCCCTTTAAAGCGACAAGGGGTACCCTGAACCACGACTAACCCTAAGGGTTTGAGTGGCCAAGTTATACCCTAGACCTAGGGCTAGTACTTAGTGAGGACATGAGTGTTTTGCTGAGCAAACTCCCTAAGGCTAGGTTTGGGATAACCCTAAGCACATGACCTTGCAAGTGCCTCACAAAGGGCTCTTGCTAACATATTAGGTTGTTCAGCCCTTGAATTCCAAGGAGAACACTCCCTAGCCAAGTGTGTCAAAGCACACCTAGTTATGAGACCTAACCTCCCTTGAGCGGATGCCCAAGGCTTAACACCCTAGTGCAAGCACAAGCACGTCTGTTTGCTAGAGTATCAACCCCTTGGCAACAAGCCCATGACATAACCCCAAAGGGGCGTGCCTCAGGCGTTGTACCATGTGACGTTTAGCCTAGTGTCACATCTCCATGTGACACTACCTTCCCCAATGTGGGCTATCATGCCATAGCCCTTAGATTCAAGAGTTGCACCAAGTGCCACAAACGTGGCTTCTAAATGCCAACTCTAGAACCCCTCAATTATCCCTCAAGACTCGGTAAGGAACCCTGTCAATCAAGAACCACGCCCACAGTTGGACAAGGACACAAACGTGCCCTAGTTAGCTGTGAGTGTTGCTCCTAGCTTGATGTGGAGGAGGAGGCTGGAGACAAGCCTCAACTTCTGCTTCTTGGAACATGCATTCCGACAAGTCCTCCCAGGCATGGATTCGCCAACGTTAAGGGTAAGCTACCCCGAAGGTGGGACGTACCCCTGTCGTCTGGAAGTAGGGCGGTACAACAGGGGTTGTACCTTAACGACACAAGCTGAAGCTTGCACCGGCAGAAGAGCAACGAACTCAGTCATGAACCCAGGAGCTCTCTTACATATACTCTACCTTATTTATGTGACGGAGCCCCCCCCTCCCCCCCCCCCCCCCCTTTTCCTATATGTGTTAGTGGGCTAGCACTGAATTCTAGCCCTTAGATAAATTAGCAATATGAGCCTATAACTCACCCTTACTCCTACCCCTAAACCCTACCCAAGGGGTGGGGGTTTTAAGGCGTGGGTTAGGGCAACCCTAGGGTTAGGTCAACCTAGGGGTGTTCCTAACCCTACTTAACACGCCGAACTCATCTACAAAGACCAATCAACCTATTCAGGACGTCAAAATGGGGTGGGTTTCTAGAAGGTAAGTTCTAACTTCGCTTAGATTTCTTGCAAATACCTAATGACACCCGGCCGGACCATCACTAGATATCCAAGTGCACTAAGCAGGCCTGTTTCTTCTACACCTATGGCTTATCAACATAGTACAGTAGGTAACAACAGTCAACGTCCAAAGTAAAGGGTCGAGTCATAGTAAAAACTATGACACACTCCTCGCCTTTGAAAATGTCAACGTCCTCGTTGACGTCCAACTCCAAGACTAGATAATGTTAGAGAAACTAACCAAAACTAACATATCACTCTATGCGGAGTTAGCCAAAAGTTCACATAATTTCATTACCCCCTTGCATTACGCGAAGCCAAGTACTTCAGAACCGTCGTTCACTAAGTCGTAAACCCAGCTGTCGGAGGCACCACTTGCGACATGAAGTCACCTGGAGACCTTTTGCACGTCTACAAAGTCTGTCACCCGACGCACACAACACTGGTTAATTTCTTTACTTAACTAGAATTTATATTGGAGGCCTCTAGTTAGTGTTGTTGCCGACCCCTTGGTTAATAAGAAATAAAGATTATAGTAAAGGCTGTTGATGACCCTATCATCTAGCACACAACAAGCACTCAAATGCTTGACCCAAACACCTTCGTATTTCTTTGATTTTCCAATGGTCCCACATTGTTACATGTTATGGTATTATAGTCTCACATTTCTGCATCCCTCGATGTTTCTCATTACTCCTTTACATAAGGGTCTACTACTATACCTATCCCTCGTTAGTATAGTTACGCCAGACTAAGTATGAGACTTTTATCGGAATCAAGTTCTTTTCCGATACAAGAGTACACAGCGCATGGCTGTACACATGTATACAACAAGATTATGCCAATCTGCCAACTGCCATCCACTTGTTGTGTTATTAACATAAATTTATTCCCGATAAGAATCAAATTTAATCAAATCTGCGACCAAGTGTGATAGCACTACCATGCAACCAACTTTGTACTCTTTCATAACACCGACCAGTTCAGAGACCAGATAAGTTAACATACCTTTCTTACAACCAATGTGAAAACCAGGAAATTCAACCCATCTCTAATGCCTCAATCGACAACCTTTAAATAACACGTCTCTTAATTGTCATCTCATTGTACTCATTCCCCAAAGAGCACAACATACTAGGTGCCATTTAATAATTCCTAACTCCTTATCATACTAAGTTCAAAATACCGAATTTTAGAACTTAATTTCCACGATAAGAGTCTCTCTGAATTTAGAATACTGCACGCCTCCATAACATTATATTTATTTCCAACTCTTAAACTAATTTCGTAAATGTTTCTCAACACTATACCGAAGTATAGTATTTTCACTAATTCAAGCAATTAGTGTTTTGATAAACATCTTTTTAAACTAATCCTTATTCCATAAACAGTTGTAATTTCAATATTAATACTCTTGAATGGATAATGATTGTTTTAACGTTCAAATCTTAAGTTTATCAACTAGTTGTTATACTAGCGGATATAAACTTACAATCATATCAATTTATCAAAATGCTACAACTATAATATAGATATGGTTTTAGTTTACATGAACCGAACTTGAGTTTTTGAGATGGACATATAATGTTATGATAGTATTCCGAAGAACTTATTCAGAGACTAAGAGAAATCATGAACTAGTGTCTGGTTCATCTAATTGATTTAGTAAGATATCAATCTCCACATAAATATTATCATAACACTGAAGTGTTATATCAACTTCATGTTTTAGTCATACCTTATAATTCAATAGATCTCCCCAAACATGAATAAAATATCTAGTTCAATACATTGAACTAAATACATTATTCACTCTAAACACCTAGCAATCCAGAAAGTATCACATTGCCCCTCAAGCAATGTATTAAGAAATGTCTCATTTTTCAACTAACTTGAAAACACGTTTCAAGTTATAACACTAAGGTAGTGCCTTACCAAAGTGTCAAACTCAAATCCACTTGAGTCTTTATATTATAATTATGGCCACCTCATGTGATCATAATCAAGTTTGATATTGAGCGCTCCAAACTCAATATTGAAGAGATATCATACCATACTTTGACAAGTCATTTATAACTAATCTTGAAAAGATTGCCACAAATTTTGCCAAAGTTTAATATATAAATATCTCAACAAATGAGGTGATAGGAAACCTCATATTCTCGAACCGGATATTGGACGAACCTTGAACTACAATCATCAAGAAGGGATACCATCTTCTTGAGCTAATTCCGCTACACAATATCATACTCACAAGAATATTGAACCAACTCAAGGAACACCATCAAACCTTGAGATAGAACTAACAACTAACCTAATGAATACAATCAAACCTTGAGTCAAGAATAGTTCTATTTTTCAATATTCCGAAAGATTGAAGATACATACTTTATAAGTGCCCACATTTGCGACCATGATGGAGAGTCAAGAAACCGTCTTTTGAATAATCGTATTCGACTCTAAAATGAAATTGATATTGAAAATCAATATCAACTTTTAAGTCTCTTCGAACACCGACTCTTTGAGGAGGTACATGCACTTAAACCTCAAAATGTATACCCGACTAACTTCCGACTCATTTGACACCACCACACATAACTTATTAAACTTAGCAAGTTTCCTTACTTGGTCAATAAGCAGAGTGGAGAATTCCAAATCATGCTCTTCTTAACCAAGGAATCACCCTTGTTCAAGAGCTTATCCCCACATTGCAAACAACGTTACAAATTTCACGATTAAAGAGTTAACAATGAAAATGCACAAGTGTGCGCCGAACGTCTTCCCTATGCATGTCCTTATTACTCAGTAAACTGAAAATGTAAACGTATGTTTCCAACATTACTCTTTCTGATAGATCATGCCATCTATCCCAAAAGTTACATTGATAGGGATGCAACATTAAATCCGTCTACTACCAAAATATATTATTCTATCCCATTCTTAAGATCCCACATGAGATAACTTCATAATCAAGTTAGTTGAATTAATTAACTTGAATACAAAGTGCGCGCCTACAACCAACTAAGATTTCAAGTTGTACTTTGTTCAAATCAGACGACTTGAACTTAATAAACTATTTCATCTAATGTTACTTGCAGTTAGCGTCATCAAAGTATTACGTCCATCGGACAATACTTTGATTACATTGGATCTTCGAACCAACTGCTTAACATATTCATCATATGTTAATATTTGACATTCCGTTGTATTATAAGTTCATCACTATAGTCTGCTTCTAGAGTTACACTCTTGGAAACATGCACTATAATAAACTTATTTTACACTTTATGTCAAAATGTAGTGTTCATTCTTATGTTTGAATATGCCCCTTCTCCCGAAGTCAAAGATGCACTTCTGAACATAAGTCTTTCCCCGTTTGAACACTATTGCTGGAAACGATATTGAATCTTGACCTAAGCCAAAACTCAATGGACATAGTCACGTACTCAAATCATGTGTTATCCTAAATTCAAACATCTTAAAGAAAAAGAAAAATTTTCAATAATGTGTAGAATAGGATATCACAAGGCCCATCTCACAAGACTTAGTTTGTAAGCCAGAACAAACTAACATGCCTTGTTTATGGAAGTAAATGGTAAAGTAACCTAGACAACCATAAGGTAAAATAACCTGGCATACAACTTGGAAGCTGGCTTCCAAGTGCTACCTTCTAAGTCTATAACCCACACCCACTTATGAAGTAGGTGTACTCTAAAGAGTTATAGATTTCAGGACCAACTCTCCACGCAGAATTTAGACATTAGCCGAAAGTGATAAAGTACTTCAAGAATTTAGAACTAACTAAACCCTAAAATACACTACACTTTAGGTAGTCTTACTGACCGCAGAGAATAGGCTCCGATACCAATTGTCACAACCTTTTCCTCTCCCCTTATGCCAACTAGGCAAAGGGCCAATTAGTGTTTATGAGAGGGCCCCTAGTCATGATGACCCAGGTCCGCTTGGGTCTTTTTTGCTCACATATCCCACAATCTTTACCCAAGTAGTCAACTCACTAGGTTAGAACTATGACAATGGAGATCCATTCAATGCTGAGCAAGGAGAAGAAACAGCTAGGTCTGTTCGTGGCGACTTGCCTGGTAGACATGTATTGCAAGTGTGGCGAGCTTGAGGAGGCTCGCAAGATTTTCAAGTCGATGGGAACCCGGAGTGTTGTGTCCTACACCGCGATCATCAACGGCTGCAACTCGAACGGGCAAGCTGAACTTGCTCTGGAGTACTACTTTGCCCTGAGAGCTAATACCACCATTCAACCCAACGATTGGACTCATGTGGCGGTGATCAGTGCCTGCTCCAAACTTGCTACAGAATCCAGCGAGAAGAGGAACCGAGCTCTACGCATCGGGATGGAAGTCCATTCAATGCTGAGCAAGGAGAAGAAACAGCTAGGTCTGTTCGTGGCAAATTGCCTGGTAGACATGTACTACAAGTGTGGCGAGCTTGAGGAGGCTCGCAAGATTTTCGAGTTGATGGGAACCCGGAGTGTTGTGTCCTACACCACGATCATCAACGGCTGCAACTCGAATGGGCAAGCTGAACTTGCTCTGGAGTACTACTCTGCCCTGAGAGCTAATACCACCATTCAACCCAACAATTGGACTCATGTGGCGGTGATCAGTGCCTGCTCCAAACTTGCTACCGAATCCAGCGAGAAGAGGGACCAAGCTCTACGCATCGGGATGGAAGTCCATTCAATGTTGAGCAAGGAGAAGAAACAGCTAGGTCTGTTCGTGGCGAATTGCCTGGTAGACATGTACTGCAAGTGTGGCAAGCTTGAGGAGGCTCGCAAGATTTTCGACTCGATGAGAGCTCGGAGTGTTGTGTCCTACAACGCGATCATCTAGGGCTGCGGCTCGAACGGGCAAGCTGAACTTGCTCTGGAGTACTACTACTCTGCCCTGAGAGCTGATACCACCATTCAACCGGACGATTGGACTCATGTCGCGATGATCAGCGCCTGCTCCGGACTTGCTACAAAATCCAGCGAGAAGAGGGAGAGAGCTCTACGCATCGGGATGGAAGTCCATTCAATGTTGAGCAAGGAGAAGAAACAGCTAGGTCTGTTCGTGGCGAATTGCCTGGTAGACATGTACTGCAAGTGTGGCGAGCTTGAGGAGGCTCGCAAGATTTTCGAGTCGATGGGAACCTGGAGTGTTTTGTCCTACACCACGATCATCAACAGCTGCAACTCGAATGGGCAAGTTGAACTTGCTCTGGAGTACTACTCTGCCCTGAGAGCTTATAACACCATTCAACCTGATGCTTGCACCTACACCTGCGTCCTTGTTGCTTGCGGGAGTGTGATGGCGATCAAGCTCGGGAGGGAGATTCACCAGTTGGCGACGCGTAAAGGGCTGCTGAAAAACAATCCAGTTCTGGCCTCGAGCCTGGTGAGCTGCTACAGCAAATGCGGCAATGTTGCTTCTGCTCAGGAAGCGTTTGATGAGTGCGGAGCTCGGGACGACACGGGTCTCTGGACCTCTCTCATACAGGCTTACACTCTCCAGGGCCAATCAATCAAGGCCTTGGAGCATTTCTATTCCATGACTTAGGAGGAGGGCTGTAAAGCTAACGATATGACTTTTGTCACGGTGTTGAATGCTTGCAGCCATGGCGGTCTGGTCGAGAAAGGAAAGCAGCTTCTGGATGAAATGCCCAAGTTTTAATCACTGACTTCAATTGCTATTGTAACGAATGAGATTTCCTGGCTTGTTGGATCTTCAAGATACGTCAAAGGTTCTCCAAAGCGGTTGACAGCCATCACTTTGGCTGCTTTAAGAGATTCATTAGGAATGAATGGAACTAGAGGCAATAACATCCTTTTGAGCAGAGGAGAGTTTGAAACGAGTTCAACCTTCGTTCTTGAAGAAATGTGGATCATACGCCAGATTAAAAAATGTGAGATTGTTCTTACAGACACAAGTCCAATTTGAGAATTGATATGAATATTGTCTGGGAATGCTGGCAGAATGTCAACAAATGTGTGAAATGAGAAACTTCCAAAACTTGAGAAAAAATGAACTTACTTGGATGTCTCGCAGAATACTAAGAAATTTTGCTCTTTTGACAGCGCAACTCCATTTGGGAAGTAGAGTCGTTGAGCAAGCATCGTTGTTTTTCTTATGGAGGAGTCATACTTGAGAAGGCTGCCGTTTGGGCGAGCTTCCATAACATCCAATCTACAGTCTTCAATTCCACACTTGGTGCTTGTGTCTACGAAATAAATTGTGTTGTCACTTGAGACCACCAGTTCATCAGCAATCCTAAAACATCAAAAGAAAAAAGAACCAAAAACTAAGAACTCTATGCATGACAACTTTGAAACTTGTATGGCAAACCATCACTGGCCTCGTCGGAAAGAATCTCCACTTTACCTCCTTGACTGACGTTCAAAACTCCCTAAATTGCAATAGGCTAGAGTTATGGTGCGCCCCAAGTCGCACATGCCGATGTTTGAGAAGTATAGGCCTCTCATGGGGTGTAGGAGGTCCAATGGGTCGGAGGGAGCAGGGCGGACAATTGAGGAACCATTAGCGTTTTGGTCTTAAGGGGATATGGACTAGCAGGGAAGGCGTGGTGGGTGTTACGACCGTAGGGTTAAGTCCCTTGAACTATAGCATTGAGAATCTATTGAACTTGACAAAGGTCGGGGAGAAGCTTCGGCCAAGCGGGAAACCGTCGGCAAAGTGGACTTGGGAAATCACCCGGGGTAATGGCCCAAGGACTTGGTTGGCACTTGATGGAGTGGGTGGATAAGGCGGTTGCCCGAGTCTCGGCTCAAAAAACGCCTGACTTTGCAACTCCATGGGATTAACGGGTACTCTTTGTGATGAATCATCTTGCTGTATATATCAAGCAGCATTGTACCACCACTAGTCATCAAATCCTGTCAAAACTCTGAAGTTAAGCGGGCTTGGGCTTGAACAGTACCACGCTTGGGCTTGAACAATACTGGATTGGGTGACCTCTCGGGAAAGTTCTAGAAGGTTTCGGAAGAGAGTATTCCAAGAATATTTCAGAAGGTTCTAGAAAGCTCAAAAAGGGAATATTTTAAGAATATTTAAGACCCTACCCCTATACCATGATGCCTACTACCTCTCGGGAAAGTTCTAGAAGGTTTCGGAAGAGAGTATTCCAAGAATATTTCAGAAGGTTCTAGAAAGCTCAAAAAGGGAATATTTTAAGAATATTTAAGACCCTGCCCCTATACCATGATGCCTATTGTGGAGATGGAGATGAGGGAAATACGATGATGCTTGTTATGGAGGAGGTAGGCATACTTAGAGAAAGATTGCAGAAAATCATCATTGGTAAGAGAACGGGCACAGATGAATGAGGTTGTCCAGAAGCTCCAGGGTGAACTGACTGATGCAAAGGCTGCTGCTAGGAAGCACTTGGAACCCAAGATCAGCCTCCCCTCAAAGTTTGACGAAACCAGATCAGTCTGTTGGGGTTTTACATATCAAATCCGCCTAGTTCTCTAGAAGCATCCATACTGATACCACACCGACACTTCTCGAGTTGGTCTGATCGGAACTCTTTTTACTGGTACTGCACTCGCTTGGTTCGCTCCACTCGTGGAGAATTTGTTGAAAGAATTTCAAGCATGCTTCAGTGATACTGACAGCGAGCACACGGCCATCACCAAGATCCGCTGCCTGACACAGGGCAACCTTCCTGTTTCGACATATGTTGCCGAGTTCCGCTTGCTTGCTTGCGACATCCATTGGGGGAATTAGCTCTAATTGATCAGTTCCGCCATGGTCTCTGAAATGATGTCAAGGACCTCTTGCTACACTGTGATGAAGAGCCAAAGTCCCTTGCCAAGGTGATTAGCTGAGCCATCCACTGTGACAACCGTTTGTTCAAACGTCGTACTGAATGACTCCTTGCCAGTCCTACACCACGCAACTATGCCTCCGTAGTTGATACGCCGAATGGCACCTCAACCCCAAGCTTTACACCAGCTGCAGCCCCTGCTCTTGCAACTCCTGTCAATGCACTAACTCCCATGGAAATTGACACGACATGACGTCAAGGGCTGTTGTCAGAAGCTGAGATAATGCGACGTCGAGCGAACTGGTTGTGCCTATATTGTGGTAGTCCAGTTCACATCACAGTCAGCTACCCGATAAAGCTCCTAAGATGTCAAGTTGATCACGTCCAGATTACAAATCCTACTCCAGTGACTCCCCAAGGCCACAGTCACCCACCTTGCTACCATCAGGATGCCGTGCCCATCAAGAACAGCTTTGACGTCCTAAGCCAAGCTGAAGATGCGGAAAACAAGTAACTCCAACCAATGCTGGGACCGTTTAGTTGGACCATCCACAACATGTTTTGTCCACATCAAGTTTTTTTCCATTTCTTTGGGGCGGGTAAGAGCTTTTGTGACGCAGACAAAGATCCAGGTCTACGAGTCGTCTCGAGTTTCAGCCTAACGCTCTTGGACTCAGGAACCAACTCTTACTTCATGGATCGGGCCTTTGCCAAGAAGCATCATATTCTATTGTCCAAGCTCCCCAATTGTAGTTATTGATGGATGACTAGTTACCTCTGAAGATGTCACCTTGAAAACTGGTTTGTTGACTGTCATGCTTGGTGAGTTTTCTTGCAATGTGGCCTTCAATATCATCAGCAGTCTTGAACACTCGGTGGTTCTCGAATTACCATGGTTTGAGCTCAACAACCCGTTGATCAACTGACGGGGACGCAATATGACCAAGATCAAGCGTAGCTGAAGGTCCCATCTCAGAAGGTGGCGGTGGCTTCAGAGCTCATGATCTCGATAATCACCTTGCAGGAATTTATTGAGGAAGGCAAGAGGGATCCAGCTTCGCCATTTGCTGTGATGATACACTCGGCTTCCCCACAACCCCACCGAATCCAGGTTTGCAAAAGTATCAAGGTTTTGCAGATGTCTTCGACAAAGTCAAGGCGAGCAGATTGCCGAAGCACCACCCATACGATTGCCCAATCGACCTGGTTGAGGGAGCAAAACCTCCGTGGGGGCCGATCTACCCATTGTCACTAGTAGAACTTGACGCTTTGAAGGAGTACTTGAATGAAAACCTGGGCAATGACTTCATCCGCCACTCTAAATCCCCAGTTAGAGCACCGGTCAAAAAGAAAGATAGGTCATTGCGACTAGTAGTGGACTATAGAGGGTTGAACAATGTCATAGTTTGCAACATGTATCCCTTGCAACTTGTATCCAATCTCATGGAGCAGCTAAGTGGAGCCAAGCACTTCACAAAGATCGACCTTCAAGGTGCATACAATTTGGTGCGGTTTTGACTCAGAGACGAATGGAAAACAACCTTCTGAACTAGGTATAAGCACTTTGAGTACATGGTCATGCCGTTTGGCTTGACCAATGCGCCCGCGATATTCCATCACATGGCCAATGACATATTTTGGGAGTTTTTGGATCAGTTTGTGATCATCTACTTGGACGACATCCTGATTTACTCGAAGACGCAGAAGAAGCACGATGCCCATGTTTGTCAGGTGCTGGAGAAGCCTTCTGAGAATCTGAAGTAACAGATTCACTGTTAATCTGTTACTGTGAAGAATTCTAAGAAGTAATAGATTCACTATGATCTGTTACTGTGAAGATTCTAAAAGTAACAGATTATAGTAACATATTACATATTAAGTTAGTGGTAGATAATACTCTTTTTAAGCATTGAGGTGTTTAAAAGGTACGTTTTCATACAACTTTAAGGTTGATTATCTCAATTACTCCTTTAAAAGGTTATATTTACCTTGTATTAGTTTTGTGACCCGTCACAACGTTAGATGAGCTGAGTTGCTGAGTTGGCAGACGTGGACTCTATAGACTCCATTGTGAGGCTCATGTTGTAAGGTTTGACAATCCTCCTCTCACTAATTTATTTAATATTAATAAAATAATATGACATCAATTTTAGATGAAAATGTGTCAAGTGGTATTAAATCTAGACCATAGACCCAACTTTAAATTTTGACCATGCAAAATTAGCTTGTCTTACATGCATGATACTTAATGAACAGATAATAAATGAAAAGACTAGATACTTTACCCTTGTTAACTCTAATTACACATAAAATAGAATTATATATATATATATATATAACAAGCCAAGTTAAAGCATCCAATGATCTAGTTTCATTGATTTGTGATGAGTATCGGATTGTCGAGCCTGTCATGGTTAAGTTCGCCACCTTTGTGAATTCTTGGTTTATATAATCCATTTTAGTTTTGTTTTAGGGAGTTTTGAACGTCAGTCAAGGAGGTAAAGTGGAGATTCTTTCCGACGAGGCTAGTGATGGTTTGCCATACAAGTTTCAAAGTTGTCATGCATAGAGTTCTTAGTTTTTGGTTCTTTTTTCTTTTGATGTTTCAGGATTGCCGATGAACTGGTGGTCTCAAGTGACAACACAAATTATTTCGCAAACGCAAGCACCAAGTGTGGAATTGAAGACTGTAGATTGGATGTTATGGAAGCTCGCCCAAACGGCAGCCTTCTCAAGTATGACTCCTCCATAAGAAAAACAACGGTGCTTGCTCAACGACTCTACTTCCCAAATGGAGTTGCGTTGTCAAAAGAGCAAGATTTCTTAGTATTCTGCGAGACATCCAAGTAAGTTCATTTTTTCTCGAGTTTTGGAAGTTTCTCATTTCACACATTTGTTGACAATCTGCCAGCATTCCCAGACAATATTCATATCAATTCTCGAATTGGACTTGTGTCTGTAAGAACAATCTCACATTTTTAATCTGGCGTATGATCCACATTTCTTCAAGAACGAAGGTTGAACTTGTTTTAAACTCTCCTCTCCTCAAAAGGATGTTATTGCCTCTAGTTCCATTCATTCCTAATGAATCTCTTAAAGCAGCCAAAGTGATGGCTGTCAACCACTTTGGAGAACCTTTGACGAATCTTGAAGATCCAACAGGCCAGGAAATCTCATTCATTACAATAGCAATTGAAGTCGGTGATTAAAACTTGGCGAAAAACTACATTGGAAACTTCAACTCAAGAACGAATGAGGTTGAGCTGATGAAATAAGCTTGGAGTTTTGCTGCCCCAATCACGATCAAGCTCCCCTTAGTTGGGAAGTGAAAATTCTCACCAGTACTTGGGTAGGGTATGACGAGATCAAGAAAGTCTCCCTTCGACTAGCTCAAAACAACCCCACAAAGTTAGGGCTGGCTTGGGGACGAGAGATGGCTGGTGTGTCAAAGTTTTAACCCAAAGGGCCAACACGTGGCAACATGTGGCTGCCAGATGGCCATTTGGCGTCATCACCATGTGTGAGCAACGCTAAGTTTCCCAGAACAACCCCAACGACCCCTAGGGTTAGACTCTAATGCCCAAGTGGACAAGAGACTTAGGGTTTAGCCTAAGTCTCCCTAGAATGTCTGCCCCAGAACCCTTGAGGGATAACCCTAGTTGACTTAGGGTTTAGCCTAAGTCTCCCTAGAGTGTCTACCCCCAAAACCCTTGAGGGATAACCCTAGTTGACTCAGGGTCTTGCCCTAGAAGACCTAGACAGAACCCCATCAAGGAGACATGTGTTCCACACATACCCCTGGACAGAGCTAAGGCATTGTCACTTACCCCTTGAGGAGTCACCCTCATCCGGGAGTACAACCCCTTTAGGGCGACAAGGGGTACCCTGAACCACGACTAACCCCTAAGGGTTTGAGTGGCCAAGTTATACCCTAGACCTAGGGCTAGTACTTAGTAAGGACACGAGTGTGCGCCGTAGGCGAACACGAGTGTTTTGCTAAGCAAACTCCCTAAGGCTAGGTTTGAGATAACCCTAAGCACATGACCTTTCGAGTGCCTCACGAAAGGGCTCCTGCTAACATGTTTAGGTTGTTCAACCCTTGAATTCCAAGGAGAACACTCCCCTAGCCAAGTGTGCCAAAGCACACCTAGTTATGAGACCTAACCTCCCTTGAGCGGATGCCCAAGGCTTAACACCCTAGTGCAAGCACAAGCATGTCTGTTTGCTAAAGTATCCAACCCCTTGGCGACAAGCCTATGACATAACCCCAAAGGGCGTGCCTCGGGCGTTGTACCATGTGACGTTTAGCCTAGTGTTACATCTCCATGTGACACTGCCTTTCCCGATGTGGGCTATCATGCCATAGCCCTTAGATTCGAGAGTTGCACCAAGTGCCACAAACGTGGCTCCTAAATGCCAACTCTAGAACCCCTCAATGAACCCTCAAGAAACAGGTAATGTGAACCTGTCAAACAAGATCCCATGCCCACAGCAAGCCTCAACCTCTGCCTCTTGGAACGTGCATTCCGACAAGACCTCCCAGGCATGGATTCGCCAACGTTAAGGGTAAGCTACCCCGAAGGTGGGACGTACCCCTGGCATCTGGAAGTTAGGGCGGCACAACAGAGGGTTGTGCCTTGACGACACAAGCTAGAGCTTGCACCGGGAGAAGAGTAACGAGCTCAGTCATGAACCCAGGAACCCTCACTCCTATATACTACCTTATTTATGTGACAGAGGCCCCCCCCCTATTTTCCTATTTATATAAGTGGGCTAGCACTGAATCTCATTCCCAAAGGGAACATACTTGGTGAGTTATCATCGACCCCTAAACCCTAACCTGTCAAACCTGGGGGTATTTCTAAGCATATCCACATGCCGAACTCACCGGAACTAGCCATTAATCCAACCGGGACACGAAAAACCAAGGTAAGAGTTTTCTAGATGGAAGTGCTAGCTTCGCCCAGAGTTTCTTGCAAATACCTAATGACACCCGGCCGGACCATCACTAGATATCCAAGTGCACTAAGCGGCCTGTTTCTTCTACACCTAGGCTTATCAACATAGTACAGTAGGTAACAACAGTCAACGTCCAAAGTAAAGGGTCGAGTCATAGTAAAAACTATGACACACTCCCCGCCTTTGAAAATGTCAACGTCCTCGTTGACGTCCAACTCCAAGACTAGATAATGTTAGAGAAAACTAACCAAAACTAACATATCACTCTATGCGGAGTCAGCCAAAAGTTCACATAATTTTTATTACCCCCCTTGCATTACGCGAAACCAAGTACTTCAGAACCGTCGTTCACTGAGTCGTAAACCAGCTGCCGGAGGCACCACCTGCGACATGAAGTCACTTGGAGACCTTTTGCACGTCTGCAAAGTCTGTCACCCGACGCACACAACACAATGGTTAATTTCTTTACTTAACTAGAATTTATATTGGAGGCCTCTAGTTAGTGTTGTTGCCGGCCCCTTGGTTAACAAGAAATAAAGACTTGCTTTATTCCTTAATATTAAATGCTGTTGATGACCTCTGTCATCTAGCGCACAACAAGCACTTCTCAAATGCTTGACCAAACACCTTCGCATTTCTTTGATTTTCCAATGGTCCCACATGTTACGATATTATAGCTTACATCTCTGCATCCCTCGGTGTTTCTCATTACCCCTTTTCATAAGGGTCTGCTACTATACCTATCTCTCGTTAGTATATAGTTACGCCAGACTAAGTATGAGACTTTTATCGGAATCAAGCTCTTTTCCGATAGAGTACAATTCGTAAAACCCTGTTCTTTGTAAACATATCAATCTGGCCAGAGGCGATCACAGAGGCGCATGGCTGTACACATGTATACAACAAGGTCTTGCCAACCTGCCATCCACTTGGTGTGTTATTAACATAAATTTATTCCCGATAGGAATCAAATTCAGTCAAATTTGCAACCAAGTGTGATAGCACTACCATTCATCTTTCACAATCAACTTTGTACTCTTTCATAACACCGACCAGTTCAGGGACCAGATAAGCTAACATACCTTTTTATAAACCAATGTGGAAACCAGGAAATTCAACCCATCTCTAATGCCTCAATCAAAATCTTTGTCTTAATTAGTACCCTCATTGTACTCATTCTCCAAAGAGCACAACATACTAGGCCATTCAATAATTCCTAACTCCTTATCGTACTAAGTTCAAAATACGGAATTTTAAAACTTAGTTTTCACGATAAGAGTCTCCTGAACTCGTAATACTGTACGCCTCCGTAACATTATATTTATTTCCAACTCTTAAACTTATTTCGTAAATGTTTTCAACACTATACCGAAGTATAGCATTTCACTAATTGAAGCAACTAGTGTTTTTGATAAACATCTTTTAAAACTAATCCTTATTTATAAATAGTCGCAATTTCGATATTGATACTCTCGAATGGATAATGATCGTTTTAACGTTCAAATCCTAAGCTTATCAACTAGTTGTTATACTAGTGGATATAAACTTACAATCATATCAATTTATCGAAATGCTACAACTACATTATAGAATATGGTCTTAGTTTACATGAACCGAACTTCAATTTTGAGAGGAAATATAATGTTATGACAGTATTTCAGGAACTTTGTTCAGAGACTAAGAGGAATCATGAACTAGTGTCTGGTTCATCTAATTGATTTAGTAAGATATCAACCTCCACATAAATGTTATCATAACACTGAAGTGTTATATCAACTTCATGTTTTAGTCATACCTTATAATTCAATAGATCTCCCCAAACATGAATAAAATATCTAGTTCAGTACATTGAACTAAGATACATTATTCACTCTAGACACCTAGCAATCCAGAAAGTATCCATTGCCCCTCAAGCAATGTATTGAGAAATGCTCATTTCTCAACTAACTTGAAAACACGTTTCAAGTTATAACACTAAGGTAGTGCCTTACCAAAGTGTCAGACTCAAATCCACTTGAGTCTTTATATTATATGATTACGGCCACCTCATGTGATCATAACCAAGTTTGATATTGAGCGCTCCAAACTCAATATTGAAGAGATATCATACCATACTTTGACAAGTCATTTATAATCAATCTTGAAAAGATTGTCACAAATTCTGCCAAAGTTTAGAATATAAATATCTCAACAGATGAGGTGATAGGAAACCTCATATTTCGAACCGGATATTGGACAACCTTGAACTACAATCATCAAGAAGGGACACCATCTTCTTGAGCTAATCCCGCTACACAATATCATACTTACAAGAATATTGAACCAACTCAAGGAACACCATCAAACCTTGAGATAGAACTAACAACTAACCCAAGGAATACAATCAAACCTTGAGTCAAGAATAGTTCTATTTTTCAATATTCAAAGATTGAAGATACATACTTTATTTGTTCTTTAAGTGCCCACATTTGCGACCATGATGCAGAGTCAAGAAACCGTCTTTTGAATAATCGTATTCGACTCTAAAATGAAAAGATATTGAAAATACAACTTCAATTCTCATCGAATACCGACTCTCTGAGGAGGTACATGCACTTAAACCTCCAAAATGAATATCCGACTAGCTTTGCTCATTTGACATCACCAACATAACTTATCAAACTTAGCAAGTTTCCTTACTTAGTCAATAAGCAAGTGGAGAATCCCAAATCATGCTCTTCTTAACCAAGGAATCACCCTTGTTCAAGAGCTTATCCCCACATTGCAAACAACGTTACAATTTCAAGATTTAAAGAGTTAACAATGAAAATGCACAAGTGTGCGCCGAACGCCTTCACTATGCAAGTCTTCATTACTCAGTAAACTGAAAATGTAAACGTATGTTTCCAACATTACTCTTTCTGATAGATCATGCCATCTATCCCAAAAGCTGCATTGTAGGAATGCAACATTAAATCCTCTACTGCCAAATCTATTATCTATTCATTCTTATGATCCCACATGAGATAACTTCATAATCAAGTTAGTCGAGCTAGCTAACTTGAATACAAGTGCGCGCTTACAACTAACTAAGGTTTCAAGTTGTACTTTGTTCAAATCAGGTGACTTGAACTTAGTAAACTATTCCACCTAATGTTACTTGCAGCTAGCGTCATCAAAATATTACGATTGAAATATTTCAATACTTGATTACATTGGATTTCCGAACCAACTACTTAACAATTCATCATATGTTAATATTTGACATTTATGTATTATAAGTTCATCACCATAGTCTACTTCTAGAGTTACACTCTCGGAAACATGCACTATAATGAGAGCTTATTTTACACTTTTATGTCAAAATATAGTGTTCACTCTTATGTTTGAATATGCCCCCTTTTTCCCGAAGTCAAAGACGCACATTTAACATAAGCCTTTCCCCATTTGAACACTATTGCCGAAACTGATATTGAATCTTGACATAAGTCAAAACTCAAAGGACGTTGTTATGTTCTCATCATGTGTTATCCCAATTTCATACACCTTAAAGAAAAAGAAAAATTTTCAATAATGTGTAAACTTAGCATATCACATGATTTACTTCACAAGACTTAGTTTGTAAGCCAGAACAAACTAGCACGCCTTGTCTTGTGGAAGTAAATGGTAAAGTAACCCGGACAACCATAAGGTAAAATAACATGGCATACAACTTGGAAGCTGACTTCCAAGCGCTACCTTCTAAGTCCATAACCACACCCACTTATGAAGTAGGTGTACTCTGAAGAGTTATAGATCTCAGAACCAACTCTCCACGTAGAATTCAGACATTAGCCGAAAGTGATAGAGTACTTCAAGAATTTAGAACTAACTAAACCCTAAAATACACTACACTTTAGGTAGTCCTACTGATCGCAAAGAATAGGCTCCGATACCAATTGTCAGAGTTTTAACCCAAAGGGCCAACACGTGGCAACACGTGGCTGCCAGATGGCCATTTGGCGTCATCACCCTATGTAGCAACGCTAAGTTTCCCAGAACAACCCCAACGACCCCTAGGGTTAGACTCTAATGCCCAAGTGGACAAGAGACTTAGGGTTTAGCCTAAGTCTCCCTAGAATGTCTGCCCCCAGAACCCTTGAGGGATAACCCTAGTTGACTTAGGGTTTAGCCTAAGTCTCCCTAGAGTGTCTACCCCAAAATCCTTGAGGGATAACCCTAGTTGACTTAGGGTCTTGCCCTAGAAGACCTAGACAGGCTCATGCCCTAACCCCTATCAAGGAGACATGTGTTCCACACATACCCCTGGACAGAGCTAAGGCATCGTCACTTACCCCTTGAGGAGTCACCCTCATCCGGGAGTACAATCCCTTTAGGGCGACAAGGGGTACCCTGAACCACGACTAACCCCTAAGGGTTTGAGTGGCCAAGTTATACCCTAGACCTAGGGCTAGTACTTAGTAAGGACACGAGTGTGCGCCGTAGGCGAACACGAGTGTTTTGCTAAGCAAACTCCCTAAGGCTAGGTTTGGGATAACCCTAAGCACATGACCCTGCGAGTGCCTCACGAAAGGGCTCCTGCTAACATGTTTAGGTTGTTCAACCCTTGAATTCCAAGGAGAACACTCCCCTAGCCAAGTGTGCCAAAGCACACCTAGTTATGAGACCTAACCTCCCTTGAGCGGATGCCCAAGGCTTAACACCCTAGTGCAAACACAAGCATGTCTGTTTGCTAAAGTATCCAACCCCTTGGCGACAAGCCTATGACATAACCCCAAAGGGCGTGCCTCGGGCGTTGTACCATGTGACGTTTAGCCTAGTGTCACATCTCCATGTGACACTGCCTTTCCCGATGTGGGCTATCATGCCATAGCCCTTAGATTCGAGAATTGCACCAAGTGCCACAAACGTGGCTCCTAAATGCCAACTCTAGAACCCCTCAATGAACCCTCAGGAAACAGGTAATGTGAACCTGTCAAACAAGATCCCACGCCCACAGTTGGACAAGGACACGGATGTGCCTTGCTTGGCTGTGAGTGCTACACCTAGCTTGACGTGGAGGAGGAGGCTGGAGACAAGCCTCAACCTCTGCCTCTTGGAACGTGCATTCCGACAAGACCTCCCAGGCATGGATTCGCCAACGTTAAGGGTAAGCTACCCCGAAGGTGGGACGTACCCCTGGCATCTGGAAGTTAGGGCGGCACAACAGAGGGTTGTGCCTTGACGACACAAGCTAGAGCTTGCACCGGGAGAAGAGTAACGAGCTCAGTCATGAACCCAGGAACCCGCACTCCTATATACTACCTTATTTATGTGACAGAGGCCCCCCCCCTGTTTTCCTGTTTACATAAGTGGGCTAGCATTGGAATCTCATTCCCAGAGGGAACATACTTGGTGAGTTATTCATCGACCCCTAAACCCTTAACCTGTCAAACCTGGGGGTATTTCTAAGCATATCCAACATGCCGAACTCACCGGAACTAGCCATTAATCCAACCGGGACACGAAAAACCAAAGTAAGAGTTTTCTAGATGGAAGTGTTAGCTTCGCCCAAAGTTTCTTGTAAATACCTAATGACACCCGGCCGGACCATCACTAGATATCCAAGTGCACTAAGCGGGCCTGTTTCTTCTACACCTAGGGCTTATCAACATAGTACAGTAGGTAACAACAGTCAACGTCCAAAGTAAAGGGTCGAGTCATAATAAAAACTATGACATGGTGTTCAAAGGTAACTTTTAGATTAGGTTTTGTTTAAGACAAGGTACTTTTGCATAGTTTTATTTTTTTTTTAAATGTTAATTTTTTCTCCATGAAGTTCAGGTTGCTCTGACGAGGCATGCTTGCTCGACTCGCATAGATGTTAATTTTTCCTCTGTGAAGTTCAAGTTGCTCTGATGAGGCATGCTTGCTCGACTCGCGGAGATGTTAATTTTTCTCCGTGAAGTTTAGGTTGCTCTGACGAGGCATGCTTGCTCGACTCGCGGAGAGATAACTGAATCCACAACCATGAAAGAGCATTGAATGTTTTCAAAAGTAGTTGTCACAGAAACATCTGCCATCCTGGAACACATGAACCCGACTGGCATCTCCGCAGATGATTCGCCTTTTTTCCAGCTTAGAGATGAGAGCAGTACAAACTCGGAGATTTTCACAATTCTCATGGTCTCCTTCTGGTGCGAGTTCACCAGAGCACACGCCAGCGCAAGCTTCTCGCTGTGGCCACACAGGTGATCCTCTTTCTCTTCCTCGGGTATGTCTTTTAGAACGTTGATCACATCGCTCGCGTACCCCTCCTCTTTCATTCTTAGCAACAATTGTTTGAGCTTGGCCGCAATCTCGTCGCTTTGCGAGTGACTCCTATTGCCGACAATAAACGAATGCACTTTTCCTGATGCATCCATCCACCAGCATCTCCCGGCCTTCCTGATACTGCGTTTGCCTCTCATTCTCTCCACAACAGCAGCCCTTTCACTGAGCATCCCCAGGTTTCCAAATATATTGGCCATCAACATGTAGGGCGTGCCGCTCTTTGGATCCGATCAAACGCGAGTTTGCTGATCGTGTAATTCTTCCACTTCTAGCAGGCTCCAAGCAGGGACGTCCAAACCACTGCATCCGGTTCAAAAGGCATGGCTCTGAGAACTCTCACAGCTTCGTCGAGGAGGTTAGCTCGCTCGAGCATATCGATCAGGCACACATAATGCTCCAGACGTGGCTTGACTCCATACTGCTTGGGCATTTCATCCAGAAGTTGCTTTCTTTTCTCAACCAGACTGCCGTGGCTGCAAGCGTTCAACACCGTGACAAAAGTCACATCGTTAGCTTTACCCTCCTCCTGAGTCATGGAAGAAATGCTCCAAGGCCTCGATTGATTGGCCCTGGAGAGTGTAAGCCTGTATGAGAGAGGTCCAGAGACCCGTGTCGTCCCGAGCTCCGCACTCGTCAAACGCTTCCTAAGCAGAAGCAACATCGCCGCATTTGCCGTAGCAGCTCACCAGGCTCGAGGCCAGAACTAGATTGTTTTTTAGCAGCCCTTTACGCGCTGCCAGTTGGTGAATCTCCCTCCCAAGCTTGATCGCCATCACACTCCCGCAAGCAATAAGGACTCAGGTGTAGGTGCAAGCATCAGGTTGAATGGTGTTATAAGCTCTCAGGGCAGAGTAGTACTCCAGAGCAAGTTCAGCTTGCCCGTTCGAGTTGCAGCCGTTGATGATCGCGGTGTAGGACAAAACACTCTGGGTTCCCATCGACTCGAAAATCTTGCGAGCCTCCTCAAGCTCGCCACACTTGCAGTACATGTCTACCAGGCAATTCACCACGAATAGACCTAGCTGTTTCTTCTCCTTGCTCAGCATTGAATGGACTTCCATCCCGATGCGTAGAGCTCGGTCCCTCTTCTCACTGGATTCTGTAGCAAGTCTGGAGCAGGCACTGATCACCACCACATGAGTCCAATCGTTGGGTTGAATGGTGGTATCAGCACTCAGGGCAGAGTAGTACTCCAGAGCAAGTTCAGCTTGCTCGTTCGAGTTGCAACCGTTGATGATCGCGGTGTAGGACACAACACTCCGGGTTCCCATCGAGTCGAAAATCTTGCGAGCCTCCTCAAGCTTGCCACACTTGCAGTACATGTCTACCAAGCAAGTCGCCACAAACAGACCTAGCTGTTTCTTCTCCTTGCTCAGCATTGAATGGATCTCCATCTCGATGCGTAGAGCTCGCTCCTCTTCTCGCTGGATTCGGTAGCAAGTTTTGAGCAGGCGCTGATCACTGCGACATGAGTCCGATCGTCCGATTGAGTGGTAGTATCAGCTCTTAGGGCAGAGTAGTACTCCAGAGCAAGTTCAGCTTGCCCGTTCGAGTCGCAGCCCTAGATGATCGTGTTGTAGGACACAGAATCCCGGGTTCCCATGGAGTCGAAAATCTTGCGAGCCTCCTCAAGCTCGCCACACTTGCAGTACATATCAATCAATCCATTCAACAAGTAGATGTTACTTTTGTGCTCATCACTCTTGAGCACAGCTTCATGGGCTTGTTTTCCCAAAGAAAGGCATCTGCTCTCAGCTGAGTCTTTAATCAGCCTCCCTAAACTCACCGAGTTATCACTAGCTACATGTGGGTATGTGGAGACTTGTAGCGGGCCGTGGTGGCCTTACCTACAGCTGGGTCAGTGAGCAAATCGAGTTTTGCAGAGACCCAGGTCGGCGTTTTCCTGTCGGCGATCCACAGGCTCTCTCCGGTAGAAACATGTTTGAAATTTGGGTAGGACTCTGAGAAGAACTTGTGTTTCTTCTTGAACTTGTTATCCCACCAGAAAGTGGGATCCCTGAAAAAAATTCCACTTCTCTAGCATTTGTGTTGACAAATGCCACACAAACCCTAGCCGTCCGAGTCTAGTGATGTGGCAGTCACACGTCAGCAATGCCACGTCATGAGTGTTTGGACAAAATTGGAGAAAAGAGCCAAAGGAGTACCCAAAACACAAAAGCCATAGTGAGAAGAAATTATGGCTTTTGTGTTTTGGGTACTCCTTTGGCTCTTTTCTCCATCGTTTTAAAAGGAAGCGAGGATGCGTTGTGACACTTTGATGAACAAACTTTTTTTCTTATATTAAGAGGTTGAATGAAACTATATTTCTAAATTTTTTCTTATCTCTAACAAATGAAACATGACAGTTTTGAAACAATATATTAAACGTTTCTATAATTTTTATTTAAATATAAGACCATTCTCTATACAATTATTTTCTAGTCAAGTATGGTCATTCATTATAAAAAAAAATAACTATAAAACTGTGAAACAAGAAACTGGAAAATATAATTATATTTAAATACAACAATCTTACATTTATCATTATTTATTTTTATGTTTTATCCTTTACCCTCCTTTCCACTTACAAACTCGCTACTCATGACAACATTGCCGTAAGAAATTCTGTCATGATACCAGAAATTTACGAAATTACGAAATTAGAAATTTACGAATTTACGAAATTTACGAAATTTACGAAATTACGAAATTTACGAATTTACGAAATTTCTCATAGTTGTGAGGGACTCCAACAGATATAATATAATATATATATATCTGCTGGAGTCCCTCACAACTATGAGAAATTCGTGAATTTTTGGTATCATGACTTCTTCTCGACGCGGTTGATGAAACTTAGCTATATATATATAATACCAAGGTATATATAGATAGGTATCATGAGAAGCAGTTTGGTATATATTATATTATATTATATAATAGATAAAGCAGATATTTACAGTGAAGTGTTCCACGTTTATAACCCTGTCCATTGTAATTTGAAGTACCTTGATGGTAAGCTCATGGTACAAGTGAATGAAGTCTTCAGCCCCAGGGGCCTCCACATTCCGCCCTAACATCTCCCTCACAACCGCTAATACGTTTTGTTGCTTCTCAATTTCCTCACATGCCAACATCCTCATTCCCTCTTCCATAAGGCCCCGCTCGCTCAAATTTTCTGTAGCCCTTGAAAATTGAAATGATGAATAAGAAACAATTTAATGATAATTGAAGATTTGAACAATGTTAAATTTAGATGGAGTTTTAAGTTTCAAAATGACATTTGTATTCAAAAGCTGATGAACAAATGCCAAATTAGTGTCACGCGTGCTAGCTTCATTTTCAATTTTCCTCTGAAAAAAGCTTTCACATGATAGAAGTAAGCCAGCATGGAGTGTGATGAACTTCCTTGCTTTCAAGCTCGGCTTCCTCACCGCCATCAAAGCAATGGAGTTTCGGTCACCGGCTTTAGCGCTTTTGATTGTTGCTGATCATTCTACATCATCAAAGTGCTTTGTGCATCTCACCTTTGGAGTCAATTCAAGAAGGTTCTTACTGATTGTTTGTGGAAGCAGGTGGGAGGGATTCTATCACGTTACTCTACATAAGTGATTTTTGGAGAACGAGGAGAAGATGCACTCAGAAGAAAAAGCAAAGCCCGGAAGTTGAGCATTGGGAGACAGGAGGGAGAAGCTCCGGCAGTCCTGCATGATTGCAATGCCTTGTAGAACGAATAAATGTTGCATAGAACAGAAGATCATTGCAAAAACAAGTCGCTGGTATTGAGACCCTCTCCTCGAGAGATTCTTGGGGGAGCTTCTATAGCCCCTCCAGTCATCTAGAGCACCAGAAACAAGAGTTCATCAGGTTCATCACTTGTTTACGTGCATTTAAATGAAGCTTCAAGAAATGGATGGAAATCTTATACTATGGCTAAATAAATGAATTGTAAATATAAAAAGTATAATATTCTAAAAAGGTGAATCAGATAGTGATATGTCACAAGAGTCGGATCACGCTTCCATGCTTGCGCTCCGCATTATAAAAGCTTTGCCAAAGGGAACTTCTAAGGGGCCAAAGAGATGGAGAAGGCTCCCCTGTTTCTCTTGCTGTTTGTATCTTTCTTGATCTACAATGCTTGTGTGCTTCGGGATGATGAATCTCAGGGTGAATCCGGCATAGATGCTAGTAAACTGCCTGCTATTGACACTTTGCAAGCTCTTGCTCAATCATCTAGCATGAAGTAACTCTCATTGCTAACCGGGTAGCAATCCTTGCACAACGAAGGTCAAGTTTTGCACCATTTGCAGTTGTTCTCTCATTCCAAGCTGCAGCTGCACCAACCCCCCGGCCAGCTGCTTGCCGAAATCAAGCTGCTGCTCTGATGCCGATTGAACCGATGGAGGCAGGTTTCGCGACTTGTCGAACTTGTCGAGGGGAGATGAATCACCTCATAATATATATCTAATAGCATCGTATCGTCACTGGTTATCGGATCCTACCAAAACTCAGAAGTTAAGCGTGCTTGGGCGTGAGAAGCATTGGGTTGGGTGACCACTCCAAAAGACTCTAGAAGGTTGTGGAGGAGAATATGCTGGAAGGTTTTTGAAAGGGAATATTCTATATAAAGCAGGCTAGTGCTAGGGTTTAGGCATGTAATGTTCTCTTTCTGAACTATCTTATAAACTTCTGAAACCTCCTAGAATATTCTTCTAAAGAATATTTTTGGAGTCTTCTACACGGTACTTGGTATATTCTTGAATTGGCATATGTTGCGGGTGAATTTTTCACACAACATATGTAAAAGTTACATACTTGGCACTTAAGGCTTCAGCTCGATCCCACGTAGCACCACCATAAAAATATAAAGCAGAACCTCTACCTTCAGCTTTGAACTAAGTTAATGAAATATGTCATCAACTATACACAAACAAATAAAACAAAAATAAAAATAAAAAACAAATCAACTCAACTATTAGCTTTGACTGCTTCAACAACATATGCAAAAGTTGCATGATTGGCATTGATGGTGTCAGCTGTACTAGATCCAGTTGCAACACCACTGCAAAAATAAAACCAAATAAGATGGTCAACTAGATCCTTGCTGCAACATAGCTGCAAAATTAAAATCAAATCAGCTTGACTATCAACTTTGAGCTAGTTTAGCGACGTATGTGCATCAACTATGAACGGATGAAGACACCACAAAAATCAAAATTATATAAGTGTGACTATTATTTTTTTATTAAATTCACATCCATCCACAATGATCTAACTCGCCACCAATTAAATGTCGTAACATAAACACTTATGTCTAACAAACGTTCATCCACAATCAACTTTAAACCCTAAGATAATTAATTAATTTTAATAATGTTTTTTTTATCTGTCCCCTTATGAAAATATATACTTATTTGAATCTAGGTTAATACTTGAATAACCATTGTGATCGATTATTACTTCATCCTAGACATTTATGTTTAAGCATCACCACAAAAATAAAAAACATATAAGCTCGACCATTATCTTTGTTATTCACATACATCCACAAATGATCTAGCCCCTCACCAATTAAAGGTAATAACCTAGACACTTATGTCTAACCACTGTGATTGATTATCTCTTGATCCTAGACACTTATGTATAACAAGTGTGATCAATTATCTCTTGGTCCTAGACACTTATATCTAACCCTTCTTGCTTAGGAATATGTTACTTTATTTTGATATTGAACCCTTTTTGGTTATTTTATATGAATTGATTTTGATATTGAACCCTTCTTGCTTAAGATATTTTTTACTTTATATGAATTGATTGATTGCATTTTACTTGTGATAAATTTTTAATTTACAAAACTCAAAGATTAATTAATTAGCCATCAAATTCCCACCATAACAAAAAAAATCATTATAATTGGTTAACAGCCTTAGGTCATGAGCATATTTTGCTTTTGTGTTTAGATTATGAAGAAACATATGATTTTGTTAAAAAAAACTTTTAAAAAAATATTTTAATGTATTAATAATCTTTTTCCCCTTGAAAATATTTTCTCTTGCCAAAAATGCCCTAGATACAATAATTTTGCTCAATTCTTTTTAGTAATTATTTCTCACTTTGTGTTCAAAGCTTCAGATTTTTTGTTTGCCCTTGATAATCCAATTTACAGCAAATTTGGCCTTCAAAATCTAGATATTGAGTTTGGGGCGAAACAATTTATATGTTTAATGCCAATTATGTAAACATCATTTAGTATTATAGTATTCATTTTTGTGCTGAAAAGAAAAAAGAAATTGATGTAGATTGGGGTTTTACGTCACCTCTTTTGGTGCCTAAAATAATTTTTTTGAAATAAATAACACAGGTTTTATAGTACATTCCGCCTAACAAACTTAGAATATTTTAAGCATTTTGTATTCTTCTCTACCACACACATGTTACCGTGAGAAATTCGTAAATTATAAACTTTAAACTGGAATATATTAGGGTTAAATAACATAAACAAACTAATACATTAAATATTTGTATACAATGTTTTTTTCAGAAATTGAAAAACAAAGTATGAATATGTTTTTTCCTTATTAATAAACATCACCAGAAACAAAAGAAACGAAGACAACGTACTTACTTTATCACTGGAATATTTTCTTTAGATAAAGGTTAAAGTATATTATTAAGTAATGATAATAATTATACATGTAATTAACCAATACATCAGATATTTATTATACAATTTGTTTTTCTTTCAACATTCTAGAAGTACTTACTTTTAATTATTAAGAAACAAGAGAAACCCTGACAATGTACTTCACATCGCAAAACAACAACAGTTTTTATTTTTGAAAAAGTGAATATCTAATAACATAGAATTAAGAAAGTAATAATTTAAAATAACCTGCTGAGTTCGATGTGATGTTTTAAAGAGAGTGAAGATTGCTTCGGGAGTAAAAAAAAAAATCAAACTCAAACGCTGACTGTTCAGTGAAGAACCCTAATTAGGGCCACGCGATCCGCGTGCATAGGGCTAAAGCAACTGTTGAAAAGAAATCGGGGAAAACAGAGGAGGAAGTACTCGCATCTTTCCCTGTCGGAATTGCGGGCGAGAAACAATATCTACTTCCACCACACAATCGCAGTTTAGCTTGGCTTTCTCTCACACTCTACAGGGGAGGAAAAAGGGGAAACAAAAACACAGCTGTTACACAAATACAGAGTATCCCTCTTCTGGTACGGAGGAACTGATTGAAGTCGCTTGGATTCTTGCCTGCACTCTGGATTATTTTTTAGGCTGTACGAGCAGCTCAGCAGGATGAAATAATTTGCTCCCCGGCTTTCAACTTTTTCTGAGTGTTTTCTGGAATGATTTTGTGCAGTTCCCTCTGTGGCTTCTCACCACGGCCTGTGTGAAGACTGGGAGGCCGCAGATGGCGAGAAGAGCCATTGAGCAAGCCGAGCTGAGACTCGGGATGGATGGTTGGCCTGAATATTACGATGGCAAGCTCGGGAGGTACATTGGTAAGCAGGCTCGGAAGCTCCAAACATGGTCTTGTTATGACCCATATAACGAATTAAAGAATATTCCCTAGAAAGGTATAAGTTAGAATATTCCTAAGGAGCTATACCTAGATCTAAGAGAGAATTAAGGGCACACTATTATTGGAAGCCTTTCTTGGAGAGCAGCGTGTGGAGATTAGAGACAGCTCGGGGGAGGTCGGGGGGTATTGTGAGGGTCTCTAGATTGTACATAGAGGTGCCTAACAATTTGGTATCGGAGGGAGGTTCGAGATGAGTGACCGGTGGGAAGGAGAAGACAACACCAATGAGGAGTGGACGAACCAGGAAATCGTGCTCGAATTATACGCTATGGCGAAGGATTCCAAGCAATTTCAAGAGTACGTGACTGGTTCCTTGGAGGTGATTCATGAGCGGTTGGATACTATTGAAGATCAACTTGCTCAAGGAACCGTGACTGGTAAGAGCAGGGTGCTAGATCGTCTTCGCGTTCCACCTTTTACCGATAAAGAATCTGCGGATGAGGTTATGAGTTGGCTTGAGATAGCAGCGAACTTGCTCACTGCATAGGGAGTAACTACCGAGCAGGCTATGATAGCTGTATCAGTAGCCTTGAAGGATAAAGCTGCGAGGTGGTGGACACGCATTCGAAATCAGCGCCAGTTAGCTCACCAGGAGATGATTGTAACTTGGGAGGAGTTCTCTGAGCTATTTAAGAAGGAGTATGCTCCTCGGTTCGATGTGTCTCATGCAAGGCGTGAATTGCGACATTTAGAGCAAGGGAAGATGACTTGGACGATTACATTGAGAAATTGAGTCAATTACTTTGCCGTGTACCTGACGTGTCTGTCCAGCAGAAGGATTATTTTGTAAATGGGCTGCGAAGTGCTAACTTGCGTAGACATCTTAACTCGGTAATTCAGTCCAAGACTTTAGAGGAGCTGTTCGAATATGCTCGCTTGCTAAATGAGGAGGATAAGGTGTTTAAGGAGAATGAACGACATGGCAAGAAGCGTGGTAGGAGCACCTCTCCAAGTCATCGTGAGCACCAGGAGTATAGAGGGAATAGCCATCGTGCTAGGCCGAAGTCCAAGCTGGTAGCTTCTAGTTCTTATCGCACCGACAACCGGCCTAAGAAGATTGTCAAGGTGTTTGATAGTGAACGTTGCCACCTGTGTGGAGAGGTGGGACACTGGAAGGCCAATTGTCCCAGGAGGAACAAGCCCAAGGGCAAGGGGTTCAATGGTGACAAGGACAAGGAGACACCTAAGAAGCTTCAGGAGATGGAGCGTGGAGAGGAACACAAGGGAGATAGTTCTAAGCCACGAGGTAAATTTTTGTCTGTTCTTGCTCGACAGGTAAACTGCATGGCACGGGAGGAGCCACACACACGTGCTATTGTGGTGGAGGGACAACTTGGTGAACGTCCAGTGCGAATCCTCTTGGATAGCGGAAGTAGCGATAACTTTGTATCAGCAAAGTTAGTGCAGGAGTGCAGCTTGCCCATGAAGACTGTGCCTCAATACGAGATTGAGGGCTCAGCTACTGTCACACAGAGCTGGAATGCTTGTGTGGAGGAGTTACAGCTGACGGTTGGCAAAACTCAGCTGGTGGAGACTTTCTTCCTTGCGGAGCTAGCGCGTGTGGACCTCATCCTTGGGATGAGCTGGCTGGAGCGTGTGGATCCTGAGATCAAGTGGAGCATCAAGCGAGTGAAGCTTGAGTACAGTGGAGTGAAAGACACTTGGTTTGGAACAAGGCTTGAGTCTCCAAACAAGTATCTTTCTACTATGTCTTTGAAGAAATATCTCCGTAATAAAGAAGATCAAGTCTTTCTGATGTATATACGTGAGTTAGATTCTTCTAATGTCACATTGGGCGAGGCTGCTGTGCAAGTTGTCCTTGAGGAATTTGCTGATGTCTTCCCTCCTGAGCTACCTCATGGCTTACCACCTGCAAGAGGTGTGGAGCATGAGATTGTGTTGGAACAGGGTACGAAAGCCATTTACCGTAAGCCGTTCCGACTGAGCCATGCTGAGGAGCAAGAGGTTAAGAGACAAGTGATGGAGCTATTGGAATATGGCTTCATACAACCGAGCAAGTCTCCATTTGGTGCACCAGTATTGCTTGTCAGGAAGAAGGATGGCACCATGAGGATGTGCATAGACTACAGAGCTCTCAACAAGCAAACAGTGAAGGACAGGATGCCCATGCCACGTGTGGATACTATCATGGATCATCTCGGTGGAGCCAGAGTGTTCACCAAGATAGACTTGCGTAGCGGGTATCATCAGATTGCTGTGAAGGAGGCAGATATCTACAAAACTGCTTTCAACACTAGCTTCGGGCATTTTGAGTTCACTGTTATGCCATTTGGCTTAACAAATGCCCCAGCCACATTCACTCGGTTGATGACTGAGGTGTTTGGTGACTACTTGCATGACTTTGTGGAGATCTTCCTCGACGATATTCTTATTTACAGTAAGAATATGAAGGAGCATGTGGAGCATTTGCGGAGAGTTCTTCAATTGCTGAGGAAGAACAAGCTCTATGCAAAGAAGAGCAAATGTGCATTTGCTCAGTGCGAAGTGGAGTATTTGGGTCACATTGTGACGCCAAGTGGAGTGAAGACTGATCCACAGAAGGTGGCAGTGGTGGAGCAATGGCCAGTTCCTAGCAATGCACAAGAGTTACGGAGTTTCTTGGGCATGGCTGGTTATTACCGCGGTATGTCAAGGATTATGCCAAGAAAGCTTCTCCGTTAACTAGGTTGCTAAGGAAGGACGTTCCCTTTGCATGGAGTGCTTCAGAGGAGAGCAGTTTCCAAGCTTTGAAACAAGCTTTGGTACGTGCACCAGTTTTATGTATTGCAGATCCCTCTAAGCCTTATGAGGTATCGTGTGATGCAAGTGGAGTGGCCATTGGAGCTGTACTTATGCAAGAGGGAAGGCCTATTGCTTATGAGAGTCGTACTTTGAATCCTGCAGAGCAACGGTACTCAACGTATGAGCAAGAACTACTGGCTATTGTTAATGCATTACGAGTTTGGAGGCACTATCTTTATGGTGCAAGTTTCAAGGTGTTTACAGATCACAAGCCTTTGGTGTATCTGTTCACACAGAAAGAGTTAAACTCTCGGCAAGCTCGCTGGATGGTTAAGCTCATGGAGTTTGGCGAATTTCCTATTGAGCATCGCGCAGGAAGACTAAACGTGGTGGCAGATGCTTTGTCACGCGTTAGGAGAGCCACAATAGTGGGAGAATTCCAAACACACTTATGTAATGCATTAACAAGGACGGTCAGTGAGTTTAGCTAAGTAGTTCAACATGCTCAAGCACAAGACGCGAGGTGCAGGAGCCAAAGGACAGCTAGCACCATTCTCATTTCAGGATGGGGTTTTGTACTACAATGGCCATGTGTACCTTCCTCGTGTGGACCATTTGATCAACTAGGTACTATATTTTCATCATGATCGCCCGGAGGCTGGTCATTTTGGGGGGGAAAACGTATGAGTTGATCAAGAGAAGGTTCTATTGGAGGAATATGAAAGCTGATATCATAGAGTACTGCAAGACTTGTGACAAGTGTCAGCAAGTAAAGGTGCCCAGGGAGAAACCAGGTGGCTATTAGTACCATTGCCTATTCCAGACAGGCGATGGGGCAGTATCTCTATGGACTTTGTCACCCATTTGCCAAGGACACAGAGGCAGAATGAACAGGTGTGGGTCATTGTGGACAGGTTGACAAAGTTTGTCAAGTTAGTTCCCTTGGGGAAGAATGTGAATGCATCCGAGCTGGCTACGATGTATTTACAACATGTATTTCCTATCCACGGATTTCCAGATGATATTGTAAGTGATAGGGACTCCAAGTTCACTTCTAGCTTTTGGAGAGGCTTTTCCAAGTGCATAGAAGTGAAGCTTAAGCTGTGTAGCGGAGATCATCCGAAACAGATGGGCAAACAGAGAGGGTGAACCAAGTTCTGGAAGATATGCTAAGGTGCACTATTAACCAGAAGGAAGGTCAGTGGGATAAGTATATTCCATTACTCGAGTTTGCTTATAATAACAGCCAGCACAGTGGCATTGGAATGAGTCCATATTATGCTATGTTTGGACGACATCCCAAGACAGCTTTTGAGCTCGGTTTAGCAAGTAAGAAGGCTCAAGGCAACATGGATGAGGAAGCTAAAGATCTGAGTGTTGAACTTGAAAACATTCAGAGTTTGTGCAAGAAGAACTTACAAGCAGCTCAGAGCCGAGCTATCAAGTTTACTAATGAGCACAGAAGCTTCCGAGAGTTCCAGGTGGGGGATTATGTATATCTCCGAGTGGTATTTGCCACACATGTAAGGCGGAACACAGTTGTGGCCTTACGGAAGGGACGCAATGAGATAAGTTGTCTCCCAGGTACTCAGGTCCTTATGAGATTCTGTAGCATATCGGTAAGGTGGCATATCGACTACGGCTGCCAGAAGGAGTGAGGGTGCACCCAGTGTTTCACGTTAGCCAGTTAAAGAGAGTACTCACAAGAACGAGTCCCGGGTAGATTCTTTGTGGATGTACGAGGCTAATGATACAGGACCAATTGAGTAAGTTATACTGCCCTTGAGGACAAGGACTTGCTAATGGGGGAGGATTGTTATGACCCATATAACGAATCAAAGAATATTCCCTAGAAAGGTATAAGCTAGAATATTCCTAAGGAGCTATACCTAGATCTAAGAGAGAATTAAGGGCACACTATTATTGGAAGCCTTTCTTGGAGAGCAGCGTGTGGAGACTAGAGACAGCTCGGGGGAGGTCGGGGGGTATTGTGAGGGTCTCTAGATTGTACGTAGAGGTGCCTAACAGGTCCATTGCAGGGTATCTGGTTGCAAAGATGCTGCTCGAGGACCCGACTCATCTGGGAATGGTGTCGCTCGACGAGGACAGGAACATGAAGTCTGGCATGACAAGATCAGCATCTTGGACAATATGAATTTTGATATTCATAATTTATTTTTTACAGGGAAAAAAAAACACAACAAAAACAAGGAAGACAGAAGATCAACAGAGAAAGAAAAGATTGTTTTTTCCTTTCTTATATATATTTTATATATATTTTCACTGTATGTATACAACAAAGACCACACATTTCTGATGTGAACCAATACAACTGATAAGCTCAAATCCTTCCAGCTGTATTGTCCCCACTCAGAGGAGCTTGCAGCCTCAACTTTCCAAGCTCCTGTTTCCCATAAAAGAATCTACCTGAGCTCAGCTGAAGAGCTTTGTGTCCGAAGAAGCTCCATAACCGGCTGGAAGCTGGACGACAAAGGCTCCAGGACGACGGCCCTTGGGTGCTGGGCATAGCCACATTTCGCTTGTTTCAAGACCATGCGCACCATCTCACTCTTTAGAATCTCTGCTGCCGTTTGGCCTGCATCATCACCAACAAGTTTTTCCAATGGGGCGGGGCGGTGGGACAAAAAGATATTTCCTCAACAGTTTTCGGTTATACCTGCATTTGGATTATCGGAAGCAAATCTAGAAAACTCGTCAACGGGAGCACCCATGAGGAACTGAGCCGCTCAACCACTGATCCTCGGTTGGGATCCAAAGCTATGAATGTTGTCAATCGTCAGACACCACAATGGGAGCCTGAATCATATGTTTGCTTTCAACTTATTTTTCTTGCTCAGCTTACCTGTAGTTTGTAGACGCATCTCGTAGCCACAGTGTATCCAGTTCTACTCTTGCATGCCTTGCACTCCAGAGGTTCTTCCGGTGATAAAGCTCGATACCTGAAAACAATCAGAAATCTGTAGACCTGTTGATTGGTTTTCTTACCAAAGGGAGTTGTGATCCAGCGAGACAATAGCAGAAGGGAATGTGTTTGTCCATTGTAAGCCCTAATAAACGTTTATCTTTAGTTTAATAAATTATTAAATAGATTATTATTATTAGTCTAATACATGTTTTGAAATTAGCACTTTTAGATAAAAAGTGGGTGCGCAAATAATAATATAGAAACTCATACTCTCAGCAGCATCAATCTAGAAGAATGTCACTGTGAGCATAGAATCACCGCTGAAAACATCACCCACTAGCCGGCATTGTCAATTTCTTGTTGTCGTCAATGTGGAGCTAACTATGAAAGTTTTCAGCCTGGGTGGATCTGAATCCCGCTTCAGTTTTTTCTACTCTCGTCACTGTTTAGCGATAAAGAGGCTTTATGCTTTAGTGGGGGTAGGTTGATCGCCGAAAGCAAGTCTGAAGGAGAGAAAACACACTCAGTTTCATGCAAGCTTCTTCACCAGAATCACCACCACCATGAACGATCTAGTGCATGAGAATTCAACATTCTCAAGCTGCATTAATATCACTTAGTTGACGGAGCATTCTATATATACGAATGTAAAAAGGAGGTGAAGAATTGTGTTGACCGGCGTTTACTCGGTTATGAGCTGACCGGCCTTGAAGGTTTGTAGTTTTACCACTGAAAGGGAAGGAACAAGGAAGGTCACCAAGCTGTATTTACTCGAAGGGTGGGTTTCCTTCCTGCAAAACAGTTTTCTCATTGATGGAGCTGAAGGTGATCCAAGAATCAATAATAGTTTGTGTGATAGGAGCAGCTGGATTCATCGCTTCATGGATCGTCAAGTTTTTGTTGGAGCGGGGCTACTCTCAGTTCGTGGAACGGTTCGTGATCCTGATGATGCTTTGAAGGTGGAGCATCTCACTACTCTCAAGGGGGCCAAAGATCGCCTAGAGCTTGTCAAAGCCGATCTGCTGGACCAGCAGAGCCTGATAGATGCCATCAAAGGCTCACACATTGTCATTCGCCCCTGTCCAGAAGCCAGCACTACTCGAATCTTTGATCCAAAGTCCGAGCTCATTGATCCCTCGGTGACCGGAACTCTGAACGTCCTCGAGGCCAGCAGGATCTCCGGAACAGTCTCCAAAATCATTTTCACCTCCTCCATTGGAGCAATGTATCTGGATCCCAACAGATGCCCGGAGGATCCTCTGGATGAGTCATGCTGGAGCGACATCGAATATCTCGCAAAGGTTGGCGAGTGGTACTGCCTGGCCAAGACTCTGGCTGAGAAAGCGGCCTGGACATTCGCAATGGAGAATCCAAATCTCAAGCTTGTGGTGATGAATCCCGCGGTTGTCATGGGGCCTCTTCTCCAGTCCAAGCTGAACACCAGCATGAGATTAACGGAGCCACCCGCTCTGACCCTTCCTGTAGGTTGTCTAGTTCAAATTCACATTGAAACTTATTCCTTCCCTTTGCTTTTGAAGTCATTTTAACATGAATAAGCTCCGATAGGTTAATATTTACCTGAAAATTAAAACAAATACAAAAACATCAATCAAAAAGAAAACTAACGACTTGTGATCATCATCAATCCCACGAATGACAATACTAGTAATAATGCAGGAAGCAAGCAAGTCCATTGTGAACCCCATGAAGATTTGAATCACCCAGAAAACCTTGAAGAACTTCCCTCATCACAAGAGCATCCAAGAGAAAAATCCCTCGAGAGAAATGGAGCTATAGTCCTATGATCCGGGCGGCTATACAAAATCAGGAGTCATGAGCCAGAGAACTTGGAAGAGGAAACCGGGCACGAAACTTTTCAGGCTTGTGAAGCATGATCATCGTTGAGGGAGCCAGCCGTGGAGCAGCGAGGCAACTGCGAGCATCAATGAAAATGCCGCTTGGGGGCATCTGTACCTCGTTCGTTTCCCTGCAGCAGAAGTGAGCCACTAGAAGGAGCATGGGAGTTGTACCGGGCTATACAGTTGCGAGTTGCGGGCATGAGAAGATTAAATTCAGCTGCTCATTCCTGAGTCCCGACAAAAAGAGGGCTTCTGGGCTTCTGGGCTTCCGGGCTTGGACCCGGAATATTCTAAAAATCTACCAGAATATTCTTAGAATATTCCTAAATATTCTTAGAATTTAGGATTTTGGCTTAGTCGACAATTAACAACAAAAATATTTAAATCATAGCCATGTTTATACTATATTATTAAAGTTTTATTTCAACACCAAAGAGTACAATTCAACACTTGTCACTTCTTCTTACGATTGAGCAATGCTGCAATTCGTGAACCACCAGTCCTACTTGACGTCGCTATTGGTTGGGTTGGGATTTCCTCTGGCTGGATGTTCTCTTTAATCATGTTCATAGCAATTCTCTCGAGCTCAGGGTTCTTCTCAGTCCCAACAATGTTTCTCCCCAGCTCGATAGCTACAAGCATTGAGGACCCGTACCACTGCCTATATCCCAGATAAGATCACCTGGCCGGGTGAGTCTTCTATCACGAGCTGCATCAATCGAGTGCTCTTCGGTTGGTAGTCCATCCTTCATGTGAAGATAATGGTAAATACTTAAATTGTTGAAATGAAATGCCTACCATGGTTCTTGGAACCGCTCAGGATTATCAACAAGAATTGTTGATGACAAACGCAGCGGATTATCGCGCAATCCTCTAGATGCATCTTGGAAGACAAGAAGGAGCAGGATGCTCTCCTGTTAAAACATCAAAAATCATTAATGAACTTCATGAATAAAAAAAAGTACCTTCATCTTGTTGCGGTAGCCCCAACCACGCCCTCTGTAGATGTAGTACGTTGCAGCAAGTTGAAGGTCCACCACACTTGCAGCTCGGACAACTTGATCCCAGGTGTTTGCTGAAGCAAACACAACCAACCAACCATTTGCAGCCATATGCATACCTGCAAATTGGAGTGCTTCATCGAACTTCACTGGATCAAGGTAGAGGTATGGCGTATCACTCGTTGTATTTCCTGGCAAGGTCCCATTTGGAAGGTCGAAGATCACCAAGTTGAAACCATATTCTCCCGCAATATGCTGGTAGCGAGTCTGGCTGTCAACTGTATGGTACCTGGCCACCTGTGTCTGAACTTTTCTATAAGGAACTAGTCTAGCGCAGGAACCTCCTCTTCCTTCTCATCCGTGAGCACAGCCTGTTGCATCTCCTCGATGTCATCAATCGCCAAGAAATTATCACCTCGAGTTGTACAAGTGAAGGGACGAATGTGACCAAGTCATCCTTGATGTTCATGGTTCCCTGCGATGGTAGCACTTCAGATAAATTGAAATAAGGCAGCTGGATCGCGAGTAGTGGAGGTGCTAGCTACTGTATCTGAGGTCTTCTTTGACTGCTGCACAGGCTGACACCGCTTTGCCTTGGCCTTTGTCTTCTTAATGAAGTCGACCTCTGCCGGATCCCATGAGATGCATGGGAGATCTTTTGAGTGTTCATTGTAGAGATCCTTCTCCCATGTTGGTGGTTGCCCAGGTGGATAATCAAGCCAGAACGGTACGTTTACACGTTCAAACTCTGTCAGGCCAGATCTTGTCTTCGACCACATGTGTGGTGCTTCCATGTAATCTGACCAGAATACCATAGTCTGTGTGTGAGGCACCTTTCTCGCTGTGACATACATGTAATGAACATACAGTAGTGTCAGAATGTAACAATGTCAAGAAGATCATCCTTACCTCCAAATCATCCTTCTTGCTGTCTCTTCGTGTTCGAGGAACTCTTTCAGCTCTATGGAGTAAGTGAACTTCACACACTCATGGAATGGCTGGAACATCACGTTCTTGCATTTTACCCGCACTTCATCGTACCAAGTCGTGAAATCTGTAACTGGCCTGGTCCACTCGCCATCCTCGATGAGTCCCGTGAGAATCTGGACTGCCTCCTCTCTGATTGCTCGCCAATACAAATCGATAATAAACCACCTGATCCACTCCTTATCCTGAACACCCGGCAATCCAAGTGTCTCTTGCTCTCTCTTCAGATCGAGACGTACCAGTTTATTGAAGTACATGATTCTCGTCTCGTTTGGAATTCTCGCCCTTGAAAGCGCGTACAGCTTTTCCAACCCCATCCATCTGCATTGTTTCCATGTGATTTGGGTCACCTTGTCGAACCACTCTTCACCCAATGCAGGATCGATGATGGCTAAGATCTTCATCATGCGCTTGTCATGTTTAATGTAGACCTGTTGTTGCTCCTGGTATTTGTTGCCTTTGGATGCCCTTGCAGCCTTCTCAAGATCATCCTCAATCTCACTCTGTAATTCACAGACGTAATCAACTAAGTAATATAAGTGTGAGACGTGGTACCTCAAAAAAAATCTTTGCACAGATCAAATTCGGAAGTGGATGCCAAGCTTGTTGTCCAGTTGCGCTTTCCTTCCACTTTCTTATGTCATCTCGTTCCTTGTCACTGAGCATGGCCAAGATCTTCGCTGTGCCCTCCTCACTGGTGCAACATGTCTTCACAGATAGCAAAGATGTGGCAATGTGATTTGCACTGCCATTGCGGAGGAACTGCATATTTGAAAATCTCGAAGTTAATTAATCCTATGATCTAGAGGTCACTATGTTTACCTATTAATTTGCTGAAACATTGTCACAAGCTGAAGATTATCCATGACCCCAGCACGGATGAAGCCTGAACGCACTCTCACTGCCCACTGATTCTTATCTTCCGTGTCTTCTATGTACAGCTTCTGAAGCACCTTTAGCCTGTGATTACCATCCCAATAGATGAACTTCTTCATCGAAAGCATTGGTGCCCATTGCCGGAACATGTCAGACTGAAGCTCCTCCTCAAAAGCCAAATGCTGAGCATACATCGCTTCATCGCTTCATCGCTTCATCGCTTCTCATGCTGCCAGATCTGCATCTGTCATGGGGTCCCCAACTTGAAGGATGAACTGAGTGGTGTTGCGCAAATAACCAACTGCCTTCTTGAAACTCCTAGTCAAAGATTCCAGATCCGCTGGATTGACTCTCCGCACCTGTTCATTTCCCAGAATTCAGCAAATAGGGACATTCGGTGCCTCTCCATATTCTCGGATTGTGATCTTCGCGAGAAGATGCACTGCACTCTCCAAATGCATGCTGGCTGCAATGTTGTAAACTTCCTCATTATCTGGCACTTCTGCTTTACCCTTCTTCTTCTTAGCAGCCTCTGAATCTCCAGCAGCTTTGCGTCGTCTCTTCTTGTTCTTGGGTTCATCCTCTTCGTCACTCAACAAAGTCACTGCGCATGAGGCTTGTGTGCCTTCTGTCTGCTCCTGTGTCTCCTGTAGTAAGACATCATCCTCAACTTCTTCAACAAAGTCTGATTGTTTCTTGTTGGGGTTGAACTACATCCTCTTGCTCTCCTGACCAGTCCTGTTGGCTTGCCTGTTCAACTAGAGCATCACTTGAAGGTCCTTGTTCCTGAACCACAGCCAGCTTCCTACTTCCTCTCCCACGACCTCGACGCCCTCTCTGAATTGCAGCTTTAGCTTCTACTTCTCTCTCAGTAGGCTCCTTCGTCTTCTTTTCTTGTAAACGTTGTGAAGAGCACTACAAAAGCAATAAGGTTTTGTAATAAATGTTCAAAGATGTTTAATAAAAATTAAAAAAACATACTAGCCCTCACAGTCGGCGTGCCGACTGAGAGAGCAGTTGCTGTAAGTCCCATCGGCATGTCGATTGGGACTGGCAACAAAGGGAGGCCCAGTCGGCATGCCGACTGGGACTGGCAACAAAGGGAGGCCTAGTCAAAATGCTAGGTGGGACTAAATAGTCAACCCTAGTCAAAATGCTGACTGGGGCTGGAACAGTCAACCCCGGTCAAAATGTTGACTGGATCTGGAACAGTCCACCCAGTCGGCCTGCCGACTGGGACGGACAACGAAGTCAGTCCGAGTCGGCAGGCCGACTCGGATTTCTTGCAACTGTGAAGAGATGTAAAAAGATGAACAGATCATGAGCAGATCATGAAGAAATCAGAAAATACTCACCCCTCAATGGAAGCCTATTGTGATTAATCCCTGAGCCACACTTGCTCCACGCTATGCCCCAAATGAGCCCCTGCTCCACGAAAACCTAGCCGCCCTAGCTGCCCTAGCCGCCCTAATTGCAAAACCCTAGCCGCCCTAAATCAATTAAAAACCAACCTAATTTCTGTAAACATATTGCATGCATGATCGCCACTTGTACATAGTAAAACTTTTTAATTTACAAAAAACCTACCCAGACGCAGTAAATTAATTCACTAATATTATTTTTAATATTTGTCAATGAAATGATTGCCTCACGACTAACAAACACATTAACCATCGTGTGTAATATGTTCATTGTCTTTGAATTTTAACTTTTGTTTGTTCCATTTTTGCTACATGGCAAGAATCAGCTACAATGGTGTTGACAAGGACTTCCCTGCAGATGAAGATGGTATTGCATTTGTCTTTGAAACAGATCTCAGGTCTGCATTTGACATTCCACCTTAGCAATCTTTTAAAGTGCTGCATTTGATGTCTGTTGTTGGTGGAGATGCTGCGAATGTTGAGGTAGAACCAGAAGGGGCAAGAGCTAGCAGTTTTGTGTATTACACACTTCTTCCTTCCAAAGGACCACTATTCCGGTTGGAGACAACAGATCGGGACAATTCTATGGTAACAATACTTCGCAATAGTCAGAGATGTAGGATTGGGAAGCAACTGGTGGTCTCGTCATCGATTCAGCAAGTTGCTGAGGTCCCAGAAGATTGCAACGGAAATGTGATTTACGAGTTGCCAGCACACGAAACAATGAAGGACAAGTACAAAGGGATGAATAGGAAGGATGGGTGTGATTACTGGACTCAACGCTGCACAACACATTGGAATGTTCCAGCTCGTGTTAGTCGCAGTTCATGTATTGGCCACATGAAATGCGTAAAGGAAACATGTCCGTTCATCAGCTTCAGTAAGAAAGCAAATGACTGCCAATTTAAGGGCACCATTGATAAAGTCCAGTTATCTTCAGATGGTAGAGTGCTTGGAATGAAGTGTGTGCATTGCAACAATGAGCCCCTTCTAGTGCAGACATGCTCCGTTGTTGCATATTACATAATTCCAGATGATATCACATGCACGAGGCTTTTCATCCATCTTGGAGAACATCAACATCCACGTAGACCACCCGAATCCATGGTCTCTAAAGACAGAGCTAAGGAGACAATTAACAAAGCATCGCTACAACCCCAAGAACTAATCAACGTGTCATAGAGTTTCAAGCAGCACGCAATATAATTTTGGAAAAACTGGTAACAGATTCTGGAGATGTATCATACGACAAGGTTCTATCAGATTATTACCACTCACAAATCACCGCCGGTAAGCAAAAAAATTATTATTTCCTTTTGGAGATGCTTAACTTTCCACTGTAGAACAAGAGAATGGATATCTCAGGCTAGAACAAGAGACACTCGTTTCAAAGAAGGTTACGAAGGACTTCTGCAGTTAAAGAAGAAGCTATCAATCCCATTCATACATTTATCCACATACCCGGAATGGACCTCAACGGAGCTGAAGAGCAGCCTTTAATCTTCAAAATGACGATTGCCGGCCCAGGATCCGGAATAGACTACATTAGAAGGTGTCAATCTGGAGGTGATCTCGAACAGCAGTGGGTGGTGCTAGACCACACATATCGTATTGATGATTGGTGTACACTGGGAATACATCTCTATGATCCATTGTAAGTATTAATATATCTATGTTTTAAAATACTTACTAATATAATGCACTTATGTTTGTGTAGTTTAAGGTCGATGGTGACACTTGCTTATGGTGACATGATCAGGGAGGATAGTGTGGCGGTGATCAAATTTTTGAACACTATGCTTCAAGTGTGCAGCAAGCAAGGACTTCATAATGTGAACTTTGCGGGGTTCATGTCAGATGAGTCAGGTGCAATTTGGTTAGCATTGCGTTAAGTTTTCAACAATGGGTCAAAGATGAGAGGAAGAGAAAGGAGTTGTTTGTTCCATTACATGCAGTCAGTGCGTCAAGTTACAAAGAAGTGATACTTGAGGAACACAGGGAGGAGCACATGAACCTTGCACGCTCATGGCCTGCAGCACTAACCAACCAAGATAAGTTGGAACGACGAGTAATGTTGGAGTCATTTTGGGAAGGCAGGTCCAGTAACGTTAGCGCTTTGCAAACATGGCTGTCATGGTGGGCAAGACATGAAGATCAATATTTCCCATGACAGAGATAATTGACTTGACAGAAGATGGTGTTGCGAATGTGCTACCAAACAACTCCGAATTGTTCATGCAAGAGCACGAAGAGCAAGGCTGATGAAGCGTGTTCCTTTGTTGGAGGCAACAATGTAGATTTAACAGATGCTGTTTTCCAAAGTGCAAAGGTCAAGGCATCATTTGAAGGAGATATTCAGGCACAGGTCCTTCCATGGAAACTCTTCTGAAACGTGCACAGCAGAAACTTTCAGCGGGAAAATCAGTGTCTCCAACAACTTTTGCAAATCTTGTTAGTGATGAAGAGCATCTTGCAAGTCCAAAGTTTGCCTCTACAACAAATGTTCGTGTTCGAACCGTTCATCAACCGTCAACTGGGGACCATGGGATTGATGCGCTTCGTACACATAGACATGACACACAATATGTAGAACAAGTCATCCCAAATGCACGTAGGAAAAAACTCAAGTTTCAAGATGTCAATGTTCACTGAAAGAGAGACGTTGATGACTCAGTGGGCCATTAGACGCATGGGGAGGCAAGTCAAGTGAAATGTCTAGGTCTACTCAGGACGGTAACAGCAAGTGTGGCAGACCCATAGGATATCCACATTGTGTACCGGCACCAGGATTTCACGGTAGACGGCAAATACAAATGCATTTGGGAACATTGAGTTCACTCATCAGATGTTATGGTCTGCCCACGCGATTCTTGTTGCTTCAAACGACCATATGCAGGGATTCCTCCTGAGAGTATTCCAGAAGTTCCAGAGGTTTGGCCAGTTCAAAAAGGAACAAACTTGAATGCAAATGAGGTTGAAGCTCTTCTGAAAGCAGGATTCAAGTTGGAGGGATTTGAAGAAATGGTAGACGGCAGTAGTAGCCAAATGGATCGAACACCATCACCACCAAGAGGAGAGGAGCACATAGAGTACCAACATACCATGGACGGAGTGTGCGAACACCAACAAGAATGTCCAAGGAACATGAGAAACATTACAACCAGGCAAAGATTCTTCAAGGTCGGATCAACAACGTGGAGGTGGTTCAAAGAGGGAAGACTGAGGCCTTCATTGTCTCTGCAGGCATGCAATCTGCTAAGGTAACAATTTCTACTGTTCTGTCATGCACTTGTGCAACTTTTCAGAAAGCCAAGAACTGGAGCCCCTGCCAACACATGTATTTTGTGTACACTCATGTTCTTGGATTGGACCCAACGATTACTTATCTTACAGAGGCGGACCCTTACTCCAGCAGAAGTGCATCGGTTATTGGTTGATTGCAAGCGCAATGTCGAACCTACGACCTTTTAAGTCCAATCGGTATAGTAAAGTCTAGTCGGCAAAAATTAGCGTTTTTCACTTGTTGGTCGGCATTTTATTGAAAGTTAAAGATAATCTACTTGGTAGAATATTCTAGAATATTCCCATTTATTTGATAGAATATTCCTGGATATTCGGGAATATGCGAAAAGCCCATTGTACGAAGCCCAGTTTTTGCTAATCCTTCTCATTCCTGCCCTAAAACACTCTGTTTTTGTTTTCCCGTCTCAAAAATAAATAAATAAAAAAGTAAAGATCAAATAAAATAGGAGACCTTCACAACCTCAGTGGGTAGTGCTTGATCCTGGGAAACAAATGCAACTTCATCAAACAAACATACCTACAGTTTTCTACACCTCCGGATTATCGAACTGGATGGTGCTATCTATGAAACAGTTTTCAACTGCGTTTTAAGATGGAGTATAAGTGAGAACTTAAAAAATGAATGACCAAGGGATACTTGATGAGAATCGAGTTTTTTTTCTTTTTTTTTTTTGGCAGCGTTTTCGAAGTGTCCAAAACGTAAAACCTCCGGAACTCAAAAGTTAACCAGTTAGAACCAAAAATGTTCCCCTCTAAAAAAAACTCTCCGTCCCGAGCACGCTCACGGCTGCACAGGCCCGGGCCCGTGAACACCTCCAGAGTGGTCTTCACAGAGATGATTTCGCCATGCTGGTTCTGCACCATAGCCTCCAGCTGCGACGTCCGCTCGTGCAGCCTGAGCAGCTCATACTCGGGCCGCCCTCTCTTGCTCCACCGCCTCCGCCAGCCCTCCAGCTTGGCCAGAACCTTGGCAAGGTTTTCCTCGCAGCTGGAAGCCTTGGCCCTCTCAACCTTGTACTTCTCCTTGAGCTCCTCCGCTTCCTTCTTCTGACCCTCCACTTCCTTCTTCTGAGCCTCCACGTCCAGCTCCAGCTGAGCGACTTGCTTTTCCGATGCCTTTTCGCGGGCCCACTCATTGTTGAACATGTTTCTGGCCAGTTCAGCTTCCCGCTTGAGCTGCTTCTCCAACGAGCTGCACTTCTCGATCTCTTCTGTCAGAATATCGCTAATGACTTTGTACTTGGCCAATAAACCCTTGCCTCGCTTCGTGAACAGTATCACCGTCGAAGGGGCTCCGTAACAGTGTGCCACCCATTCCCCAGCGTCAGCTTATCCAGCCCATCTGCTTGCATGGCATCAGTACTTCCTCAAAAAGAAGGAAAAAAATAAAATAAAACTAAATGTGGGTACCAATTGGATACTGAAGAAATTCTCGACGGTCGATGCCAGTCATCGCTGGGTACTTCTGGATGCCCCTCTGGACGCTCTCGTTGAATGCATCGTTTGCCGCCATGGATGAGCTCAGGTTGGTTGTATGCCAAGTCCGCCTCCACGAACTCGACGCAGATCCCTCCTGCATCACCAGAACAAAATCCCGCTAGGGTGGAGAATTTTCGAGCTTACCGATTCACCGCTTGATGAGGACGCCTTGCCCTTCCCTTTGCGCTTGTTGCCGCTCATCGCCCTCTGCTGCAAAAACCCTAATACGAATACCTATTCAACCATTTGTTTTCAGAAAAGATAATCTTCCCTAAACTCGGGTGAAGGATGCTGAAACTCTCAGCAAGCAAGCAGATGGGCGGAAGAACAAGGGAATCTGGAAGGCTGTCATTGGACTCATAAAAAACATAAGAAAATTCAATGTTTTAAGGTGTACGAATCAATCAGACCCCAAACAAAAAAATAGTGATCTCCCAAGACAAGGTGGAACTTGAACAAAAAGGAAGAAGCTGATCTTGACAAGCTCAACCTTGGTGTGATTCACATTCTCGATATAGGTGGCTTCCGAGCACAAGCCCTCCACTTTCTTCACGCTCGCATTATCATTTATTCCACCTTTGTTTTATATTAAAAAATAAAGTAAAATACTATTTCATTATCATGTTTAAACTCGGTGCTTAACTCGTTGCTTCTTACCAGCGGAGGATGAGTTCGAGGGAGGCTTGCTCCACCACCGGGGAGTAGCCAAGCTCGTCTTGCTCCTCCCGTGGACAGCAAGAACATGTTCCCCATCCGAGCAGCCAGCTCCTGAATCTCGATGATGAACGCTACACCTCCAGCTCCTTGCAGGCAGAGCTCGGAGCTCGCATCAACTCCTCTCCCTCCTCGTCCCTGAATCTACCTCGCTCGGAGGCGGGAGCCCATGAGTTGAAGCTCGCCACCGCTGAGACCTGCGCCAGCTGCTTGGATCAAGCCACTCGCAAGCTCTGGAGGTCCGAGAGCTCGGCTTCCGCTTTCTCGGCTCTCGCCCGCAGCCCGATCGGCATGGGGAGAAGAAGAAGCCTCAGCTCGCGGCCTCCCGCTACGAAACAAAAAACAATTATGATATTAAATATAATAATAATAATAATAATAATACAAAGAAACGCGGAATTTACTTGGAGAGCTGTCTCTGTAAGGAATGTCTCGGTTGAGTTCTGAGCTTGTTGCCGGAGGATATTCTACGATTAAGCGAGTAGTGCAGGAGCAGAGTTTTCTCCGTGCCTCGTTGATGCCTACCAAGCCTTCCTCAGCTTCTTGTCGGAGGATGATGACGGCGGCGGAGTTCAGGGGAGGAGATTTTCCAGCGCCCTCAACGGGCTCGCTCCACCAGCAGCACCACCTCGGGAGAGTGTGAACCGGAGCTCGTCTTGCTCCTCTCGCGATTGTCCCGCACAGTAGGAAGATGTTCTCAATCCGGGCCTTCCGAGCCGCAGCCGCATCGGGCGAGCCCGCGGCTGGCGATGAAACTCGCCGGTGATGTTGCGCCTGCGAAGAAGAGCCCCGAACTTCGTCATCCTCGGCTTTCTCCGCCGGGCTGCAGCTGAACTTGAACTCCAGCTCCAGCTTCTTGCAGGCCGAGCTCGGAGTTCGCATCACCTCCTCTTCCTCCTCGGGAGACGGGGATGAATTCGAGTTCTGAGCCCAAGAGTTGAAGCTCGCCACCGCTGAGACCTGCGCCAGCTGCTTGGATTCAAACCGCATGAGCCCCTCCTCCTCCTCACTCGCACCCCTGTGAGTCGCCAGGCCCTGGAGCACCGAGAGCTCGGTTCCACTTTCTCGGCTCTCATCCGCAGCCGCTCGATCTCCAGCTTCTGCTGCTCGATCACCCGCCCCAGTTCCGCAAACCGAGAGAAGAAGAAGAAGAAGAAGAAGAGGTCTTGGCCGCAGCAGCTCGGATCTCCAGCTCCAGCTCCTCCTTCAGCTGCCGGCTCTTCTCCTCCGTCACCCGGTCCATCTCCCGCTTGAGGCTGGCGAGTTTCAGCAAGTACTCGGCTTCAACCCGCTCCAGAGTCGATCTCAGCGCCGAGAGCTCCCGCTCCCTCTCCGCCAGCTTCCCCATCTCCGACTCGTGGTCCCGGGCTTTCACCTCGTACTCGACCCGCAGGCGCTCCAGGCACTCGTCTTTGAACTGGAGCCGGGCTTGTAACACGGCTTCGGTTGCCGAGCTGCCACTCGCGTCTTTCGAGGGCGAGCTCGGCAGGCGAACGATGCACTTGGCTTTGGCCCCGTACTCAAGCGTGCAGATCGTTTTGTGAACGTCCCTTGGGTCCGGGCTCGCGCAGAGAATCATCAGGATCTTTGAGCCGTCGTCTTCGAAAGAATCCTGTGAGAGAAATAAACAAATGAAAAAAAACCATAAGAAACGAAAGAGAAACAAAGGTGGTAGAAAAAGGAAATAGCGATAATAATAACGAGGAATAAAAACTGTAAGAGAACCCGGGAATTCACCTGGAGGAGCATGGTGAGCTTGCTGTCTCTGTAAGGAATGTATGGGTTGCCGTTGGCGATGCACTCCACAACTCGCTTGAGAGCACTGTTGCCTTGGTTTATCTTTCCGGTCTGCAAACAAGTTTAAAAACAACAAAACAAAAAAGACATCAGTATCTCTGACAGTAATACTAGAAATAAACATTAAACAACCCTTAAAACTACAACATAAAAAGTCAGGTACCTGCAGCTTGGCTTCAGCGCCTGAGCCAGCTTGATCCGAGTTTTCAGAGCCGGCCATGTCAACCAGCACCAGCCTTCCACCAACGTTTGAAATCTCCAGCACCACCTGCAGAAATCATTGAAACAATATTTAAGAACAAAAACCAAAAACGGAGGAAAAAAAAAGTTTTCATCGTACCATGCAGTGGCTACGAGAGCTCCTGTCGTTGCTATTCGTACTCTTGACAACTCGTCGCTTCTCAACTTTGGCGATCTCCTGAACAAGCTTTGTGGGATCCGAGCTGCAGATGCTCACGGCGTTTCGCACTTTCTTCCCACGAACTTCCAGCTTGGGCTGCAAGAACAAAGAGCAAACAAAAGCTCATCAACTCAGAAAAACTTCTGATGTAAGACATAAACAAACTCCTAAAACACCTCCTATAACAAACAAACGAGTTTTCTACGTAAAAGAACAACATAGCCATGCAACGACGAACACAAACCTCCACGTCAAAGATATCTTCTATCAAAAAAAGGAGTTTTCTGGATGAAATAAAACACAGCGCAACGAAGAACACAGAGATACAAAACTTCTACATGAAACCATCTTCTCTGTCAAACAAAAAGCCTAACACTACATGCGGTGAAAATACACGTACCCGAGCAAGTGAAGCGCCAGCTTTGAGAGTTCTTGGGCCGGGGCTGGAAATCGGGTGTTTGTGCAAGCGGCGAGCAGGTCGTAGACATCCTCGTTGTAAATCTCCAGAACGTTGGCGCTCACCTGGATCCCGTTGTTCGACATGACCTGGCGAAGCGCGAGGTAGGCTACCCCGGGCTCTCGAGCCGAGCCGCGGCTCCGGTCGGCCCGTACATCATGATGGTGCACCGCCCGCCCGATCGAACATCGTCAACCCGAGCTTGGACGTACCGCGAGTAGAAGGAGGGGAGAGTCTCGTTGCCCGAGTCCGAGACCCCATCCAGGGCAAAGTCTCGGTAGCCCTGCTCTGTTCGGACCCGGAGAGAAGTGGGGCTGATGGTGAGGGCTTGCTGCTTGGCTTCTGGGTGCTCGCGAATCCGACCCACAACCTCCACCGGAAGATTTCCCCCGGCGCCCATATTCTATGCTCTTCTTTTTTTCTAGGAGTGACGAGCCCTAAAGATGTGATAAAAACGAATATGCCAAAGAGAGCCGTTGGGAGTCAGCCACGTGCTTGTTAGTTTCGTTATTGTAGTTTTGCTGCCTTTCCTAGCAGAAAAAACTTTCATCTGAAGCTAAGAAATTTTCTGTGTAGTATATGAAGGAAAAACGTAATTTGTTTTATTTTTTTGGTTTGGAAAGAGCTCCAGATTCCTGCTCTTCCATTTAAGCGAAAAAGCTTTTGGTTATTTGAAAATGTTATATTTCCCTTTTTTTTTTTTTTTCTTTTTCCCTCGATTTTCTATTTTCTTTTTCTTTTTCCCTGGATTTTTCGATTTCCCTCCGACTTCCATCGCATTTACGTCTCTCATCTCATATTTCCCTAAGTTTTCCCTCATGTTTTTTGTTTTAGTTATTGAACTTCTAACGCGCCACCGGTTTCGTTCTAAGAAATCATAATAAATATAAAAGTCACTTTCTAATCGACTTCCAGGATTGAACACACAAGCAACCTCACCAGAACCCCACAATCGGCTTCTGTTGCAAGGTTGAGATTCCAAGATTCCACATTTCTCGGGGCAGGAAAGTTTTGGACTGAATGCTACGATTACATTCCACAAGAAGGTAGGAGGTGGGATCTCCTCCATCTTCTCGAGGTACTGCGTCAACAACACCACTTTCTTTGAGGTCGTCCCGAGCAGACTCGAGCTCACGGAAACAAGTACTTGGACTCCGCTTCATCGTCTATCAGAGACGCAGGATTCAATGAAAGGCAACTTCTCTTCAGCCAGAGATTGAACGAGTGAGGTTCAGCCACGTGTCAGGAGCATATTCTGTTTTGGTGTATTAAATAACTGTTTTGTAATCATTCAATAATATTTTTGTCAAATGCGATGTACTATAATTATATAATTGAATAAAATTTATTAATAAACTAGAAAGAAGAAACTATGCGAGAATACGCAGAAATAATTAAAAAGAGAGTGTCGTCTTCATCAGTGGGCGACTCCTGGTATTAACATCAGTGAACCCATGGTTGTGGAGTGGGTTGGGACCCGAAGGAACCTCCAGGTAGTTCACCCCATGGTTGTGCAGTGGAAGGAACCTCCCGGTAGTTCACCCCATGGTTGTGTAGTGGATTTGGACCCGAAGGAACCTCGCCCTGTTGCCTCCAGGGTTAGGGCCGGTTGGCGGCGCTGCTTTGTTGTGGATCGGGCTCGGACCAGAAGGTGGAGTGGTCTCCCGCTTGGATTGAACCTCTGCAAGTGGACCAGCATTGCCTCCAGGGTTCGGACCATCTGGCAGTGAAAGAGCAACGCTAGCCTTGTTGTGGATGGGGCTTGGGCCTGATGGTGGAGTAACATCACGCTTGGATTGAACATATGAATGAGGACCAGCGTTTCCCCTGGGTTGGTGGAGAGATGCCCAGACCCTGCAAAGAGCGACCGGCTTGAGCAATGGTCAACAACATCAGGGATGCAAAGAGCACAAGAAACAACTTCGAGCTGCTGGTGAATTAAAAGCGTCATTGTGATCGGCTTTTAAACTTGCCAGAGGAGCCGAACTTCGAGCCGTACGTGCTCCATATTGAGGAGCATTGTTTTCAGGTTCATGGCATCTTGGCATCCGCTCAAAAGATTCAGTGGTGATTCGTAGAAATCTACGGGGTAATCTAGACTAAAATAGCTTGAACATGCATAATTACGCAGCTTCTGATATAAAAAAAAAACAAAGCGGTATTGGCAAATGTTCAAAGACTTTTCAGGTTGATATTTTTTATATGTTTTTTTTTTTTTATCACAACCTTTTATCACGGTACAGTAGAAATAACAACGTGCTTATAAGCCACGAGAAACTACATGACTCACGACTGCAAAGTAGATGTAAGAGTAAATAATATCAATGTATGAATGTGAAATTTTTGGATATAGGTTTATTAATGTTTTTAAAAAATGTTAGCTACAGAGCAAAAACTGAAATGAAAAGGGAAAAAAGAAAATGGAAACAAATAACGAATGTTTGGTTTTCATCAACCTAGTTGCCGATAGGACTCGGAGTTGGATGCTTCTTTCCAACACTGTTAGTGTCGTAATTGTTGTGAATCGGATTAGGCCCTGTAAGAACTAGAATGCTGGTGAACACCGCATTGTTATGTCGTGGGTTAGGACCCGAGGGAACCCCATGAAGATCAACCAACTGGTGGTGAATAGGGTTTCGGCCTGATGGCACCTGACGGAAGTTCACCTCGTCATGGTGAATGGGATCACGACCAGAAGGAACCTGACGGAAGCTCACCTCGTTGTGGATGGGGCTCGGACACGCTGGTGGAGTGACACGCTTCTTGCTAACAGGATGCAGCCCGTTGTGGATGGGGCTTGGACCCGCTGGTGGAGTGACCACCTTCTTGCTAGCAGGATGTAGCCCGTTGTGGATGGGGCTCGGACCCGCTGGTGGGAGTAACATCGTTCTTAGAATCAGTTCACAGTTTATCTCCAACAAATATGTTATTATAAGTATAACTTATAAGAAATAAATCCATGATTTAACTTTTAATAAAATCTAATTAAGATATAAATATCCTATCCATATATAAATAGCATTTTTTATTTTAGCTCAAAGGAAAAAATCATTTAAAGCAATGAAAATATTATAAATATTGTTTAACATATATAAATTCACAAAATACGTATATATAATTGTAGGTGTGGTATGGGGAAGTGTTTGAACATGAACATTTTTACCCACTCGGCATAATGCACCATTCCAAACCCTCGTTGCTAATCTTCGTCAAATTTGACTAAGTAATGGTATAATAAAATATAAATATTGTGATATATTTATTTAACAAATATTTGAGACACCATTATTCACATGTTATTTCCAAACTCTTGTCATTCGTCATCATAGAATGTTTCCCAATGTAAAAGTTTAAAATTTAATTATACACATTCATATACATAAATATAAATTTATTATATATACTAAAAAGATTTATTACTAGATCAACCCTCCGCATCTTATGATACCTCTATAGATTCGTATTTAATGACATATTACATACATATAAAATACTAACCTCATATTTGTCAACTGCGTTGAAGACACATACACAGAGAAACCTTGTTTATGCATATACGGCCATCGGACCGTTGGATTTTGATATGAATCTAACGGTGAAATATAAACTAAATTCCGTTAAATTAAATATTAAATCGGTTAAGTCAATTGTGTTAAAACTTAATTATAATTAAACTTATTAAATGTGTTTATTAACAATGTATTAAAATTATAAATATATGTTAAATACTATATATACTAAATAGATTGTAATAAAAAAATAGTATATAAATTTAATTTTGAATTGTCAGAGCTCGGAATATAGAAATGTGTCTCTCCGTGTTCAGAAACCCTAACTTATATACAAGAGCGAGTGGTCCAGATTGAATCCAATCCGATGGCTATCAAAATCCACTACGCTAATAATAGTATGTGCACATGCAGCCGTACACGTGGATCTTACATCATCCCCTCCTCTCGGAAGGGTGTAAGTTGGTTAGGGTTCTCTTGTAGACGGGCCCGGATCTGGAGGAACATCAGGAGGAGGCACTGGTGGATCTATAGGCGGCACAACTTGTTCCCGTTGCACAAAATGCTTCAACCGTTGTACATGTACAATCTCCGGAGGATCGGGTTGAATGTCGTGCCGAACCTCATAAACCTGTGGTCCTACTTGCCGTAACACTCGATACGGTCCTTTCCATTGAGGAAGGAGACTCTTAGCTAAACCACGTACCGTAAGCTTGGGAAAACGAACCAACACCAGTTCATCAACCTTGTACTCCGCAGGAGGACGATGATGCGAGTTGTACCGTTGTTGTTGTCCTACTTGTACGCGGCCCAAGTGTTCTGCTGACTCCGCACGAACCAATGGAAGATGCTTGTCAGATACCGATCCCATGACCTAGCATCAGCAGCTCGCGGTAACCGAGACGGCAAACCCAACTCCGTTGGCAACACCGGGTCATGACCATACAAAAGCTTATATGGAGAAGTACCAATGGAACTTTGAACTCCAGTGACATAAGCATATCGGAGAGACGGCAGATAACCATCCCAATCTGAATGTTGAAAGTTCACATACTTTGCGATCATCCCCTTGAAGGTTCTAACAAGCCGTTCCACTAAACCATCTGTCTGAGGATGATAAGCACTTTGTGAAAGTGTGGCGTATCCCTAATCGAGATGTCAAAACATGAAATGCCTCAGCCAAAATCATGCCATGCGGACCTTATCCGAGAGAATTCGCTCCGGACAAGAATGCTGAAACACGACCGATTCAGGAGAAACTGACCAACAGCAGAAGCAGTCGCACTAGCAAGAGCACCAACTTCTACCCAACGAGTTAGGTAATTAATCAAGCAATAATAACGTACTCGTTACCAGCAGTTGACCGCGGAAAAGGTCCCATCAAATCAAATGCCACCAATTCAAACGGACGAGAAACTGCAATTGACTCCAACCGTCCTTCCGAAGCACATGGGGGAGTATTGCGAGCTTGGCACCACACACAACTACGCACATACCGAATCACATCTCCTCGCAACTCCGGCCAATAGAAAGATCTGCGCAGCTTCTCCATCACCCGACGATGTCCCATGTGCCCCGCCAAGAATAGGAGAGTCATGGTAAGCATGGAGGAAGCGTGGAATGAAGATTGAAGGTACCACCAACCGCAAAGGATCATCTGGATCAGTCCCCACAAAATAAAGAAGGTCATCCTGAAGGCGATACTGTGAATGTAAATGCCTGAAAGGCAAGTCATCAGCAAGTGATGCAGGATTCTCAAACCCATCACGAAGCCTTCGAATCCACGGCTCAACCTTTTGAGCTTCCCGAACCTCATCCAAAGACGGCAAATCTAACTCTGCATTCTGCGGACACTGAACGTCAAGCACAGCAACTGCTGATGGTACGGAATCTTCATCCAAAAAGTCCACTGAAGCTGGAACAACTGGTTCCTCTGGGGCAACAGAAGAGAGAGAAGGTGGAAGAGGAGCCCGAGAAAGAGCATCAGCATCAGCCATGGAACTCCCTGGACGATGAACAACTTCAAAGTCGTAAATTTGAAGTTTCAAGGCCCACCGAGCAGTACGCCCAATCAAATTCTTTCGCTCAACAACGAAGTGACTGCTGCATGATCACCTTCCAACAACGTCCGCGAACCATGCAAGTAGGCATGGAGCTTCTCAAAACCCCAAACTGCTGCTAGACACTCCTTTTCAGTTGTGGAGTAATTCACCTCTGCTGGCTGCAATGTACGGCTGATGTATGCAATGGGATGTCGTTGGCCAGGAACACTTGTACTCTCCTGCATCAATACACCCCCGAGGCCGATGTCAGAAGCATCTACACGCAAGATGAAAGGACGAGTGTAATCCGGGTACGCCAAAACTGGAGGAGTCGTCAACAACTCTTTGAGATCTGCAAATGCCTGCTTGCAATCCTTAGACCAAACAAAAGAAGTCATTGACGATTTCAACAACGCGCGCAACGGTGCAGTACGATCTGAAAGATGATCCAGAAAACGACCCAGATATTGTACCTTGCCAAGAAAGCGTTGCACATCATTCACACACTTTGGCGTAGGGAACTTCAAAACTGCAACTAGTTTGTCAGGATCGACTTGCAAACCTTCACGTGAAATGCGATAACCCAGATAAGTGGTGTCCTTTGATCCAAATACACACTTAGATGGCTTCAACTTCAAACCAACTTCCCGCAGTCGATCCAAAACCTTACGTACATCACCGACATGCTCCTCCCACGTTCCATCCGAATGGATCAAAACATCATCGATGAAATCGCAGTCACCTCCGGCATGTCGCAAAGAACCTCATCCATCATACGCTGGAAAGTTGCTGGAGCATTGCTCAAACCGAAAGGCATCACCAGGAACTCGTACAGGCCAAATGGTGTTCGAAAAGCAGTCTTGGGAATGTCCATGTCAGCCATCGGAACTTGCCAATATCCAGATGCGAGATCTAACTTGGTGAACCAACGGCTCCGCCCCAGTCGATCCAAAAGGTCTGCAGTATGAGGAAGTGGGTACACATCTGAGACGGTTACCTCATTTAACGGGCGATAATCAATGCAGAATCGAACGCTCCCATCAGGCTTCGTCACAAGGTGAGGTTCGCACGCCCAAGGACTTCGAGACTTCCGGATAACACCCTTCTCCAACATCTCTTTGACATTCGCTCGTAAGATCTTGAGCTCCTTTGGTGATCGACGCCGAACAGGTACCTTGATTGGCCTAGCTTCTCCAGTTGGAATAGGGTGGCGTGTCGCAATCTTGGCCCCAGATGACAAGTCGAAGTTGAAAAGATCAGCATACTCCTTCTTGAGTTGATCAACAACTACAGCACGACGATCATCTGATGGATCCAAAGAAGAAAAGGAAGAGCATGAAGGGAAAATGGTTGGAAATAAGGGTGAGACAAAAGTGATGGAAGCAGAGGTGGAAGCAGATGGACGAAGTGGAATAGAAGTAAGAGGAATGGAAGAAAGACGAGGGAGAGTCAAACAAGGGGGAGACTTTTCAAAGTCACACTTGGCATGATTGCGAGTTAACCAATCCATACCAAGAATAAGGTGAAAAGCTTGACTCGGCACCACCCGCAAAGATTGAAGCTCGAGCTCACAATCATCCACACGAACAACAATGTCCACTTCATCCCGCGAACAAGCATGAGTATGTCCGTTGCCGTACAGAATGAAGACTGGTTCTACCGCACGACGCAAATGAAGGCTGCAACGTGTAGCAACAGATTGAGAAACAGAGGACAAACTTGAACCTGTATCCACCAACACTGAAAGGAAAACAGGATGAGGTGTGCGATTGAAACGAGCTTGAAAAGTGAAAACCGGATGATTTGGTGCCGAGTGAACCCCTTGATGATACTCCCGAAAGAAAGATGGAGGGGTCACTAATTTATTCGCACGAGGACCCTCCTCTACTCGTGCGATTCGTCGTTTCCCGGAAGATCCACCGCATCACAACCTTCCACTGCAGCAGCACCAACCGGACGTTGTTGCCGCCATGGCCTCCATCCTGGAAATGGGGGACGCCAATCGGGAAACCGTTGACAGCGCCGATACGTGTGTCCAACCTCATCACATGCCCAACAACGAACTGCACGTCCACGTCCTCGTCCACGGGCCCCACCTTGTGCTGGTACACGAGCGGCAACAGCCTCAACCTCCATCGGAGCAGGTCCATCCCCAACATGGAGTGGAACAAGAGCACGTGAAGGCACAAGTGGGAGAGGTGACGACTCATATCGTTGTGCCAGCCTCAAAGCATCGTCAAGAGTCACTGGAGCTAGTGCATGCACAAGCCCCACAAGGTCTTGACGAAGTGCTGGCCACAACATACCTAACTTGATGCGTTCCGACATGTTAGGTTCTGCACGCAGCAAAAGGCTTCGAAAGCGAACACCAAACTGCATCACCGACTCAGACGGCTCCTGACGAATACGATGCAACTGCTGAAAAGCATCATCACAGTCGTCCGCATGCCCAAATGCACGTTTGAAGATCTCTGGAAGAATATTCCAATCGCCACGAGTTGCAACGTCCAGACCATTGTACCACTGCAACGCCGTCCCTTGAAGACAAGTAGGAAACTCGCGCAAACACTGAGCACCGTCCCACGAATGATATGTGGCAACCACAGTGAAGTGGTCAAACCAATGGTACACATCATCTCCAGGATTTCCGCGAAAGAAATCCGGTCGGACACGGGGGTTTGCAACATGCGTAGGAGGAGTACCCTGGCTGTGAATGCTGCCATCAACTGAGAATGATTGTTCAATTGCACACGCATGGCATCCAACAACTGCATGAGTAACTGCTCCACAGACAAGGGATTTGTCTGTTGTGGATTCATGGATGAAGAAGAGACAAAATCCACAAGAAAGGAATAGATCTAGACAATGGAAAAGCTAGACCTAAGAAGACAGAGAAAAAAGACACAAATCCGAGCACTCCGTAGGGACAATTAGAGGTGCCCCTCACCTCCACCAATGTGAGAGCTCGGAATATAGAAATGTGTATATCCATTAGTTCAGAAACCCTAACTTATATACAAGAGCGAGTGGTCCAGATTGAATCCAATCCGACGGCTATCAAAATCCACTACGCTAATAATAGTATGTGCACATGCAGCCGTACACGTGGATCTTACATAATAATTTTATAATGGAAATTGCGTATTGTAAATGTATTTTCGTTTCCTGGTTTCTTTTTCTACATTGACTAAACAGACCATTTAAATTGATACGGTTGTTGTGTGTTCTATTCATATATATATATATATATATAGAGAGAGAGAGAGAGAAACACACACACATAGGTATACATCTCTCTTTAAAATATAATAGTGCGAATGCATGCAATAAAAACTTGTTCTTGGATGGGACGGTGGACAGGCAATTGAATGAGTTCGGTGAGCCTGGACGTGTTTCACACACCGAACAGTGCTACATTTGTTTGTGCGCTCAAAGAATGTGCAGCTCTGGCAATAGGCAAGAAATTGGACAAGAAGAGTTGCCTACGGAAGGGCGTGAGCATTCACATGCAAGCCAGAGAGCATGGGTTTGACAGAGACCTATATGTGGCGAGCACCTTGGTGGACATGTATAGCAAGTGCGGTGACATACTACGGGCAAGAAATGTTTTCGATGGAATGAGACATCGAAGTGTGGTATCTTGGAACGTTTTTGATCCTTGGATACGTGGAGAATGGAGAGAGCTCAGTGGCCTTGGACGTCTTCAACAGCATGGACTGCGCTCCAAATCGTGTCACGTTTGTTGCTGCCCTCAAGGCATGTGCATCTTTGGCGACCAACTTGGACAAGAAGACTTGCGTACGGAAGGGGGTCAGCATTCACAGGCAAGCCACGGAGCAGGGCTTTGACAGAGACATACTTGTGGCAAACACCTTGGTGGATATGTATAGCAAATGTGGCGACATGTTAAGAGCAAGAGCTGTTTTCAACCGAATGACGCAGCGAGACGTAGTATCGTGGACTGTGTTAACCCTTGGATATGTGGGGATTGGGGAGTGTTCTATAGCCTTGGATGTGTTTAACGCCATTGAATGTGCACGAAACCGCCTTACATTCGTTGCTGCACTCAAAGCGTGTGCAGGCTTGGCAGGTGGCAGCGAACTGGAGAAAGAGGCTTGTCTTCGGAAGGGTTTGGACATTCACAAACAGGCTAGAGAGCGTGGCTTTGACAGGGATGTCTTTGTGGCAAGCACCTTGATAGACATGTATAGCAAATGTGGAGACGTGTTACAAGCAAGACATGTTTTTGATGGAATGACGCACCGGAGTGTTGTATCCTGGAACGCCTTAATGCTTGGATACGTGGAAAATGAAGATCATTTGCTAGCTCTGGAAGTATTTAATAATATGGACTGTGCAGCAAACCAACTTAGTTTTGCTGCTGTACTAAAGGCTTGTGCAGGCTTGGCAGCCGGCTATAAGATGGATAAGTGGAGTTGCTTGCAGAAGGGAGTTGCTATTCACGGACAAGCAAGAGAACATGGATGTGACAAGGACAGTTTTGTAGAAAACACCTTGGTAGACATGTATAGTAAATGTGGGGATATGATACAGGCAAGAGGAGTTTTCGATGGAATGATGCATCGGGATGTTATATCATGGAATGCATTGATCCATGGATACGTGGAAAACAGAGAGGGCTCGGCAGCTTTGGAAGCTTTCAGCACCATGGACTGTGCACCAAACGCTGTTACATTTGTGGCTGCACTCAAGGCTTGTTCTAGTATAGGAGCATTAGAAATTGGTGAGAGAATTCATGAACGATTACACGAGCTTGAATTAGAAAAGGATGAAATGGTAGCAAGCTGCTTGGTGGACTTTTATGGCAAGTGTGGCAACATGCCCGCAGCTGAAGAGGTGTTTAAGCGGATGCGTTCTCGTAACGTTGTGTCTTGGAATGCGTTGATTGGAGGTTACAGCTTGCTTGGTGATACGTCTCAAGTGTTTAGATTGGTGGAGAGAGTGCAGGAATCCGGACTGCAAATAGATGGCGTTACAATGTTGTTAATACTAACAGCATGTAGCCACCGGGCTGGTAGAAGAGGGTCAGATGTATTTTGAGTCTACGGCAAAGTATGGTGTTAGTCTCACTTGCAAGCATTATAGATGTATGGTTGACATGTTGGGCAGGGCAAATATGTTGCAAGAGGCATTATCACTTGCGGAAAACATGCCATTTGAATCCAGTGGTCTAGTCTGGATGACTTTATTAGCGGCTTGTAGGAAATGGAGTAATGTAGAAATTGGCAAGGTTGCATTCATGGCATTGTTAACCGATAAAAACAAGGAACATGTAGCGGCTGCCTATGTTTTGATGCGGAACACGTATGAGAAGCTAGGCATGCAACTGGAGGGAGAGCAGATAGAAGCTGAAAGAAGGAAAGTGAGGAGAACCTGGTGGTACGACGCACAAGGAAGGATCACACGTAGCTTTACACTAGGAGATAACATAGAAGAGGAAGTAGCACAACTACTTAAATTTTTATTTGTGCCTGTTAATGGATGTTGAAACTATATACGTGTAGTGTCTATCTTAATATAAATTGTGTGCGTGTGTGTGAGAGAGAGAGAGAGACAGCATACCTATGAGCCCATTAGAGCGCTTTATTTTCGTTACTCCAACTATCCACAAGTGAGAAGTGTATGGTTCACCGCCGGGGTATCGTTCATTGCCAGCTCCATAAACTTTATCAACCATAGTTGCAGCCAAACGCGTTGGCTGCATATCCAAACGTTTGGCTGCAAATTATGTTATCAACTGACTTGTCAACTGTACAAAGCCCAGTTAATTAACCTGACAAACCTTGGGGACTGAAATTAAAAGTCCACTGCAGTGTGCCTAAGTTCCTGGATATTAAACACATACACATACGTCATTATTAAGTGGCTTCAATATACTTATGACTTCATTATGTGGCTTGTGACTTCAATAATGAATTCCTCATTACAATATGTGTTCAACTCTTCTCTCTCTCATATCTGTCTTCATCGTTGCCAATGCCCAGCTTATAATTACAAGTGTTTCTATCAAGTTGTATGCTCCAAGCTGTCGTACATAGCAGTAGTACACACCATACATATTTGTCTGTTATGTATAGCATTGAATGCCTTTGTTGTCTTAACTAGTTGAAATGTTATTGATGGGGAGTGTGTGTGTGTGTATGTTGCGAAAAGCGATATTGCATTACTCAATTATCAGGCTTGAGAAAACAGACTACATATTGAAGCCATTAAACATTCCTTTAATGTCGTGTGAGAAAAACCGTATGACTTTTAATAATTAGTAATATTTATAAATATATTTCATAAAATTTATATATAGAATCTAAGTATTAAGCATGAATTAATAATATAATACAAATTTTATATTTCATATGAACATGTAATATAACATAGGTTTATATATTTAATAATAGAAGATAGAAATTATATTCTTATTATGTCTCCTAAATATGCATAAAATTTTATAAAGATAAAAATTAATAAATTACTTATTAACACAACTTTGAACTCATAGTGCATAATATATATATATATATATATATATATATAATCTATACATTCTCGTGCTTGTCATATATAGATACTAGTATATGCATAAATTAATCAACAAAATACATGTTTAACATGAATTTAAATATAAATTTTAATTTTAAGTATATGTGCAAATGTATTGTATTTATATTAAATACATAAGTATTAGTGCAAATTGAACACCCATAACATACAAATTTATGTTAAGGAAAAAGTTAACCCTAAATATAAAAATATTTGAATGGCTTAATGATGTGAAACAAATTTACATAGATTTTAAATATGTTTTTAAATTTAAGTTATGTTAAAGGTGAATGCAAATAAGCCGTTAGGGCTGGTTCGCACCGCTTTTAACATAACTTAAATTTAGATACATACTTACAAAATTGATATAAATTCATTTTGCACTTACCATTAAGAAAACCTTTGAAGAGTGCCACTTAAATATTTTTACATCCACACTAACCTTTTTTTTAACATATATTTTTATATTATGAATGTTCAATTCGCACCATACTTATGTATTTAACATAAATATAATACATTCTCACGTGTACTTAAAAGTAAAATTTATATTTAAATTTAAATTAACACATATATTTTGTTCTAATGTATGCATATACTGGTGTATATATATATATATAATATATATATATATATATATATGTGACAAGAATATGTATGTACACACTATATATGTTAATATATTAATATATATTATGCACAGCAAATAATTTATATGGTATATTTAATTTTTATTTTTATAAAATTAAATGCAACATGGAATATTAAAGGGACATAATAAGAATATAATTACTATTTATTATAAATATTTTATTAATAAATATATAAATCTATATTATATTATGTGTAAATATATAAATCTGTACTATATTATTAATTAATGTTTAATATCTAGATTCTATATATAAATTTTATGGAATATAAATAAAAATATTACTAATTTTAAAAGTCATTTGTTTTTGATGCACCATACCCTAATTATATAATATATAAGGTTATACAAGGTAAGGGTAATGCAGCATACATAACATAAATCAAAGTGATGCATATATACTTAAGTACAAGTACATGTACAAAGGTAAAAATCCATACAAATCACTTTTTAAATTGATGTTAAGGGTTGGTGTGAAGTGGTCTTACTCTTAGTTAATAAATGTTTATAAAAATTATAAATAATATATTCTATAAGTTGAACAGTATTTATTAATTAAATATGACTTAATCAATTAATACCTACCATATGAATGAGCATAATAAAATCCACTATCAAATGCATATATATAATGTTTGAGTACGACGTATGTAGTAAAGCATCTAACAACAAGATGAGTTGTATGTCTTATTTGCATTTGCATTATTTTGTTCACAATCACATACATAGCATTGTTTAAGAGAACATATAGGAAACTACCACCTTCTCCACTTGCTTTTTGTATTCCAATCTTTGTACTTAATTGGATAGTCACTGTTCCAACAATATCTTAAAAACAATTTAGATGTTATGTTTCTTAAGCTTGGAGCGCTACATTATTTGGTTGTTTCCTCACTGGCCATGGCAAAAGAAGTTTTGAAGACACACGGTCGTGTATTTGCATCTAGGCATGAACTGATGGCTACCAAGTCCTTTGGGTACAACAAACACGACGTGGTACTAGCACCTTGCAGAGAGAAGTGGAGACATCTCAGGAAACTATGTACATTGGAGCTCTTCACTATAAAACAACTGCATATGAAACAATTGATTGCTGTGACCCCCTCAAGTTCCTTTAGCACTTTGTGCATTGAACTTGTAAAGATTAAGCAAAAGAAATTAAATAAAACACTTTTTATTTATCAAATCTCTCTATTACAATTACTTTAGCCTTGTACATACATATAGTTTGCCTACTTGGACAAACATGACTCTTTTGTCTAGTTGATTTAGAATACAAAATACTCCCACTCAAGTAAGAACCCTAATGATGTTCTGCCTACTTGGGTAGTTGATTAGGATTGTCTTTTAGTCCACTCCCACTTAGGCCTTAGTATTAGAGTTTTACCTAGTGCCACGAAGGCGGCTTGTCAGATGCCAACCCTGGAATCCCTCTTTGGAAACCCTATGATATCTCATATTAGGAACTTGTCTCTTAGGAACTCACACCCTCAATTGGCCAAGTTCACGGTCAAGACTCACCTTGTGAGTCAAGATGTGTAGGCTAGCTGAGCTACTAGTATGAGGCGGGTGAAGCAAGGCCTCATCCACTAGTCTTGTGAAACATGAACTCAGACAATCCTTTTCAAGCTTATGAACATGTTGATAGACCAAAGAATTAACTAACTCCTTGGACGTGATTGGTCGTCAGGGACTCCATAGGCCAGATGTGGTGCTTCTTATGAAGCCTCGATGGTTGCCAGGACGTTGTGGATAGTATCCAATTTCGGAGGTCCATGCCGGTAAGCCGGCCTTACCTCGGGAGTACTGGAAGGTGCTGAATGGTCTCTACCTGGACGCCGCAAGGGTTCGTGTATAGGGGTGGGGGAGTTCTCCTAGAGCAAACTGTGTGTGTGTGTGTGTACATATCAGCGTGTGTATGCATGCATGTGTGTATTTATATATATAGTGCTTGCCTGAGTACAAACTACCTCAGGAAAGTGGAGCAAGATACAAGACGAAAACTCCACTAGAAGGACCTCAACCCACTACCAGCCTTCCTACTTATATAGTGGGTCACCTAGCGCTAGACCCTAGCTACAGGTGTCACTCTCTCACTAGTCTTCTGCCATGTGATAGAGTCCTGTCTGTCACATTTATGCGCCTCCCTCACGTGTGCTGTCCTAAGCACCCTAGGTAGTTGATCCGGACGATCGGATCTACGCCTGATTATGCTGCCGCCTAATAACTGTCGTTGTTAGTTCATACTTGCAGTACCTTCCTTGCTCGGTGCTCCATCCCGTCGCTCGTTTGCTCTGGTTAGCAGTTTGGCAATGGTCAAACCACCATCAGCCAGATGCCCAGGCTTATTCGTTGGCATGTCCTCGGGCCATGTGCTCCCTCCCTTATGCTATGCCTGAGTGGTCACGGTAGGTAGCGACTTCGTTTTCCACTATGGCTAGCTTCTGCTTCAGGGCTTCGCTCGTTGCCTCATGTAGCTTGGTAGCCTTCTGTAGCTCCCTCTGGAACCCCACCTCCTACTGTTCCTGCAAGTGTTTTACTTGAGCCTCCAACTCCCGGGCTCACTTGCGTGAGTGCTATACCTCTTGTTCCCTTGCTGCGAGTAGTTGGGTTTGTTGTCAGGCGTGCTCCATCAATTCGGTGGCAGTGATTTGTGGTGGGTCCTATTTCCTTGGTGAGCCATGCTCTTGCCCTGTACTTGGCAATAATGCACCACTCGCCTCTGGCCCTCCAGTTAGAGGTTCCTGCTGGCTGGCCATAGGTGTGGTACTGGCCCTTACGAGTTGAGCCCTTTGATGCAATTCCCCCCTGACCACAGTTAGTTCTGCTTGGGCTTTTGCAAGCTCCCCACTCCTTCACTCGATCCGGGACCTAAGTTCGTGTATTTGCTGTTCCTTTCTGTTATGGCCTAGCTGCAGGTGTGCTAGTGGTCGTCTAGTAGCCCTAGAAGGGTTTCGCACTCACTGTATAACCTACAAAACTTCGCTGCCCTCACACTCTAGAGTTCCCAGGCATCCTTCTTCCCTTTTAATACTATCATACATAGTCGGCCCCTTGACGTAGCAATTCCTTAGCTTTTTGGGTATCCTCTCGTGCTTCCTGCCGTCGTTCCGTAAACTCAGCCACTATGGCATCGTGTTCTTTCGCCACAGCTGGGAGGTTGAGGTTGTTATATGCTGCCGTTGCTTCCTTTAGCTGGTCGAAGACCTTCGCGAGCTTGATGTAGGCCGTGGAGGCCCACCGTCCATCGGCTTGAAAATGTTGGTAGTTAGCCTTTGACTCTTCCTTGGACTTGCCTTCTTTTTCTCCCTAGCCTGGTCTGGTTGATTACTCAGGTGTTTCCGACGGGGATTCCGGTGGTAACGGGGGTCCTATAACCAAAGGAACCGCGTGTATAGGTTCCGACGTCCCATGCTCTGGTAGTTCCTGGTCAGGAGGGGGACTACCTTCCGCCTGTTCCTCTGTCGACTTCGGGGGTCTTGGCTGCTCCTTACGGTTGTCCTGACTTTTACTCCTCTATTCTTCATCCCTCGTCTGGAGCGGTGGTGGTGCTTTAATTGTTGTTCGACCAAATGAGCTTGTGGTTATAATAGCGATATGATCGGCCGTGGAAAGTCTTTATTCTCGTGGATTCCGCTGGTTAGAGCCAGAACCAAGTATTGCTTAAGATAGTCTGCCCAATTTACTACAACTCCTTCCCAGGCCTTGCAGAGACCGTTCACCAACCACCTAGTGATCTGTCTCCCTGTTCTTCCTATGAGCATGAAGGCCACTAGTGCTATGAATTCGGATGCTTCCTCCCTCACTTGTATGCCTTGTAGCGCATGGGTCCCTGTGGTGGTGGGATGTCATAGTTTTTACTATGACTCGACCCTTTACTTTGGGGTTTAACTGTTGTTACCTACCGAGATGTGTGACGAACCCTAGTTATAGTGAGAAACAGCCCCGCTTAGTGCACTTAGGTGTTTAGGGGTAGTCCGACCGGCTGTCACTAGGTACCTTGAGAAACTCTAGGCAAAGGTAGTACTTACCTTCTAGAAAACTCTTCTCCGGTTTAATGTTCCAAAGTAGGTTTTCCGTTAAAAAGTATAGCTTGTCAAAAAGGGTTAGGGACACCCCTAGGGTTGACCTAACCCTAGGGTTTCCCTAACCCCACGCCCTAAACCCCCTAGGGGTTAGATTTAGGGTTAGGTTAGGACAACTCATTTTCTCTAAGGGCTAGCATTTCCGTGCCAGCCCACTTACTCACTTAGGAAAACAGGGGGGGGAGGTCCATCACATAAATAAGGTAGAGTATATGTAGTGAGGCTTCCTGAGTTCAAAAGAGAGCTCGTTAACCTCCTACCGGTGCAAGCTAAGCTTGTGTCGTCAAGGCGCAACCCTCTGTTGTGCCGCCCTAACTTTCACACGATAGGGGTACGTCCCACCTTTGGGTTAAACTATCCTTATCGTTGGCAGGATCACGCCTTTGTGACGGAGGTACGTTACTTCCAAGGAGTTAGTCAAATTCCTTGGCACGAAAACCTACTTGCATGCTCAAATGGCATTGCCCAAGTTCACGTTCCACATACTATTGGTTGAGGCCTTGCTTCGGCCGCCTTAACCATGCCAAGCTAGGAACGATACCTGTAGCTCAACTAGTCCACGTGTCCTGATTCACAAGGTGAGCCTTGTTCGTGGACTTGGTCAGTTAGGGGCTTATGTTCTTAAGGGTTGGGTTCCTAATATGGGTTACTTTACCAGATTCTGTGGGGTTTCCATAGAGGGGATTCCAGGGTTGGCACATGGCAAGCCGCCTTTGTGGCACCATGTAAAAACTTTGATAATTGGTATCAGAGTAGGTTCTCTGCGGTCAGTAGGACTGCCTGAAGTGATAGGGTATTTTAGTGTTTAGATAACTCTAAATTCTTGATATACTCTATCGCTTTCGGTTAACATGTCTGTATTCTACGCAGAGAGTTTGATCCTGTGAGTTGTCAAACTTTGGAAAACACTTTCTTAGTGAGTCGGCGTGAGATTCTAGGTATGTCCAAAAGTCTTATGCTAGTTTAAGTTGATGTGTGTGGGTGTATAACCTGTGCAGGGTGTTTCCAACTTCATATTGAGAATATTCCAAGCATATTCTCCGAGTGTTGAGACTAGGGTTCAATATGATGAGTAAAAGAAAGCAACCAAAGATTGAGGCAAAGAGGGCTGTCGCAAGGGCTCAAAATGAGGAGATGGATGAGGCTAATCTAGGTCGACCCCCTAAAGTTAGACAACAACCTGGTTGGCGAGAAATAATGATGGATGCCCTAAACAAACTTCGAGGAGATGTTTGGGGTTGAATGACTGAATCGATAATGTTGCCGTTTGGATTCTGATGAATACTGCAGTGCCAGATGTTCCACAACCAGACACATGAAAAAAGAAGAAAAAGCATGACTCAGAATCAAGTTCCTCTAAATCAAATTCTTCGACGAAAGTAGGTGGTGGAGGTCCCAATAATATCAAACCGGTAAAGCCTTTGGATTTCATGGGTTCAAAGGATTACAAGGTTTTGGATGACTGGTTGTATGATATGGAAAGTTAATTCGAGGCTACTTCCGTGAGAAATACAGAAAAGATTATCCCCCTCCGTCCTGTGGTCGTAACTCCTTTGGCTATCTGCATCCCCTCTGGCCTTCCGTTCTACCGTCAATGCGGCTGCTTGTGGTAGCCTATTGCTCAGGAGTTCGGCGAGCCGATAGCAATCATCCATGTTGTGGGACCCACGGATGTTACATATCCGATAGTACTTGTCCCCATGTGCGGTGTATCCCATTTGAGCTAGCATTGTGGTTAAGTCTTCCTTCCATGTGGCCCCTCGTTGGGTCTCCCCACATTGCAACTGCATGTGCCCCTTGTCACAACCCGATGCAGGATACAGGTTTCCGGATACATGATACAGGATGTAGGATTTGGATACAGGATACGGGTTACAGGATATGCCTGCAGGATATTCCTACAGGATATACCTATAGGATATTCCTATAGGATATGCCTGTAGGATATGCTACAGGATATGCCTAGAGGATAAGGGACACTATTCTTAGCTCATGACTAGATTAGACTCATGACTAGATTAGCTTGGAGTTGTGAGCATAAAAGCTCCGACCTAATTGTTGTACAATCAGTTACTATCAACACCAGTCATTCTACAATTATTCTTGTTCCTTTTCTTGTCTTGTTCTTGTCTTACTCTTTGCCTCCTGCTCATGTCTTACTCCAGATCCTGTCTTGTTCCTGTCTTGTTCCTGGATCCGGTCCTGCGCCTTCCTGTCTTACTCTTGGATCCTATCCTGTTCCTGTCTAGTTCCTGGATTCTATCTTGTCCTGGTCTTGCTCTCAGTCCTGTTCCTGAGTAAGCCTTCCTGTTCTTGGAATCTTACTCTCTTCTAGTTCTGAATCATGGCTTGACAGTTTGATAGTAACTGCTTTTCATAGCTCTCCGTTTCCCACTACTTTTTTTTCTTGATTCTTTTCTTCATTTTCCTCCTTTTTTCTCTTTCATAGATCATGGCGTTTTTGAGCATTCAACGCGAGCACCAAATGTTGCTTCATGAGCTGGCCACTTTGCGCCAAGTGGTCACCGATCTGCAAGGCTCCACCCATGTGGCACATGCAGCTGCTGATGCATCCTCCAAGGCTGCTGCGCAGGCCTCTCTCAGGCATCAGTGGTTCCTTCTTCATCGAACTTTTCTTCGGAGCCGAAGATCAGCATGCCAGAAAGTTCAGTGGCAACCGTGCCGATTTCCAAGGTTTCCTGAATCAGATCTGGCTCTTGATCCGCATGCAACCACGCCGCTACTCGACGGATGCACAAAAGGTTGGCCTTTTGGCATCCTTACTAAGTGGATCTCCACGAGCTTGGGTTGCTCCCTTGCTGGAGCGTGACGACCCATTGATGGAAGACTTTGAAGGTTTCGTGGCTGCCTTGAAGCTGTTTTGGAGATCCGATAAGTACCGTTCTGCATGCACGAAGTTACGGAAGCTCACACAAGGATCCGACCAGTTTCCGTTATGCATCCGAATTTCAGCAACTTTGCACGAACATTCCATGGGACGAGACTGCATTGATGAACACTTCCGTTTGGGTTGAGGGATGACGTGAAGGACCTTCTCCTTACGTTACCGGATGCTCAAACATTAACAGAGATCATGCAACAAGCCATTCGCTGCGATAACCGTTTGTTCGAGCGTCGTCGGGAAAAATCCGTCAGCATTCCTACAAGCCGATCCTGCAGCTGGACACATGTTCCTGCGACACCTTCTGGAGTAGTCCTATGGAGGTTGAGAAATACAAGCGTGGTCCACTTTCAGCTGCGGAGAAGCAACGTCGTCGCGGTGAGAACTTATGTTTGTATTGTGGTGAAGCAGGACACAAGGTGGTAGAATGTCCTGCTAAAGCTAGGAAGTTCAAGACGTGTGAAGTTGAAACTAAAGTTCAATGTCCACTTCATCTAGGAGCCGCAAAGTTGGATGACGATGCAGGCTCCATTGGTGTTGCTCATACCATTCCATCACTCAAGTTTCCTGTACACATTCACCTCAACAATCGAGAGCTCAAGGAATTTGCCCTGTTAAACACTGGTGCAAATGCATGCTTCATGGATGACACTTTTGCAACTCAGCATGGCATTCCGGTGGTGAAGTTGAAGCGTGCAGTTCCTGTAGAGGTGGCCGATGGTTGTCTAATTGCTTCAGGCGTAGTTACTCACGTTACCACACCTCTCTCTTGCAGTCATGGCGCATTTAACTATTCGATTTCCTTCAACTTGATCAAGACTCGGTCGACTCCCATTGTTTTAGGCATGCCATGGTTTGTGGTTGCAAATCCTCAGATCGATTGGAGGTCTAGAACGCTCACGTTTTCCTCTCCGGTAGCCAGGATTAATCTTGTACCTTCCTGCGTGCAGGATACATCCTTAGTGTTTGATGCAATACAAGCTTCAGGATCGACCATGCATGTTCCTGTATCAGTGTTAAAGACTCCTCCTCGACATGATCCACCTCCTGTCAGTTTGTCAGCACATTCTCAGACTCTTCTCAATTCACGATTTTCGAAAGTTCCTCCTCGACAGGATTCACCTCCTGTCAGTTCCTTAGCACATTCTCTCAGTTCGCGATTTCCGAAGGTTCCTCGTTCCTCAGCACATTCTCAGGCTCTCCTCAGTTTGCGGTTTCCTATACAGGGTTCTTCCAATCCTGTATCGGTGTTGAAGACTCCTCCTCGACAGGATCCACCTCCTGTCAGTTCCTTAGCATATTCTCAGGCTCTCCTCAGTTTGCGGTTTCCGAAGGTTCCTCCTCAACAGGATCCACCTCCTGTCCGTTCCTTAGCACATTCTCAGGCTCTCCTCAGTTCGCGGTTTCCGAAGGTTCCTCCTCAACAGGATCCACCTCCTGTCCGTTCCTCAGCACATTCTCAGGCTCTCCTCAGTTTGCGGTTTCCTATACAGGGTTCTTCCAATCCTGTATAGGTGTTGAAGACTCCTCCTAGACAGGATCCACTTCCTGTCAGTTTGTCAGCACATTCTCAGGCTTTCCTTAGTTCACGGTTTCTGAAGGTTCTTCCTCAACAGGATCCACCTCCTGTCAGTTCCTCAGCACATTCTCATGCTCTCCTCAGTTTGCGGTTTCCTATACAGGGTTCTTCCAATCCTGTATCGGTGTTGAAGACTCCTCCTCGACAGGATCCACTTCCTGTTAGTTTATCAACACATTCTCAGGCTCTCCTTAGTTTGCGATTTTCGAAAGTTCCTCCTCGACAGGATCCACCTTCTATCAGTTCGTCAGCACATTTTCAGGCTCTCCTCAGTTCACGATTTCTTGTACAGAGTTCTTCCAATCCTGTATTAGTGTTGAAGATACCTCCTCAACAGGATTCACCTTATGTCAGTTCCTCAGCACATCCGCAAGTTCTTTCCACTCCTGATTCACCTCCTGTCAGTTCATCAGCACTACAAGTTACTCCTCTTGCTTCTCCTTCCGCTCCTGTAGTACAGGATCGTCTATAGCATCTTCGTCAGGTACAGGATGATCTCCAGGTTCATCTTCAGTAGGCACAGGAACGGTACAAGCATCATGCTGATGCTCACCGTCAGCCGGCACCTGCATACAAGATTGGTGATCTCGTGTGGCTTCTTCGTTGACACATTCGCACCAACAAGCCTTTTTCTAAGTTGGATTTTCAACGATTGGGCCCTTACAGGATCGTGGCAAAGGTAAATCCTGTAGCTTTCCGACTCGAGTTACCATCCACGGTGAAACTTCATCCTGTGTTTCACACCTCCTTGTTGGAGCCGTATCATCCTTCTTCTCTTCTTGGTCGTGCTTCTTCTATTCCCCTCCTGTGGTCATTGCTGGTGAACCTGAGTACGAAGTTGCAGCCATCCTTGATTCTCGTCTTCATCGCCGCCAACTTCAATACTTGGTGGATTGGAAAGGTTATTTGCCTACTGATCGCACTTGGAAACCTGCATCCAACTTACTCCATGCTTCTTCCAAAGTTGCTGCCTTCCATCGGCATTATCTTGCTAAACCAAGTCCTAAGACTCGTGGAACTCGTCCTTAGGGAGGAGGTACTGTCACAACCCGATGCAGGATACAGGTTTCCGGATACAGGATACAGGATGCAGAATTTCGAATACAGGATACGGGTTACAGGATATGCCTACAGGATATTTCTACAGGATATACCTATAGGATATTCCTATAGGATATGCCTGTAGGATATGCTACAGGATATGCCTAGAGGATAAGGGACACTATTCTTAGCTCATGACTAGATTAGACTCATGACTAGATTAGCTTGGAGTTGTGAGCATAAAAGCTCCGACCTAATTGTTGTACAATCAGTTACTATCAACACCAGTCATTCTACAATTATTCTTGTTCCTTGTTCTTGTCTTGTTCTTGTCTTACTCTTTGCCTCCTGCTCATGTCTTGCTCCCAGATCCTGTCTTGTTCCTGTCTTGTTCCTGGATCTGGTCCTGCGCCTTCCTGTCTTACTCCTGGATCCTATCCTGTTCTTGTCTAGTTCCTGGATCCTATCCTGTGCTTGGTCTTGCTCTCAGTCCTGTTCCTGAGTCAAGCCTTCCTATTCTTGGAATCCTACTCTCTTCCTAGTTCTTGGATCGTGGCTTGACACCCCTTGGCTCCCGACCGTCTCTCCTTTCTGGCTAGCTTTGGAACATTGGAGAGGTTTTCCTCATCCGAGGTGGTGTCATTTGCCCCCTCGGCGTCCAATTTGTCTTGCATCTTCCTCTCATGGCGTCTTTTGGCTTTTCACTTCTTCGCCTTCTTGGCGTACTAGAGTAATTTGTCGAACATCCGGTGATCATCTAGACCGATCCACTTGCGGATCTCCGGCCGCAGTCCCTTTCGGTACCACATTTTTTTAGTCAGGTCAACTGGGGCATTCCTTAGCCGGGCGATGTGCCCCAGCATGCGGACCATGTATTCGTCGATCGACTCTCCCGCTTTCTGTTTCAAGCTCGTTAGCTTGTGGATCACCTCTTCTTCACTCTTTTCCTCCTGGAAGGTATCCAGAAACGCTCTCCGTGCAGTTTTTCAGCAAACTCCTTCATTTGCCTCATAGAATCACATCCACCAGGCGTGTGCCTTCTTGTCCAGAGTGCATGCAAATGCACTCAACTTCTTGGGTCGGGTGTCGCTTATGATCCTCAGTTCGCATACCTGTTCAAACTTGCATATGTGTCTGTCTGCATCTTCACCCTTCGCTCCACGGAATGCAGTAAGGGCACGGCTCTTCTGCATTCAATTGAGCGCGCGGGCTAGTAGGTAACCGGATTGATTCCATGGCATCCCGTTGGCCTGAGAAGTGCTTCAATCTGGACCCTCCACTTTGGACGTGGTTAGTTGACGTACCGGTATTCTGCGGTACCTTTCTCCTCCCTCATGGCCCTACCCTCTTGTTGAGGGTGGGTGGATGAGGATGGGCTCCTTCCGACTGTCCCTCAGGGGCCCCCTTCGCAGGGTCAACCTGATGACGTGGTGACGCGGCTTACCCTCGGCTGGACGGTATCCCTCATCCAATGAGTGGCTTTGTAGGACCGTGCACAGAATCCCTTGTGGCGTCTAGATGGTTGTGATTGATGGGGCGGATTCTCCTCGCCTTGAGACGGTATCCCCTCGTCTAATGATGATTGCGACTCTGTTGTGTGCCCTGGCGGATTTTCCTGGCGGGGTCGGCACGTTGTTGGTCACTTCGAGCGGATTTCCCTTGCCCATGGACGGAATCCCCTCGTCCGTTGCCCAGAGTGGCCACTGTGCGGCCCCCTTACTGGTACCTCTCCCAGTTCATCATTCATCAACGTCCCATGTGTACCCCGACCTTCTGAAGCCTTGGGTTCTCATCCTGGTAACCACCTTGGCCTGCTGCATCATTTGATTGGCTGAACTCCTGGTGCAGAGGTTGCCTTATTGGTAATCGATGCCCCTCCCTACAAAGGCCTTCCAGATGAGGCTCTTTTTTCTTTCTTTCCAGGCAACCACGGGCCCCCCGCCTTACCCTGGTGGGTGACAGCGGCCTTGGGTTCCTACCTTACGTTTGTCGTGGCGCTGGCCACCTTGGACCTCCGGCTCACGTCCCCTGTCGCTATCCGTGTTGCTTTCGCCACCTTGAGATTCCTGCCTCTGCCGTAGGCCTTCCCTTTCCTGGGGTTCTCATGTGCGGGGTTTCCTCCCTCGGGGGTACTCATCGAACACAGGTTTTGCTCTTTAGTGTGGGGGCTCATCGTGGCCGTCACTTTCACTTACGTCGAGAGGTGGAGGGCTTCCATCGTCCTGCCATCCATCCCACTCTGCATCATAAGTCATTGTCAAGCGAAGTCGCCCGTCTGGGTACTGCTCATTCCTACATGCTGCTGTACCTGGACTAACGTTTGAAGGTGCTGCGGTTTCTTCATATCCTTCTTTATCGTCGACGGCGTGCGACCACCTCTGCCGCTACTGTGCCGGGTTTACCACTACTTGGAGATTCGGCCATGCAGTATTTGCGTCTTTCCCTCGGGTAGGTGAGGCAGGGGCAGATTGCGGCAACGGGGTGCCTCGCTACCTTCTATCAACCTCCCTCAGCCAGCCCGTCACATCCTCCTGGCTAGCTGATGCTTGTTGATCTCTAGTTGTTTGAACGAGTTAATCCTAGCTCTCCTTTGGGCCACTCTACTTGCTACAGTGAACTCCATCCGTGTGTACTATTTACCCCTCCGTGGTCGCCACAAATAGTCGTCGGGGACTCCACAAGCCAGATGTGGTGTTTCTTAAGAAGCCTCGGTGGTCGCCAGGACGCTGTGAATAGCGTCCAACCATGGGGGTCCGAGCTGGCAAGCCGGCTTTACCTCGGGAGTACTAGAAGGTGCTAAATGGCCTTTACTCGGATGTTGCGAGGGTCCATGTATAGGAGTGGGGGAGTTCTCCTAGGGTATCGCTGTGATGGTTAGCAAAGTGCGCTGCTTAGCCTAGGAGCCGAAAAAGAAGGGAAGCACCAATAAGATGATGGATAGAAGGAGCATGTATATATAGTGCCTGCCTAAATACAACTACCTCCGATAGGCAAGCAAGATACAAGACGCAAACTTGACTTCCCAAAAGACTCGACCCACTACCAGCCTTCCTTAGTGGGTCACCTAGTGTTAGACCCTAGGTACATGTGGCGCTTTCTTACTAGTCTGCCGCCCTGTGACAGAGTCATGTCTGTCTCATTTATGCGCCTCCCTCATGCATGTTGTCCTGTGTACCCTGGGTAGTTGATCCGAACAATCGGATTTACACCCAATTACACCACTGCCTGACATCTGTCGCCATTAGTCCGTACTTGCAGTACCTCTCTTATCCGACGCTTCGTCTCGTCACTCGTCCACGCCAACTGGTAGTTTGACGGTGTCAGACCACCGTCAATCAGTTTGTAATGAAAAAGATGGTACAATGCGAATGTGTGTGGACTTTCGAGCGCTAAACATGATAACTATCAAAAATAGTATCCTCTTCCACAAGTAGACAACTTATTTGATAGGCTATCGAAAGCAAAGTATTTTTCAAGAATAGACTTGAGATTCGGATACCATTAGATTTAAGTAGCAGAAAATGACATTGAGAAGACCGCTTTTCGAACGCGTTATGGATCATTTAAGTTTCTAGTCTTGCCATTCGGGTTGTGCAATGCTCCAACAAATTTTTGCACAATGATGGATGACGTGTTTAGAAATTATCTAAACGAGTTTGTGGTGGTGTATATTGATGACATTCTAGTTTTCAATTCGACAATTGAGGAAATGTAAAACACTTAGAAAGAGTGTTTCAGAGGTTGAGGGAGAACCAGTTATATGCTAAAGAAAGCAAATGTGCATTTGGTCAAACCAAGATAGATTTCTTGGGACACTCGATCTCATATGGAAAGGTTGCCATAGATCCAAAGAAAATTCAAGCTATTACCGAGTGGAAAACTTTGAAAGACATACATGAAGTTAAATCATGTTTTGGTCTAAGGGGTATTACCGAAAATTCATAAAAGGTTATTTGGAGATAGTGACCCCATTGATAGATCTCACAAAGAACATTCCATGGCATTGGACTCCAAAGTGCCAACGTGCATTCGTCAAACTCAAAGAAGCTATCTCTTCTGAGCCAATTTTGTAGTTGCCCATCTTTGAAGATCCCTTTGAAGTAAAATGTGATGTTTCCGACTTTGGAATTGGTGGTGTATTGCAACAGAAAGAACATCCAATGTCATTTTTTTCGAAAAAGTTAAATGCCGTGCAAACTTAATGGCTTACTCACGAAAAGGAGCTATTGTTGCTTCCTTGGAGTATTGGCGTCATTATCTTCCAAGTTATGGCATTGTGGTTTTGACAGATAATGTAACTCTAAGGTGTTTTGAAACGCAGCTGAAGCTATTGCCAAAGTATGCTAGATGGCAACAGAAGTTGGCACGATTTTGAGGAAACAAATTCATCAATTACAAAAAAATGGTAATATTCAAGCAGAAATAGAAAGTCGAATGGAAGCATGCATTTGCATCAGTGTCTAACATGGCAAACTCCTTGAGCTCTCGGTTATTAAGACAAATGTGTATAGGAAACTTGAGTGATGGAATGGTATGAGCACCACCAATGAAGCCTGCACCTACGTCCAACTTCACGACTCCTAAACGAAGTGGACATTAAAGTTTTCCGACTGAACTTCAGCTTCAACTTCACGCTTCTTGAACTTCCTGGCTTTAATAGGACATTCTGCCACCTTGTGTCCTGCTTCACCACAATACAAGCATAAGTTCTCACTGCGGCGACATTACTTCTCAGCAGCGGAAAGTGAGCCACGCTTGTATTTCTCAACCTTCATAGGAACTACTCCATAAGGTGTCGTAGGAACATGTACTACAACTGCAGGATTGGCTTGCAGGAACTGTTGACGGAATTTTCCTGATGATGCTCGAACAAACGTTGTCGCAGCGAACGGTCTATTGCATGATCTCCACTAATGTTTGGAGAACACACACATAACGTAAGGAGAAGGTCCTTCACGTCATCCCTCAACCCAAAATGGAATTGTTTGATTAATGCAGTCTCGTCCCATAAAATGTTCGTGCAAAGTTGCTGAAATTCAGATGCATAAACGGAAACTGGTCGGGATCCTTGTGTGAACTTGCGTAACTTCGTGCATGCAGAACAGTACTTATCGGGATCTCCAAAGCAGGCTTCAAAAGCAGTCACGAATCCTTCAAAGTCTTTTATAAATGGGTCGTCACGCTCCAGCAAAGGGGCAACCCAAGCTCATGAAAATCCAACTAGTAGGGATGCCAAGAAGCCAATCTTTTGTGCATCAGTCGAGTAGTGGCATGGTTACATGTGGATCAAAAGCTTGATCTAATTCAGGAAACCTTAGAAATTGACACAATCGCCACTGAACTTCTCTGGCATGCTGATCTTTGGCTCTGAAGAAGATTTCGATGAAGAGGAAATCACAGATTCTTGAGAGAGAGCTTGTGCAGCAGCCTTGGAGGATGCATCCGCAGTTGCATGCGCCATGTTAGTGGAACCTTGCAGATCTGTGACCACTTGGCGTAAAGTGGCAAGCTCATGAAACAACATTTGGTACTCACGTTGAAATTACTCAAAATCTGTCATGATCCGTGAAAGAAAGAAAAAGGAGGAAAACAAGGAGAAGAAAATCGGGGAGCTATGAAAGCAGTTACTATCAAACTGTCAAGTCACGATCCAAGAGCAAGTAGGCTTGACTTAGGAGTAGGACAAGGACTAAAACCAAGATAGGAGTAGGACAGGAACCATGAGTAAGACAGGAGCAGGACAGAAACCAGGAGCAAGACAGGAGTAAGATAGGAACTAGGAACAAGACAAGGAGAGAATATGAAGTAAGGAGCAAGACAAAAACAAGACAAAACAAGATTGATCGTAGAAAGACTGGTGTTGATAATAATTGATTGTACAACAATTAAGTCGGAGCTTTTATGCTCACAACTCCAAGAGCTAATCTGATCTAATCATGAGCTAAAAATGGTGACCCTTATCCTCTATGCATATCCTCTAGCATATCCTGTGGGCATATTCTATAAGAATATCCTGTAGGTATATCTTGTAGGAATATATATCCTATAGGCATATCCTATATCCCGTATCCCGTATCTCGTATCCTGTATCATGTATCCTGTATCTAGAATTCTACATCCTGTATCGGGTCATGATACTATAACTTGACCCTTTACTTTGGACATTAACTGTTGTTACTTACTGTACTATGTTGATGGACCTTAAATGTAGTAGGAAACAGGCCCGCTTAATCTGGTGATGGTCCGGCCGGGTGTCATTAGGTATTTGCAGGACACTCTAAGCGAAGCTAGAACTTACCTTTTAGAAACTCACTCCCAATTTTGACGTCCCAATTAGGCTGATTGGTTAATGTAAATGAGTTCTGGAACACCCCAAGGTTGACCTAACCCTAGGGTTGTCCTAACCCATGCCCTAAAAACCCCCACCCCCTTGGATAGGGTTTTAGGGTTAAAGTTAGGCTAAGTTAAACACTCTCTCATTAACTTAATAAGGGGCTAGCTAATTTCATGCCAACCATGTCACATAAATAAGATAGAGTATGAGTAGGAGAGCTCCTGGGTTCATGATTGAGTTCGTTGCTCTTCTGCCAGTGCAAGCTCTAGCTTGTGTCATTAAGGCATAACTCTCTATTATGCCGCCCTAACTTCTAGATGATAGGGGTATGTCCCACCTTCGGGATAACTCACCCTTAACGTTGGCAAATCCATGCATAGAAGGTTTTATTAAAATGCACATTCCAAGAGGCAGAGGTTGAGGCTTGTCTCCAACCTTCTCCTCCACATTAAACTAGGTGTAGCAGTCATGGCTAAACAAGGCACATCCGTGTCCTTGTGCAATTATGGGCGTGATCTTATTTGACAGATTTACATTACCTAGTTCCTAAGAGTTCACCAAGGGGTTCTAGAGTTGGCATTTAGGAGCCATGTTTGTGACACTTGGTGCAACTCTTGAATCTAAGGGCTATAGCATGATAGCCCATATCGTGGAAGGCAGTGTCACATCTCTATGTGACACTGGACTAGATGTCACACAAGAGGCACACCCTTTGGGGTTGTGTCATGTGTTTGTCACCAATATTTTAACAAACATGCGTGCTTGTGCTCGCACTAAGGTACTAAACCTTAAGCATCCACTCAAGGGAGATTAGGTGACACACCTGGTTAGGGGGTGTTCTCTTTAAGATCTAAGAGTTGAACAACTTAAGCTCATTAATATAAACCCTATCGTGAGACACTCGTAAAGTCATGTACTTTAGGTAATGTGCTTAGCAAAACATTCGTGTCCACCTACACGTACACTTTGAAGTTTTAAATTGAAGTTTTAGTTGTATATATATGTGTGTGTGTATATATATATATATATATATATATAAAATTTTAATTAAAATTAGTTAATTCATAATATTTTAAATTAAAATCATAAACATATATAAAAATATATTTTTAATTAATGTTATTATTTAAAAAATCAAATATTATGATTGAAGTTTTTCACGGGTATATATATAAATCTAAAACTTTCATTCCATAAGGATATATATGTAAATATAAAACTTCTAAGGGTATATATATAAATTTCAGGCTTCTAAACGTAAATTTTCCTTACTCAGTTAAACAGAGAAAACACGCTATATACTGAAGTACGAATATCTACACTATATATAGATGACATGTATACCCTTGTGCATGAAAGGGGAAAATAGTCCACACGCGCACACACAGTGTTACAAATCTATTAAGAGCAAGTGACTTTAATTAAAGGTTGAGATTCAAATATCTCAGCTATTTCAAATGGTTTAATATAAGTATTCAGTTTTTAATTATGTTTTAAATATTTAACCTCGTATTTCAAATTTTTTGCTTAGTTACATAACTGCATTTTATACGGTTTAACATCAGACAGCCTTCCTTTTAATATGACCAAAGAGTACTATGTATATTAAGCGAAGTTGCTTAGACGACTTACAATGAACAAGAAAATCTTTCGTTTTTCTTCAAGAGAACACTTGCTCACCAGAATCCAAAACCTAAACATAGGCACCATTAGCTTAGGAACGAGATAAACAATCATCTTACCACGTAGAACATCGAGTATGGTACTACTAAGGAATTCGTTTCAACTCTGTAATAGAAGCATGGATAAAGAAAGCTCGTATAGTAGACACACACACATACACACACTTTACCGCTCCAAGCAAGGTCAATCAAGAAAGCGCACAAGTCTGATTGCGCAAATGTTGCATTTCCACGACTAACGATATCCAGCATTAGAAACTGAACAAGACTAGCTTTCTCGCGAGGATCTCCAGACACAGTCAAGTTCAGACGTTCCCAATTCACGCTAAATGAGTTCTCATACTGCGGGAAATCTGCAACAAAGTTACGGATCATATATATCATATCATGAGTTATATATGCGAATAATATCATAAACGCAGAACAAACTAATGACTAAAAACGTGCTTTTAATACATCACGATTTTAATAATAAGATCATTGATTATTAATTATTATTAAATGTTGTATGTACAAAACATTAAACTTCTAAGTTTAAGTTTACTCCAAAGATACTATATTAAATTATAAACTTATATTAAATTTAATTCTAATTCTATGTTATTTTCTAATTGTAATAAAATAGTGTGTGTGTGTGTGTCTTTAAATGACATACCAGGAATATAGACGGTAACGTCGGTGACTGCGCTCAAGAGACGAGGAATCAGCAGACGCACAATAAGATTGTCCTGCCCACTTTCGAGGAGTATACGCATTATATCGTGAGAAAACGCGGCGACGATCTTGAAAGTACGTCTCATGTTAGTCCCATCATCTGTCAGTGGCCACTGCAAGAACAAGAGCTTAAACATTTAAAATTAAACTATATAAATGCCAGATGCATTAGTGTATACCGTAGCTAAGTACAAATTATGTATATAGTTTAACATTACATAAGTTATAAGATAAGCTTACGGAAATGTAGAGCTTCTTTAAAGCTGTATTTACGTCCTTAAGAGCGCCGGGTTTCAAATGAAGCTCCTTCCTATCACTCATTGCTTCAATGTCCTTAACCTACAAAAAACCGAATGCGATAATTTGAACCGGTATGTACCTAACTTAGATAAATAGAACGTTATATATGCGTGTACTTACCGTAAGAGCTCTTTTCTTAAGGGTGCTTAAGACAAAGTTACGGTTGTATGAATCGTCTCCTGGATCTCGAGACTCATTCAGCTCACGCAGCATATCCTCAGTACGAATATGCTCATTCCATATTCCCCGTCGCCTCCATACCGGGAGCTGAGAAGGTTCGAATTCGAGTCCGTAAGGCTGTACTGGGCCCTCGAGTTCGTCTACCATCCAATCCGCAACAATTGCTAACGCAAGTAGAACCAGCAAGAAACTAAACAAACGACACAAAACATCAGAAACACAATCACACACACACACATATGTATGTATATATAAGATAGATAGATATAGATATATCTGTATATATACATCTCTCTCTCTCTCTCTCTCTCTCTCTCTCTCTCTCTCTCTCTCTCTCTCTCTCTCTCTCTCTATATAATATATATAATATATGAACATATACAGACACACACACACACACACAAATATATATATATATATGCGTGCGTGTGCTGCTTACTTGATCAATAGCATCGTATTGAAGAAAAATCCCCTGCGATAAAAATTGGTAATAAAATGAGATTTTTGGCTTCGATAAATCATAAACTAGAAACTCAAAGAAAACACTGAAAAAAGAGAAATAAACACTTTACACACAGATCATATCGATTTGATGAATAGTCTCAAAGAACAGTACATTTTCTAGGCTATCGCGATAGATATCAACTGAAGAGCTCACTAAATAATCATTTCCGACATAAAATTGTAAGAAATGCGGCATTTTTACACACAATACAGGAAGCTACTACGAGAAACTCTATTTCTTTCAAAGAAAAGAAGGATGTTTGCACTCGCGCCACTCAAATTCGGCCATAAACAAACAAGAAAACCATTTTGACAGAAAAACGAAGATTTTCCACTGATTTTCGCTACATACGCAGCATTCTCACCTGAAAAGATCGAATAACCAAAGAAAGATGTTGATGGAACTCTCGCCGCCTCAAAGATCTGTCGATGGAGCTCTCATCGCCTCTAAAGCCCTAGGGCGGCGTCGCTTTTGGCGCCTAATTCAAAATATAGATGACCGTTATCGATTCAACTTACATCGTGTCCAAAGTAATCATGATTAACCTCAACTTTTTACTGATAGCTAAATCCGGAAAGTATAATATGGTATATATATTGTTTCTAGTATTAAAAAGCTAAACCATGTATACACCAATGGCATGTATCTATACAACATTACATGCATATATATATTTGTTACAACATATAACTATTATAATAATTAAGTCATTATGTTTTCCGACTTCAGTATATATTTAAGGTATAAACTAAGTATCAGCACTGAGAAGAGCTTTTAATTTGTCTGTCACTTGACTTTCCATTTTATATCCCGCCACAAAGCTTTGCACCATCCTTTCCCCTGCATTACACCACCATGCTTTCTTACGACCCCTCGTTTCACTTTGTATTTGGTCCCTCTTTCTCGCATGCCTAGCCTCTCATATATGCTTCTCATCAACACGCAAGCAGCTGCTACATGTTCCTTGTTGTTCTCACATAGCAATTCACTGAATGCAACTTTGCCGATCTCCACGTTACTCCATTTCTTACAAGCCCCTAACAAAGTCATCCAGACGGGACTCTGGGCTTCAAACGGCACGTTTCTAACAAGTGACAATGCCTCTTGCAACCTGTTGGCTCTGCCTAGGATGTCAACCATGCATATATAATGCTCCACAGTGGGGATAATACCGAATTTTGACATGGACTCGAAACAGCTCTGCCCTTCTTCCACCATACCTGCGTGGCTACATGCTGTAAGTATCAACAGCATAGTGACGCTGTCCATCTTCACACCACCTTCCTGCATCCTTTTCACCAGAGTAAAACCTGAGGTGTGTCACCAAGCAAGCTGTAACTTCCAATCAGAGCGTTCCAAGACACTACATCATGAGAACGCACAGAGTTAAATGCCTCTTGAGCTGCAGCCATGTTGCCACACTTCCCATAAAAGTCCACCAAACAGCTTACTACCATTTCATCCTCTTCCAACCCAAGCTCTCGTAATCGATTATGAATTCTCTCGCCAATTTCTAATGCTCCTAGACTAGCACAAGCCTTGAGTGCAGCAGAAAATGTAACACCATTCGGTGCACAGTCCATGCTGTTGAACACGTCCAAGGCCACCAAACTCTCTCCATTCTCCACGTATCCAAGGATTAAAGCAGTCCAGGACACGACATCCCGGTGCTTCATACCATCAAAGCATTTCTTGCTTGTAGCATGTCCCCACACTTGCTATACATGTCAATGAGCGTGCATGACACAAATGCGTGTTTGTCAAAGCCACGCTTTCTGGCCTGCCTATGAATTATCATACCCTTCTGTAGACTGTCCAACTTACTGTCAGTTGCCAAGCTTACACAGGCCTTGAGTGCAGCAACAAATGTAAAACTGTCTGGTGCACATTCCATGCTGTTGAACGCGTCCAAAGCCATCAAACTCTCTCCGTTTTCCACGTATCCAAGGATTAAACTAGTCCAACATACAACGTCTCGACGCAGCACTCTGTCGAAAACATCTCTGGCCTTGGACACCTCCCCGCATTTCATATACATGTCCACCAAGGTGCTTGCTACAAAATCCTCTCTATCAAATCCCTGCTCTCTAGCTTGCCTATGAACGGCCAAACCGTTCTCCAGACAAGACTTTTTATCCAGTTTGTTGTTCATTGCCGACCCTGAACATGCCTTGAGTGCAGCAACAAAAGTGACGCGGTTTGGTGGACAGTTCATACTGCTGAACAAGTCCAAGGCTACTGAACTCTCTCCGTTCTCCACGTATCCAAGCATTAACACATTCCACGATACAGCATTTCGGTGCATTATTCCATCGAAAACATTCTTTGCTTGTAGCATGTCTCCACACTTGCTATACATGTCCACCAAAGTGTTTGCCACAAATACGTCTCTGTCAAACCCACGTTCTCTGGCTTGTCTATGAAGGGCGACCCCCTTCTGTAAACAAGAGTTCTTCTCCGACTTAGTAATGGCTGCTAAGCTTGCGCATGCCTTGAGTACAGCCATGTATGTGACATTATTTGGTGCACAGTCCATGGTATTGAACATCTCCCAAGCAACCAAGCACTCCCCATTCTCCACGTATCCAAGGATCAAAGCGGTCCAGGAAACAACATCACGCTGGAGCATGTTCTTGAAAACATCCAGTGCATCCTGCATGCTGCCGCACTTACTATACATGGTAATGAGAGCACTAGCAACGTATGGGTTCTTCTGACAGCCAGTTTCTATCGCATTAGAATGTAAGAGTTTACCCCCTTGCAAGTCCCTTCTCTTGGCAATCTGTTTCAGCTGCGCAACCAATGCTGCCCCCGAAATACTCACACACCTCTCCTCGGTCCTTTGTTGTCTGGTGGGAACGCAAGCTCTGTGTGCGTGCGTGCACGTTCATATATTATTCATTCCAAGTAACACACATACACACATATCGGCCATACATAACACACCAAACATAAATAGAAATTAATAACATCCATTATTAATAAGAGACTAATGGAACAACGGAAAAAATAATAAAGAAAACCACCCACCTTTAGATCAAAATCGCTCACCAAATCTAACGAACAACGAGCCTGTACCCACGTTGCAATCCCTGGCATATTCTGCTCTGATTAAACCTAGCTTAACCCCAACCCCGTAAGATCCCCCGTGTCCAACTCTCCTGAAAAACTCCGTTGGATTCCCCCGTACATCCTTTGAACTCCCTAGATCCGTCCCGTACTCAGCAAAACCATAGACGTGAGTGTTCTTCACTGGCACACGTAGCTCTGCTGCAGTCTGTATGTAGGAAACACACGTCATGACATGTGATGCTCAAAAATATGCTAGGGAAAAAACAAAACACCGTTTAACTATCAAGGCGTGTCGCGTGTACAATGATAGTAACTATGTTAAATATACAGTACCTGTCACGTAATTAGACTTTAATAATTATGTATGATTGTATGGGTGTTTACCTCGAGGATGTTTCTGCAGGCGGCGAGCTCGCCCATGTTGTAACCACGAACAGAGTAAGGACCGCCAAGTGTAAACGCATCGTAGCTTGGCAAATCCCCCACAGCCCCGTAACGCCCGTGTAACACAAGAACAGGTGGTGGCTGCTCACCGTACCTGTCTTCCGGCTTAAGCTGTATAAACCGTGTTAAGGTTAACTGGTGCCTGTTGAAAAACGGAAATTTGCTCCCCACTCCCAGTCCTTGATCCAACTGCATCAAGAGAACTCAGAAAATCGATGTCGTATATATGATATATAAAGGCAAATGCGTCTGCGCGTGCATGACAGAGGCACAGACCTGTATATGCATATGTCTGTGGGTATATATATGTATGACAGTTCTTTTACCTGGAATATGTGTCTAGAACCAATAGGTGTGCCATTGACGAACTTGGTATTATCGTGTGTAAGATTGGCCTGGAAGAATCCTACACGATCAATACCCGTATCGCTGAGCGTAGTCGGAGGCCCGTCCATACTCAATGCACCACTTGGTAGTATGCGTGCACCATTTGTACATATAGAACTGTTCTCATCACGTGTTGTAACTTCCTCCATTACGAATCCGTATGTAAGCTTGCTCTGTCTCGTGAAATTCTGCGTTGGATACATATTCCTTAGTATAGACGTCAATATATGCAAATATACATTAACTAGTTATCTTTTATATCTGTATGTATCACAAGTTATATGTTGAATCAACGCTTTGAACACGTATTATATTAATATATATAGTACCTCGGTTACATTGGCTTTGAAACCAGCACGATCAACCCACACAGCAGGAACTTCTTCAAGACCAGGACCTCCAGTGAACACAGCACTGAGCTTACGACTGTTGAAGCAGCTCGCTCTGAATGTACGGTCCCTGGGATTCGTCACACCGTCGAGGTATGGATGTACATATTCCATTTTAAAACCAAGATCATCCTGGACATATACCATATGCATATATCAAATAACGCCTCCAGCCCTTACTATCTGCTAACGGTCTACTTATCTCATAAACTGTCTATATGTCTTTTATACACACACACACACACACATATATACATATACATTGCTGCGCACACACACCTGTGGATTAAAGAGGTTATTTGATGTAACGCAGCAAATCAATGATCGGTTCAAGCCTTTTATATTTCGGTGCTCAAACGTGACACTTCCACCCGGTTGAATCGATCCCTGTTGTATACGCATGTGTTATTATAGGCTTGATCAAGTACCCACGCACACACACAGAATTCTTTACCAGAGTTGGGCGTCCAGAACTGCCTGGGACTATACTCCATTCCGTGCTGACTTCAGCAGTCTTCTGTTCGAGCTCCTTAAGCTTAACCTCCACTATGATACCACCTTCAATCTCTTCATCGGGCCTTGGATTCACTTCGATATTTGAAAACAGTGCCAAGTTGTTTATGTTTCTCAGTGCCTTTTTCCCTGCTTCTATATTGAATATTTTACCGGGGCTAAGCTGCATAAATAATGTCCAAACGTGAATAACTTACATATATACATAAAAGACGTAGTATAATGTCGATACATGAAGATACATATACGTATGATAGCGTTTTATTAGTATCGTAGCGCTTGTTAAGCGTTTATACACCACTCTTTAATCTTTTCAACTATGGATAACTGTGTTATAGACCAAAACACACACATAGAGTGTGTGTGTGCGTGTGTGTACTAACACACATGGTCAAGCTGGCGTTATACTGACTTACAAATACTATATGTAATGTACTATTAACACACCTGTGCAGGAAGCTCTCTGTCAATAATCGGCATTTGCGTGTTTCCTTCAACAGGAAGTCCCATCTTATCCTGAAACATGATCTGCACGTCCGTGATATCACCTTCAGAGAGCCAACATACATAGTTAATACTTACCCATGTACATACACACATGCATATATACCTTCGACAACTTCACAAACAATCTCATTAGTGTTGAGATTCCCAAAATTCACAACTTGAGCACAGGCGTATCCTTCGTCGTGATACCACTTCTGTATTCTCTCACGAATCCTCTGCAACATCCTAGCTGTGACTCTAGACTCCGAGGATAGCCAACCTGATATTTCTTGCTCTATTTTCTTTGGTAGCATACACTTTCTCGATTTCTTTATTCTACGCTTATATTCCTCTTCCTGTTGGGCCCTGTATCATTTATGTTAATCAACCAAAAATACACACAAGAATATGAACAGAAATAATACATACATATATGTATTCGACCGCTATACATGCATAGATATATGCCAGTGTATGTGCTACACAGGCATATACACACACATATCTTAATGCGTACATGTAATCCTGTTGTTGCTTCTCAGACATGCTGTTGAAATCCGGTTGCTTTGTCTGTGCCAGCAGGCCCACATTTATACACTTGACTGCCTTTGCTGCCTATACATGTATTCAAATAAATAAAATAAGAAAGTTTTCGTCAAATGCAAAATTATTACTCAGTATAATGGATATAGAGCGTCTAGTATTTATATTTGTATTTATATCATAGTAACATGAGTTGCCAAAGTATAACTTACTTGCCACTGGCTCTCGACAAAGTTGATGTTAATTTTGATTGTTCCATCAGCCTGAGTAACACCCTCCATTTCCACAGTTTGAAACATACCGCAGTTGACTAGATTCTCAAGCTCCGCTTCTAATTGGGTCTTGATATACATGCTCAAGTCAATTTCATGTAGATATGTATGTATTTAATTTGATAGAACACTATATACAACAATATGCATAACTATACGTACACAAGGTATAGTTAAGTCGACATGATAGGCATATACGCCACAAACCCTATGTAAACAAACGTGCATAAACACGACACACGTACACATATAGATATGTCTGAACGTATATAACAGAAGCTTGACTGCATCTATCACGTACATGCATACAAATCTGTATATATGTATGTGCACCTTGGTAACGATGGCTCCAGGCCTGAGCGTAACGAGCTCAAAGAATGGATCCTTAAGATCAATGGGCTTCTTAGTACGCTGATCAATGAGATCCACACCAGAAAGCTTATACTTCTTATTAGGGCTCAACCTGTTAGCTATAAAAGTTAGTCCAGTTTTACCTCGTTCAAACCTTAATACTCCTTACATTGATCTTTGAATTTTAATACGTAATCAATTGTAGTTAGTACATTCATATGTACATACACCTACTACCTGCTAACGGGTGCAGTTAAACCAACTTTCGCACCGTGAGGATCCCAGTCTCCACTGTTCTTATCATCTGCTCGTGCTCCACCTCCACCAATGGCTGCACATATGAGCTCCCACCACCAGTTGAATCCTCCCCCAGGTGCCCCGCTGCCGCCACCTCCTCCGCCACCTCCGCCTCCAAACCCACCATTCAATCCTGCAAATAATATACATACGCTACATAATATGTATAATCACCATGTTAATTAATGCGTACAAACATCACATACCTCGAACAGACACTTACAGCATTTTAATCTCATACTAGAACTGTTTTTATGACCAAGCATATAGAACATGTGCGTATGCATGTAGTGATAATTAATTACTCGTTAAGTTATAAGTTACCTCCACCTCCTCCGGTCAGTAGCACTGCTAAGGCATTTGCTCCTAGTGCTGCAGAAGCTATAGCTACGCCGTTTCTGCAGTCAATTAAAGAGCTTTTATAACAAACTTACTATATACAACTATTATGACATGTATAGTATTATATGTGTAATATACGCACATATGCATGCTTGATGGTGAGCATGCATATGTTGTAAAATAGTGGTTTGCAATACCAGGAGCAAATGCATCTCTCAGACTAATGCCTCATTTACTGCATTAAAGCAAATCTCGTCATCCAAGAACATCATCATAGAAACCATGACGAGTTCCCAATTTTGCAAGCAATAATTACTAGCAACGACACCAGAAAGGGCTCGGAGTAAAATATCGTACATTGTAAAAATTACAGAATAATGTGGATTTGCTATTTCAATTGCTAATTCAAATGTGAATGTTATGGTTAAAATACCGTGAATAATGAATGTGCTAAAGAGATCACAGATTTCCGTTCGAAATCTCCAAGCCGGACGACTACATAACGTGTGTGAATTTGCGACTTCAATAAATAGATTAAAAACTCGAGAAACAATGCATGGTTTACCTCTTCTTAGAACCAACGAGCTTGTTGTTCTTCGTCGAGAACGGCCAGGCACGAAGAAATCCGCCATGCTTTCTGCCGCGCTTCTGTTGCTGGTGGGGCTGCTGCGGAGACGAGGAACACGATGAAATCGAGCAATTGTGCGCCGCGAGGCCGGAAACCATGGCGCAAGACGGCATCCTCTAGAGAGTTCTCCTGCCGCTACCGGATTGATTTACTCTACTCGCTGCTGCACATTCCTTACCCGGAATCACACACCTCAGCCCAGATATTTTCGAGCAGACGCCAAGAACCCTAATCCCTCCCCTAGAACCCTAAACATCTAGGTCTATCTCGAGAATATCCTCCGCATCTTTTCTGGCCATGGCTGCCGCTCTTCGTCTAGCGGCAATCGGCGGGTGCGTAATTTTCACAAACTAAATATGTTTATACAAACACACACTCTATGTATTTGTCAACAGGCATACAACTGAGTTGCTGGAGCTACATTCTGCTCAACCTCGATTACGCATTGTCTTTGTTCCAGGCAATCCAGGTAATATATTCATTATGTATGTGACACACACACACACACACACACACATATCAATCAAAACATTCAATGTATTATATAGGCACATGAACATGATTATACAGGGATTGTCTCATTTTACAAGGAGTATGTAGCTCATCTATTCAGATTTACAGGTGGCAACGCTTCTATAACAGGTGACCTTCAAGTACTATGTACGCATATCTGTATGATGTGTGTGTGTGAGAGAGAGAGTAAAGAAATATACGCATGCATATGTGTCTGTGTTTGTGTATATCCGACTAATGATCCGTTTCCAGCTGTGAGCCACATTGCACATACTGCCAGGTATGCAATATTTACACACACAACGTGCACATACACGTACATGAACATAAACATGCCTATTGTTCTTCTTAAGGACTTTGAAAAAGGGAAGCTCTTCACACTACAGCAGCAAATAGACCATAAGGTTTTCGTATTTTCTTATAATATTTCTTTCAATTCTCAATGCTTTATATGCAGGCTGCATTTCTTGAAGAACAATTTCAGAATAATGACTTCCAGTTGTCCTGGTATGTGCATGTATGTACTTCTATATGTTTTGTGTATATATGTATGCGTGTTTACTCTACCACAGGTTGGTCATTCCATCGGAGCTTACATCATCATGGAGCTTTTGAAAAGATATCCCAACAAGGTGTGTGTGTGCGCGCGCGTGTGTGTTGTATAGATGTATAGCTTATGCTTTCTTTTACAGATAGATTATGTTGTTGGTTTATATCCATTCTTGAAGACCAACCCAGACTCCTTCAAGCAAAAGGTCATCAAAACGGCTTGCGGGTATATTCTTACTTTTGATATCATACTTAGTTATGTGTTTAATAGTTCACAGCACATCATGTGTATATTTAAAACATTATAACTACACAATAATAAATATTTAAAAATGTAATTCTAAAAGATTAACTTCGGATTCTTAATATTTCATAGAGAAGAGAGAGAGCGTATTAATGTAAGTACGTGCAGGAGCTCTATTATAAGATCTGTACTTGGTTCTGTAGCGTACACTATGGGGAAATGGCCAGAATGGTTGTCAAGAATTTAATGAAAGCCCTGTTTGGGGAGCATGGGGAGCATCTTCTGTAAGACAGCATGGAGATATCTTATCAGAGTAAGTTAATAAATAATTAAGTTTAATGTTTTCTAAATCTAAACGTATACAGGGCTCTATGATGAACAACTTTGTATACATGGGCATGACGGAGTTCGGAAAGGTTAATGACATTAGACAGTATTTTGCTTAGCGACTAATATTCATTGGTCACTTTGGCAGTTGCATGAAGAGCTGGATTGGGAGTTTCTGAGGCAAAATGAAAAGAAAATCTGCCTCTTGTTCGGGATTGACGATCATTGGGGACCACTAAGTTTGCATAAGCAGGTAACACACACACCACACACACACACACACAACTAAATATCTTCATATCAGATATGCAAGGAAGTACCAGGCTTGCGGACCTTTGTAGGAAGGGAAGACATAATGCACGACTTTTGCTGCACTGATTACGGATCAGAATGGGTTGCACGTTTTACAACAGATGCATTTGTAGAGCAGGTTTGTAAGTGACACTTATTTTTATTTTTTTTCAATAACAATATAATGTATGCTATTCATATGGTTAGTTCCACATTACAACAACAAGATGCTTAAGTATCTGCAACAGCAGCAATAGAGTTTGATGCAACATAGCCAGCAGATTCTTCAGGGCTAAGCTTCAATAGCTGATTAGCTGCTCTCTTCGCACGGACAGTGTCGCGGTACACTAGGCAAGCAGACAACATTGTCTCCAGGAGATAACATCAGGTAAGAAAGGCATGTCGTCGAGCAGCTCCTCGGCTCTCTGGAGGTGCCCAGCCCGACCAAGAACATCAACCATGGCACTGAAATGATCTATCCAAGGGATAAGCTGGTAGTCTCCTGCATTTCATGGAAAAGCTGGCGGCTTATTTCGACCAACCTTTGTGACTGCAAGCATTGAGTGTGTTTAGGAAACAGACGTGGTCCGGGTCGAACCCCGAGTTTTGCATAGACTTGAGCGTCTCCCAGGTTTCTTCTGGATGCCCGTTCTGGGCATACGCAGAAAGCATTGCACTCCATGATATGGGGTCACGCTCACGCATTCTGTCAAAGATATGCTTCGCACGCTCTACTTGCCCGTTCTGTGCATAGGCTGCTAACATATTGTTCCAGGAAAGATGTTCTTCTCAGGACACTCTTCGAATAGCCTCTCTGCTTGCTGCAGTTCCCGTTCTTGGCATATGCTAACACCATCGCATTCCATGTAAAACGTTTCGATCGGCAGTGAATCGAACACTAACTTCGCTTGCTCCACTTGCTTCCTATATATCCATCGTTTAAGATCCACATTTATATATATAATATCATACCTCTCCGCATAGCCTTTGATCAGGGAGTTTGCAGCAGAAACACTCTCCTCGGGCATAAATGCGAGAACATGTTTGGCATCGTTGATGTGCCCAAATTGGGCATATGTAGACACCATGGTGTTCCACGATAGCAGATTTCGAGCTGGCATTAGATGAAAATACCCGCTTGGCCTCTTCCAAAGCCCGTTCTTGGCATATCCGGATAGCATTGCAGACCAAGCCACTGCATTCCGGGAAGGTATCATATCGAAGTGGATTTTTGCCTCCTGCAGATGCCCGTTCTCGGCATTCATAGTCATAAGCGTTGTCCAAGAAACCATGTCCCATTGTGGCATCCTGTTGAACATCCTGAGCGACTCCTGGAAGTTCCCACACTGCGCATACGCCTGTGTGATGCTAGTCCAGGTGAACATGTTATGGCAGGGCATAGACACGAATGCCTTATACGCTTCGTCGAGATCCCCTAACTGGGCATATGCAGAGACCATCGCAGTCGCTGAAACAACGTCCGACTGGGGCATTCTCCTGGACGTCTCTCCTGCTTCGGGTATCGTCTGTTGTTGATGTAGGCAGTGATCATCGCTGTCCAGGGAATTATTCCTCGGGAATCCATGGAATCGAACATGTTCTTTGCTGATGTGAGGTGCCCATTCTCGGCAAATGCAGCTATCATGGTGCTCCATGAGAAACTGTTCTTGTATGGGATCGAAATGAAACATATTGTGGGCTTCCGAAGCACATCCACATCGCCATACAGCTGTACGGTGAGATTCAATAGGTAGGTGTCCTGGTTCCATGGGCTTTGTCGGATGCGGTGCACCAGCTGCTTGCCTTGGACGAGGTCCCGGTCACGAATGCACGACCTTAACACACGCAACAGCTGCTCGTATGCGTACATCAACTGAACATGACGACACGTGTCCCATTATTTTATTTGTTTTAATGTTTTCTTCAGAAATTAACCATTTATCAACCGTTAATTTCATAAAAGACGCCCTCATTTCGAGGCCCCGTAGGTAGATACCGGATCTTTGGCGGCGGACCGTCACCCGTCACCCGTCACACTGATTGAAGTTTTCAAAGGCGGGGGTTTCAAAGTGGAGAGAAATAAAGAAATCACACAGCGCTAGGGTTCTTCAGCTGCTCCACAAGGAAGTTCAATCCGCAAGCACAGGTATGTTATCCTGCATTTTCACATGCTTGTGATCGATTCAATCCGGAAAGCAACTCGAAAACAGCTCTTAACAGAGACACTTCAATCTTACACAGAAAGGAACGGCTGTTTGAGCTAGGGCTTTAAAACAACAAGGCTCATGAGATGGTGGGAAATCTCTAGCTATGTCTTCAATCTGGCATTCCAAGCTCAAAACAAGCACCAAAAACAAGGATTTAGCAAGCAAGAAGGATGTCAAGAGCACCAAACAGGAGAATTTCACAGCCTGTCTGATACAGAAGCATCTGGTGAACCGCACAGAGCCCACTTGGGAGCAGGAGTTCTCTTCAATGTCGAGCTGTAGAAGCGATTTGGAAACAAACCCAGCAGTGCATAAGGCCAACATTGAAGATGAGGACGAAGATTTACCGGCTCTTCTCAGAAACCTACACTTGGTAGAGTTTGATATAGTTCAGGAGGAGACTCAGATTGCTCAGAAGAGGACAGGTAGCTAATCCAGTCTCCTGTTACCCAAGAAGAGGAGGCAACAACCAGCAGTTTCTCAGCTTCCATTCCTCAGAAATCAAGGGAATTGTAGCAGACAGCATCCCACTTGTGAAGTACTCCCACGACCCTTACAGGGACTTCAGGGACTCAATGCTGGAGATGATCCGTGAGAAAGAATTAAGGAACTGGTGTGACCTCGAGGAGCTTCTGTTCTGTTACCTTAGCTTGAACTCCCCCGATCACCATGAGATTATCAAGCGGTCCTTTTCGGATGTATGGCATGAACTTGAGCTCGAGGTAACTCAGGCTTAGTATAGCTAACTAGGCATATTTTTATCCATTAATTTTCGTTACTTGAGTGTGTACAGCACAGCTCCAAGAATTTGGGTTGTTTAACAAAGTTATATGTTTTTCCCATAGTTGGTGTTCGTAGGTACTTACATCTGAATATGTGTTTATATATAATAATGTATGTCAATGCATGATCTGTATGTATGCATGTGCAAGTTGAGTGACTGGTACAGCTCAAAGAAGATAGAAGTATCTCAGCTTTTAGCTGGTGCAACAATAGGTACTGCCTTTTGTGTGTGTGTGTGTGTGTGCGGCGTGTGGGTGTGTTCTTTTTGGTTCTTTAATGTCACGGGACAAGTAAGCTTGAGCTGAGCTTCTTAATGGTGGTACCTAGGCATTAGGAGTCGTGGGTGCAGCAGAGTGGGTAACAGACACACAACTGCTCATGAGGTAAATTAATTTCATTATCATCTCTTTCTCTCTCCTAGTGTGTGTATCGTTTGATAAGATGTATCAATTTTTCTGTTCTGACGTCTCTTTTGTTTGTAGCAATAACTTCCTTATGTATTTACAACATATTTTTAAGTTTATGGAAGTGTTTATATGCATTGGCCTGACGTAGTTTTCGTGTGTATAGTGATAGTCGTATTACGGTTGGTGGAATACAAGGTATCATCTTGCTGACGTACTTTACGTATTTTTAATATTTTGGTCGTATGCATGCTTGTCACGTTTATTTTTATTGTTGTATAATTATCTTATGTTTTGTTTATTATTTTTGCATAGTTTGGGATTTGAATGGTGGATTCGGTGCGGTGCATTGATGTCTGAAAAGGCAGCATGGATATCACATGAGTCAGTTGTTAAATGATAGGTTCACGACGACGGCTTAGTAATTCATGCTTGCGTGCATATGTGTGTGATATTAATCTTTTTGAATATGACATGCAGTGAAAGTGAAATGCTGCTGACCCAAGGCCAACGAATAGTGTGTAAATGCTGGAGACGCAAGCAGCCTGTAAAGTGGTAAGTGGGAAATTTATACGTATACATACATACTCACATGTGTATGTATATAGGCACATGCATACGTGTATAGTTAATATGTAGTCTGGTAAAACAGTGCAGCAGGGAAGTAGCAGTACAGTTAATGTACGTGAGACATTTTAGGTAGTTTTCAAACTATACGGAATAAATTGAAATCCAAGATAAATCCAATGATGTGTGTGTGCGAGATAGATATGAGATTTCTTTCTATGTGTGTATGTGTACTCTGCTGACCAAATTGAAGTGACCCCCATGGAGTGCGTATGAATTTTCTCCTTTTTAACATAATGTATAATGCTGGATATATATGTGTGTGTGTGTGTGTGTGTGTGTGTGTGTGTGTTTGGCGCATAAGCATATAAGCATCTACACAGGCGCATTTTTCTTATTATTTTCAGTAGTTGAACCTATGCAGAAAATAGATTGTTACGTTTAATTGACCTAACCCTAAAACAGGGATAAAGAAATACTGGGAATATATGTTCTTCAACAGTAACTCTTTTGAAATGGAATTACCTTTTTGTTACAATGTGTTAATGGTCTTAATGACATTATGTTTCTATTAGCCAAAACGATTATAGAAAATTTACATATGATATTTTTAATCTGCATGAGGATGTACATTGAAATTATTATGTTAACAGTGCTTAGTATTATTTTGATCATGGTACAATTGGAAGATGTAGAAACATAGGGCATTTTTTTTATTGTTCTTCATACATAATATTAATTTATGCACCTTTGTATATATGTATCTTGTGCTAAAAATAATCAAAATATTATACTTGTCCAGAACAATACGTGAATAATATTTGCGAATGTTAAAGTCTTGTTTTATTTAAAATACAGTATAAGCTGGTTGTGTATATCTAGTTTATTTACTGAAGTCTTACAAACGATGTCAAACCTATTATAATAGTCTTAAGAAGTTATATGTTGTAAAACACACACACACACACATATATATATTGCATGTATGTGTGTATGTACATGTGATGTGGTACAGATACATGGCATTTTTTTTAATGTTCTCGTTACATATTAATTTATGCATCTTTGTACTATATATGTATCTTGTATTAGGAATATACTATAAATATTGTACTTGTTCCAATACGTGAATAATAATTTGCTACTTAAAACATACTGAATGTTAAAGTCTTGTTTTTTAAATACAGTATAAGCTGGTTGTGTGTATCTAGTAGTTTTATTTACTGGAGTGTTCGTCAAACCTTATTAAGTTAACTATTATAATAGTTATATGTTGTAATTAAAATATATTTGCATGTATGTGTGTATGTACATATGATATGTCATTGGTGTATACATGGTTTAGCTTTTTAATTTTACTAAAGCTCACTATTCTTAGCTATCAGTAATTAAAAGTTGAGGTTAATCATGATTGCTTTGAAGTACTTTTAAGTTTGAATCGATAACGGTCATCTATATTTTGATTAGGCGCCAAAAGCGACGCCGCCCTAGGGCTTTAAGGCGATGAGAGCTCCATCGACAGATCTTTGAGGCGGCGAGAGTTCGATACATCTTTCTTGTATTTTCGATCTTTTCAGGTAAGAATGCTGCGTGTTTAGAGAAAATCAGTGGAAAATCTTCGTTTTTCTGTCAACATGGTTTCTTGTTGTTTTTTCGGCCGAATTTGAGTGGCGCAAGTGCAAACATCCTTCTTTTCTTTGAAAGAAATAGAGTTTCTCGTAGTAGCTTCCTGCATTGTGTGTAAAAATGCCGCATTTCTTACAGTTTTATGTCGGAAATGATAGAATATCTATTTAGTGAGCTTTTCAGTTGATATCTATCGCGATAGCCTGAAAAATGTACTTTTCTTTGAGACTATTCGTTTTTTATATCATATGATCTGTGTGTAAAGTGTTTTTTTCTCTGTTTTCAGTGTTTTCTTTGAGTTTCTAGTTTTTGATTTAGCGAAGCCAAAAATCTCATTTTTATTACCAATTTTTATTGCAGGGAAGTTTTCTTCAATACGATGCTGTTGATCAGGTAAGCAGTGCTTCGCTTTGCCGAACACGCGCGCGCCTACACACACACACACACACACACATATATATATATATGATTGTGTTTTCTGATGTTTTGTGTCGTTTGTTTAGTTCTTGCTGGTTCTATTTGTGTTAGCATTTCGTCGGATTGTTGCGGATTGGATGCTAGACGAATTCGAGGGCCCGATACAGCCCTACGGACTCGACTTCGAACCTTCTCAGCTTCCGGTATGGAGGCGACGGGGAATATGGAATGAGCAGATTCGTACGGAGGATATGCTGCGTGAGCTGAATGAGTCTCGAGATCCAGGAGACGATTCATACAACCGTAACTTTGTGTTAAACACCCTTAACAAAAGAGCCCTTACGGTAAGTACACGCGTTCTATTTATCTTATCTACATACCGGTTGAGATTATTTCATTCGGTTTTTTTGTAGGTTAAGGACATTGAAGCAATGACTGGTAGGAAGGAGCTTTATTTGAAACCCGACGCTCTTAAGGACGTAAGAACAGCTTTAAAGAAGCTCTACGTTTCCGTAAGCTTATCTTATAACTTATGTAACGTTAAATATATATATAACTTGTATGCTATACACTATATATCTGGCTATATAGTTTAATTTTAAATGTTTAAGCTCTTGTTTTTGCAGTGGCCACTGACAGATCATGAACTAACATGAGACATACTTTCAAGATATGCGCCTCGTTTTCTCACGATATGATGCGTATACTCCTCGAAAGTGGGCAGGACAATCTTATTGTGAATGTGCTCATTCCTCCTCTCTTGAAGCCAGTCACCGACGTTGGCATCTATATTCCTGGTATGTCACACACACACACACACACTATTATTATTACTTTTAGAAATAACATAAAGTTAGAATTAAGTTTAAAATTTAATATAGTATCTTTGGAGTAAACTTAAAATTGTTTTGCACATACAACATTAATAATAATTAATAACCAATGATCTTATTATTAAAATCGTGATGTATTAAAAGCACGTTTATAGTCATTAGTTTATTCTATATTATTCGCATATGATATGATATATATGATCCGTAACTTTGTTGCAGATTTCCCGCAGTATGAGAACTCATTTAGCGTGAATTGGGAACGTCTGAACTTGACTGTGTCTGGAGACCCTCGCGAAAAGCTAGTCTTGTTCAGTTTCTAATGCTGGATGTCGTTAGTCGTGGAAATGCAACATTTGTGCAATCGGATTTGTGCGCTTTCTTGATTGACCTTGCTTGGAGCGGTAAAGTGGTGTGTGTGTGTGTGTGTTTGTTTACTATATGAGCTTTCTTTATCCTTGTTTCTATTACAGAGTTGAAGCGAATTCCTTAGTAGTACCGTACTCGATGTTCTACGTGGTAAGATGATTGTTTATCTCGTTCCTAATCTAATGGTGCCTATTTTTAGGTTTGGATTCTGGTGAGCAAGTTTCTCTCGAAGAAAAACGAAAGCTTTTCCTCGTCTTTACTCTTTCGTCTTGTTTACATATACAAAAAGCTGGATATAGAAGGCTGTTTAAAATGCACACACCCGCACACGCACACGCACACACACACATATATATAGAGAGAGAGAGAGAGAGAGAATATATTCGTGTGGCTTCAGTATATACAACGGTTTCAATGAATAATTGAGTAATGCAATATTGATTTAACACACACACAAAGAAGTGAGTTAACTTCACCATAGGAGACTTGAATACGTGGTGTCGTAAACAAGTTTTTATTGCATGTGTCACTCGAGTGGGTATTTTTATTTTTATTTTCATATATCATAAGTGTACAATTTTATAATGTGTGTGAACAGATTATTTTAGAGTATTTATGCTAATTTTATAATACTTATTGTGTATGTATTTGGCTTCTTCAAACTTTAAAATTAATAACTCGTCATTTAACCAGTGAAAAGTTAGAAAAAAAAATATAAATATTATTATTTTTCTTGGCTTATCTAATTTTTTAATTTTGGAGAACCACATTTTTTTAAATTTTGGAGAACCACATTTTTAAAATTGACTTCCATAGGTGAAACGACACTAAACATTTTAAAATCCTATTTTTATTTTTTATTTTTATAATTTAATTTAATTTAGGATAAGAAATTATTTATTTTTTCACCAGATTTACTATTTTATCTTTATTAAATAATTTATATCAAAACCTAAGTTTTAGGGTTAATAGCTATGGCGAGGATGATAAGTGTTGTGGTTCAAATCATAGTTTTAATCCTGGCGATTTTATGTGTGGCTTTGCGTCTTCAACTTGTTATTGTTCGATCTAGAGGCATGGAGCCTAATTTGACAGTGGTAAGTTTAAATATTCAGAGTAAAACAATTTATTTATTTATTTATTTCCAGGGTGACATAGTTTTGATAAAAAAGACCGAAGATCCAATTGATGTTGGTGAAATTATTAAATTTGATATTCCCGGTTACATACCGGTTGTGCATCGTGTCATCAGAGCTTGGAAAGACAGTGAAACTGAGGAAACTAAGGTTATAACAAAAGGTAAGCATACAGACGATTTTGTATATATAACAAGTAACAAATAACGTTAGCTTCAACATTATTAATAACACATAATTATTTTGCATAATTCAGGAGATGCCAATGTTGTTGATGATCGAGCATTTTTAGGACGAGAACACGGTCAGATAAAAGGTAAAGTTGTGGGGGTTTTAGGGTTGGGCACAAGGTTGATTGGTAGCCTCATTATTCAATTTCAGTCCTTGATAGAGGATAATATTAAAAGTGTTTTACGGATAGAAAATAGAGATCTAGTGCGAATGCAGGAGGAGTGGGATGATTAGAGGTGTGATGGTTACAAAGCCTCTTTTAAATTTATTTTTTTATTTTTAAACATCTCAAATAAAAAGATATTAATTAATATTTATAAACATAATCCTGATTAATACAAGTTTACTTTTGTTTAATTATAACTGTAATATTTGCATATTTATAATATTTAGAATAGATTTTGAGAGATTACGGACATATTTACATATTTCGTAACTTGGTGAATTCCAAAAAATCAATTAAGTCATGTATGCATGAATGTGAAGGTTGAGATTAATGATCAGTTATAATTAAGCAAAAGTAAACTTGTATTTAATTAATTTTATTTAAGATGCTTAAGAAAATAAGTAAGTATTCAATCAATTCTTCTGTTTAATTTTTAAAAAAAAAAAATTAAAGAATTTTTTTAAAAAACTTTTAATAAAAAGTTTCATTTTATCATAAAATATAAACTCATTTCTTATGATAATAAATTTGATGAGTAATTTATTTATAGTATAAATAAAAACATCGCTATTATTTTTTATTATTATTCCATAAGTGCAATGAATAATATAATATTATAACAAGTGTTTTATAAGAGTTTTACCTATAAAAACAAGTGCATGATATTACAATCTTGTAAACATGTGAGTGATATTTCAAATAACTGGTGAGCCTGATTATGTGATTTGTATCTCGTTTAAAAAGTCTTCATCAAAAGGGAACAAATCCATCTAAAATATATTTAATTATATTAAATATATATAATACTTTTAAAATTTATTAATAATTTTTCTATATGAAATAACACCTCTATATTTTATCTTTTATGCTGATTAATGAATCAGTCCAGAAGTAAAATACATGAACCCCAACTTAGCTAAGCTTAACCATTTAATTAACGTTGATACCTTTCACTCACATGTCTCTATTGATTGCTTTGTTCGAGCATTTCCTATGGTTCATCTGTGTGGACGAATAAGAGCTCATTGCACCAAATGACTAGGTAAAACATATGTCGTAAACCATATATGTGTGTGTGTACATCTCTATATTGTGACATACATGTATAACTCATAATACGGTATATCATATATGAAAGCTCGAAATATTGAGTTAGCATAGAATATACGATGCATGTATGTGTGTTTACATATGATGTGGTATAGATACGGCATTTTTTTAAATTGTTCTCGTTACATATATTAATTTACTAAGAATATGCTATAAATATTGTACTTGTACATAAAAGTATGATTCCAATACGTGAATATTTACTACTTAAAAATACTGAATGTTAAAGTCTTGTTTTATTTAAATACAGTAGAAGCTGGTTGTGTATATCTTTTACTGGAGTATTACAAATAATGTCAAACCAGCTGGAGTTTACGGAAAAACATATTCAATTAATTATTATAATATTATATGTTGTAATAAAATATATATGCATGTCTGTGTGTATCATATGATGGGGCATTGATGTATACATGGTTTAGCTTATTAATTGTACTATAGCTCACTATCTGGCTAAGAACTTGTTATTAGAAAACAAAATCGATCAGTGTGAACATTGATATATATACTATATTTAGCTATCAGTAATTAGGTTATCACGAGTTTTAAGTTTGAATCGATAACGGTCGTCTATTTTGAATTAGGCCAAAAGCGACGCCGCCCTAGGGTTTTCGAGGCGATGAGAGCTCCATCGGATTTCCATCGACATCTTTGCATGTATAAACCTGTATATATATATATATGTGTGTGTGTGTGTGGTGTGTGTTATACACATATATATACTACATACACACACACACACATATAGATAACATAGACACACACACACACACATATATTCTTTTTTGATTGTGTTTTCTGATTTTTGTGCCCTTTGTTTAATGTCTTGCTGGTAGGAAGGAGCTTCCTTTGAAACCCGGCGCTCTTAAGGACGTAATAACAGCTTTAAACTTTAAAGAAGCTCTATTTTTCCGTAAGCTTATCTATAACTTATGTAATATTAAACTATATATATATAATTTGTATTTAACTATGCAATGTATACACTAATGTATCTGACAATTACTTATAGTTTAACTGTGAATGTTTAAGCTCTTGTTCTTGCAGTGGCCACTGACAGATCATGGACTAACATGAAACATACTTTCAAGATCGTCGCTGCGTTTTCTCACGATATGATGCGTATACTCCTCGAAAGTTAGCAGGACAATCGTATTATGCGTGTGCTCATTCCTGGTCTCTTGGGGGCAGTCATCGACGCTACCATCTATATTCCTGGTATGTCATTTAACCACACACAACACACACACACACTTATTACTTTTAGAAAAATAACATAAATTTAGAATTAAATTTCTTATATCTTTGGAGTAAACTTAATCTTAGAAGCTAATGTTTTGCAAATACAACATTTAATAATAATTAATAATCAATGATCGTATTATTAAAATCGTAATATATATATTATATATAACTTACTTTGTTGCAGATGTCCCGCAATATGAAAACTCATTTAGCGTGAATTGGGAATCTGAAGACCCTCGTGAGAAAGTTAGTCTTGTTCAGTTTCTAATGCTGGATATACTTAGAGTGGAAATGCAACATTTGCACAATCCGATTTGTGGCGACCTTGCTTGGAGCGGTAAAGTGTGTGTGTGTGTGTTTACTATACGAGCTTTCTTCATCTTGCTTCTTTTACAGAGTTGAAGCGAATCCCTCAGTAGTACCATACTCGATGTTCTACATGGTAAGATGATTGCTTATCTCGTTCCTAAGCTAATGGTGCCTATTTTTAGGTTTTGGATTCTGGTGAGCAAGTATTCTCTTGAAGAAAAACGAAAGCTCATGTAAGTCATCTAAGCAACTTCACTTAATATTCATATTACTCTTTGGTCTTGTTTACATATAGGATATAGAAGGCTGTCTAAAATGCATACATACATACATACATATATAGTGTATAATCGTGTGGCTTCAGTATATACAGTTTAAATATGCAACGGTTCCAATGAAGTCGGCCTGATAATTGAGTAATGCAATATTGATTAACAAATATGCACTAAGTTAACGTCACCATAACTGATGTCGTAAACAAGTTTCGATTGCATGTGTCACTTCAGTGGGTTTTTTTTGTTCATATATATAAGTGTAAACTTTTATAATATTTTATTTTAGAGAAGTATTGTATTATTCGACTTCTTTAAACTTTAAAAATTAATAACTTGTCATTTAACATGTAAAATTAAAAAATAAAACTACAGATTAATTCAATTTGAATTTTAGAAAATTATAGAACCAAACATAAATATTTTTGGTTACTTATATTTAATTTATATTCAACGGTTTAGCTTCATCAATTTCATTTTTTAATATATTGCTTTCTAATAAACCTTTATTACAATGCTTCATCGATAATATTAATGAATATTAAAATTTAATTTTTTTTAATTTTAATCTTTAATTTAGAGAATTTATATTTACATTTTCACTTATTAACACGTTATTTATATTATTATTTTTTGTTGGTTAACCTGGTTTTCTTTTCGGAAGGAACCACATCTTTAAAAAAATTTCCATTTTAAAACTACGGCTATCGTATTAACATTTTAAAATCCTAATTTTATTTTTAAGTTAATTTAAGTTAGGGCTATTTATTATTAAATACATCAAAACCTAAGTTTTAGGGTTAAGAGCTATGGCGAGGATGATAAGTGTCGCCATAGTTTTATCCTGGTGATTTTATGTGTGGCTTTGCGGTTTCAACTTGTTATTATTCGATCTAGAGGCATGGAGCCTAATCTTACAGTGGTAAGTTTAAATATTCAGAGTAAAACAATTTTATTTTCTTTATATATTTTCAGGGTGAGATAGTTTTGATAAAAAAGACCCAAGATCCAATCGATGTTGGTGAAATTATTAAAATCGATATTGCCGGTTACATACCGTTTGTTCATCGTGTCCTCAGAGTTTGGAAAGATAGTGAAACTGAGGAAACTAAGGAAACTAAGGTTATAACAAAAGGTAAGCACACAGACGATTTGCATATATAAAACAAGTAATAAATAACGTTAGCTTCAACATTATTAATAACACAATAATTCAGGAGATGCCAATGTTGTTGACGATCGAGCATTGTTAGGACGAGAACAGTTCCAACTCGGTCAGATAAAAGGTAAAGTTGTGGGGGTTTTAGGGTTGGGCACAAGGTTGATTGGTAGCCTCATTATTCAATTTCAGTCCTTGATAGAGAATAATATTAAAAGTGTTTTACGGATAGAAAATAGAGATCTAGTGAGAATGCAGGAGGAGTGGGATGATTAGAGGGTGTGATGGTTACAAAGCCTCTTTTATTTTTTGAACAATAAAAATATATTAATTAATTATGTTCTTGCTTCATTTTCTTAAATAAACCTAATTAAATACAAGTTGTAAGATCCACGTGTACGGCTGCATGTGCACATATTATTATTAGCGTAGTGGATTTTGATAGCCGTCGTCGGATTAGATTCAATCTGAACCACTCGCTCTTGTATATAAGTTAGGGTTTCTGAACTAATGGGATATACACATTTCTATATTCCGAGCTCTCACATTGGTGGAGGTGAGGGGCACCTCTAATTGTCCCTACGGAGTGCTTGGATTTATGTTTTTTATTAATTTTCTCTGTCTTCTTAGGTCTAGCTTTTCCATTGTCTAGATCTCCTTTTTTTTGTGGATTTTGTCTCTTCTTCGTCCATGAATCCACAACAGGCAAATCCCTTGTCTGTGAGCAGTTACTCATGCAGTTGTTGGATGCCATGCGTGTGCAACTGAACAATCATTCTCAGTTGATGGCAGCATTCACAGTCCAGGGTACTCCTCCTACTCATGTTGCAAACCCCGTGTCCGGCCGGATTTCTTTCGCGGAATTGGAGATGATGTGTACCATTGGTTTGACCACTTCATGTGGTTGCCACATATCATTCGTGGGACGGTGCTCAGTGTTTGCGCGATTTCCTACTTGTCTTCAAGGGACGGCGTTGCAGTGGTACAATGGTCTGGACGTTGCAACTCGTGAATTGGAATATTCTTCCAGAGATCTTCAAACGTGCATTTGGGCATGCGGACGACTGTGATGATGCTTTTCAGCAGTTGCATCGTATTCGTCAGGAGCCATCTGAGTCGGTGATGCAGTTTGGTGTTCGCTTTCGAAGCCTTTTGCTGCGTGCAGAACCTAACATGTCGGAACGCATCAAGTTAGGTATGTTGTGGCCAGCACTTCGTCAAGACCTTGTGGGGCTTGTGCATGCACTAGCTCCAGTGACTCTTGACGATGCTTTGAGGCTGGCACAACGATATGAGTCGTCACCTCTCCCACTTGCGCCTTCACGTGCTCTTGTTCCACTCCATGTTGGGGATGGACCTGCTCCGATGGAGGTTGAGGCTGTTGCCGCTCGTGTACCAGCACAAGGTGGGGCCCGTGGACGAGGACGTGGACGTGCAGTTCGTTGTTGGGCATGTGATGAGGTTGGACACACGTATCGGCGCTGTCAACGGTTTCCCGATTGGCGTCCCCCATTTCCAGGATGGAGGCCATGGTCAACAACGTCCGGTTGGTGCTGCTGCAATGGAAGGTTGTGATGCGGTGGATCTCCGGGAAAACGACGAATCGCACGAGTAGAAGGAGGGTCCTCGTGCGAATAAATTAGTGACCCCTCCATCTTTCTTTCGGGAGTATCATCAAGGGGTTCACTCGGCACCAAATCATCCGGTTTTCACTTTTCAAGCTCGTTTTAATCGCACGCCTCGTCCCGTTTTCCTTTCAGTGTTGGTGGATACAGGTTCGAGTTTGTCCTCTGTTTCTCAATCTGTTGCTACACGTTGCAGCCTTCATTTGCGTCGTGCGGTAGAACCAGTCTTCATTCTGTACGGCAACGGACATACTCATGCTTGTTCGCGATGAAGTGGACATTGTTGTTCGTGTGGATGATTGTGAGCTCGAGCTTCAATCTTTGCGGGTGGTGCCGAGTCAAGCTTTTCACCTTATTCTTGGTATGGATTGGTTAACTCGCAATCATGCCAAGTGTGACTTTGAAAAGTCTCCCCCTTGTTTGACTCTCCCTCGTCTTTCTTCCATTCCTCTTACTTCTATTCCACTTCGTCCATCTGCTTCCACCTCTGCTTCCATCACTTTTGTCTCACCCTATTTCCAACCATTTTCCCTTCATGCTCTTCCTTTCTTCTTTGGATCCATCAGATGATCGTCGTGCTGTAGTTGTTGATCAACTCAAGAAGGAGTATGCTGATCTTTTCAACTTCGACTTGTCATCTGGGGCCAAGATTGCGACACGCCACCCTATTCCAACTGGAGAAGCTAGGCCAATCAAGGTACCTGTTCGGCGTCGGTCACCAAAGGAGCTCAAGATCTTACGAGCGAATGTCAAAGAGATGTTGGAGAAGGGTGTTATCCGGAAGTCTCGAAGTCCTTGGGCGTGCGAACCTCACCTTGTGACGAAGCCTGATGGGAGCGTTCGATTCTGCATTGACTATCGCCCGTTAAATGAGGTAACCGTCTCAGATGTGTACCCACTTCCTCATACTGCAGACCTTTTGGATCGACTGGGGCGGAGCCGTTGGTTCACCAAGTTAGATCTCGCATCTGGATATTGGCAAGTTCCGATGGCTGACATGGACATTCCCAAGACTGCTTTTCGGACACCATTTGGCCTGTACGAGTTCCTGGTGATGCCTTTCGGTTTGAGCAATGCTCCAGCAACTTTCCAGCGTATGATGGACGAGGTTCTTTGCGACATGCCGGAGGTGACTGCCGATTTCATCGATGATGTTTTGATCCATTCGGATGGAACGTGGAGGAGCATGTCGGTGATGTACGTAAGGTTTTGGATCGATGCGGGAAGTTGGTTTGAAGTTGAAGCCATCTAAGTGTGTGTTTTGGATCAAAGGACACCACTTATCTGGGTTATCGCATTTCACGTGAAGGTTTGCAAGTCGATCCTGACAAACTAGTTGCAGTTTTGAAGTTCCCTACGCCAAAGTGTGTGAATGATGTGCAACGCTTTCTTGGCAAGGTACAATATCTGGGTCGTTTTGTGGATCATCTTTCAGATCGTACTGCACCGTTGGCGCGTTGTTGAAATCGTCAATGACTTCTTTTGTTTGGTCTAAGGATTGCAAGCAGGCATTTGCAGATCTCAAAGAGTTGTTGACGACTCCTCCAGTTTTGGCGTACCCGGATTACACCCGTCCTTTCATCTTGCGTGTAGATGCTTCTGACATCGGCCTCGGGGGTGTATTGATGCAGGAGAGTACGAGTGTTCCTGGCCAACGACATCCCATTGCGTACATCAGCCGTACATTGCAGCCAGCAGAGGTGAATTACTCCACGACTGAAAAGGAGTGTCTAGCAGCAGTTTGGGGTTTTGAGAAGCTCCATGCCTACTTGCATGGTTCGCGGACGTTGTTGGAAGGCGATCATGCAGCAGTCACTTCGTTGTTGAAGCGGAAGAATTTGATTGGGCGTACTGCTCGGTGGGCCTTGAAACTTCAAATTTACGACTTTGAAGTTGTTCATCGCCAGGAAGTTCCATGGCTGATGCTGATGCTCTTTCTCGGGCTCCTCTTCCACCTTCTCTCTCTTCTGTTGCCCCAGAGGAACCAGTTGTTCCAGCTTCAGTGGACTTTTTGGATGAAGATTCCGTACCATCAGCAGTTGCTGTGCTTGACATTCAGTGTCCGCAGAATGCAGAGTTAGATTTGCCGTCTTTGGATGAGGTTCGGGAAGCTCAAAAGGTTGAGCCGTGGATTCGAAGGCTTCGTGATGGGTTTGAGAATCCTGCATCACTTGCTGATGACTTGCCTTTCAGGCATTTACATTCACAGTATCGCCTTCAGGATGACCTTCTTTATTTTGTGGGGACTGATCCAGATGATCCTTTGCGGTTGGTGGTGCCTTCAATCTTCATTCCACGCTTCCTCCATGCTTACCATGACTCTCCTATTCTTGGCGGGCACATGGGACATCGTCGGGTGATGGAGAAGCTGCGCAGATCTTTCTATTGGCCGGAGTTGCGAGGAGATGTGATTCGGTATGTGCGTAGCTGTGTGTGGTGCCAAGCTCGCAATACTCCCCCATGTGCTTCGGAAGGACGGTTGGAGTCAATTGCAGTTTCTCGTCCGTTTGAATTGGTGGCATTTGATTTGATGGGACCTTTTCCGCGGTCAACTGCTGGTAACGAGTACGTTATTATTGCTTCTGATTACCTAACTCGTTGGGTAGAAGTTGGTGCTCTTGCTAGTGCGACTGCTTCTGCTGTTGGTCAGTTTCTCCTGAATCGGGTCGTGTTTCAGCATTCTTGTCCGGAGCGAATTCTCTCGGATAATGGTCCCGCATTTATGGCTGAGGCATTTCATGTTTTGACATCTCGATTAGGGATACGCCACACTTTCACAAGTGCTTATCATCCTCAGACAGATGGTTTAGTGGAACGGCTCGTCAGAACCTTCATCGCGAAGTATGTGAACTTTCAACATTCAGATTGGGATGGTTATCTGCCGTCTCTCCGATATGCTTATGTCACTGGAGTTCAAAGTTCCATTGGTACTTCCCATATAAGCTTTTGTATGGTCATGACCCGGTGTTGCCAACGGAGTTGGGTTTGCCTTCTCGGTTACCACGAGCTGCTGATGCTAGGTTATGGGATCGGTATCTGACGAGCATTCTTCCATTGGTTCGTGCGGAGTCAGCAGAACACTTGGGCCGCGTACAAGTAGGACAACAACAACGCTACAACTCGCATCATCGTCTCCTGCGGAGTACAAGGTTGATGAACTGGTGTTGGTTCGTTTTCCCAAGCTTACGGTACGTGGTTTAGTAAGAGTCTCCTTCCTCAGTGAAAGGACCGTATCGAGTGCTACCGGTAAGTAGGGCCACAAGTTTATGAGGTTCGGCACGACATTCAACCCGATCCTCCGGAGATTGTACATGTACAACGGTTGAAAGCATTTGCTGCAACGCGGGAACAAGTTGTGCCACCTACAGATCACCCAATGCCTCCTCCTAATGTTCCTCCAGATCCGGGCCCATCTACAAGAGAACCCTAACCAACTTACACCCTTCCGAGAGGAGGGGATGATGTAAGATCCACGTGTACTGCTGCATGTGCACATACTATTATTAGCGTAGTGGATTTTGATAACCATTAGATTGGATTCAATCTGGACCACTCGCTCTTGTATATAAGTTAGAGTTTTCTGAACTAATGGGATATACACATTTCTATATTCCGAGCTCTCACAAAGTTTACTTTTGTTTAATTATAGCATATTTATAATATTAGAATAGATTTTGAGAAGATTACGGACATATTTTACATATTTCTTAACTTGGTGATTCCAAAAAATCAATTAAGTCATGTATGCATGAATATGAAGTTGAGATTAAGTATCATTACATGATCAGTTATAATTAATTAAGCGAAAGTACTTGTATTTAATTAATTTATTTAAGATGTAAGAAAATAAGTAAGTATTCAATCAATTCTTATGTTTGATTTTTTTTTTTTAAATTAAACAAGAATAAGAATTTCTTTTAAGAAACTTTTAATAAAAAGTTTCATTTATTATAAAATATAAACTCATTTCTTATTATAAAAATTTGATGAGTAATTTTATTTATAGTATAAATAAAACTTCACTAATTTTTTTATTATTATTCCATAAGTGCAATGAATATATAAATATTATAACAAGTGTTATAAGAGTCTTACCTATAAAAACAAGTGCATGATATTACAATCATGTGTTTTTTGCAAATGATATTTCAAATAACTGATTATTTTGATTTGTATCTCGTTCAAAAAGTCTCCATCTAAATATATTCAATATAATATATATAATACTTTTAAATTTTTTAATAATTTTTCTATATGAAATAACACCTCTATATTTTTATCCTTTATGTCATGCAGGACTGATTAATGAATCAGTCCAGAATTAAAATACATGAACCCCAACTTAGCCAGGCTTAACCATTTAATTAACGTTGAAACCTTTCACTCACATTTCTCTATTGATTGCTTTGTTCGAAGTGCATTTCCTATGGTTCGGACGAATACGAGAGCATTGCACCAAATGACTAGGTAAAACATATGTCGTAAACCATATATGTGTGTGTGTACATCTCTATATTGTGACATATGTACAACTCATAATACGGATAGCATCATATATGAAAGCTCGAAATATTGAGTTAGCATAGAATATACGAATGCATATAGGTTCGATAACAAAGAATTGATGATCTTAAGAACAGCATCGGAGAGGGAAGAAATCCGTTTGGAAAGGGGCAGGCAATGCAGATCTTAATGCCCATCAACATGCCATAGTAAGTCATCCCACACACATACAAATACATGTATACACACATATGCATATTAACAAGATTGTTTGTATGCTAAGTGACAACTTAAAAGGGATGACAGCAAGATTACTAGGTGATCGTTATATTGCTGTTCAATGTACGAAGTGTGTTACGTTTTAAAAATCGTAACACAATGCTTATAGGAAGAGAGGTATCCAGTGCAAACTAATATTATAGTTGATGGTGTTATATAAACTTCAATACATACTCACAAATTATTATTGAAAAACAAACAGTGTACCTTTAATCCTTTTCCATGATCACAGGACACGGAACTACAGTTGGGGAGCCTATTATCCTCAACGAAGAAGTAGATCCAGAAGCTGAGGTCTCCCCAGTTTCTATTATTTTCTTTGGTAATGATAGAGGCTTCAATACCTCTGGATGTTGGTCCTCCCTATATATATTGCAATCAATACACAATCTGAAACGTATGTGTCTAGGATGCATTCATATACGTATATATCCCTGATACACACGTGAGATTCTCTCTCATGCATGTAAAAACTACATGAAGAATATGAATATGTACACACCACGTACTTACTGATCCGTGGCAGTTCTGGAGATCTCTGCCCAGCTTTCTGTTCATGAAACTCTTGAGCAAGGGCACAACACTCACATAAGCAGTGTGTAAGGAGGTCTGTTCTTCTTGATCCTGGTAAATTATACTTCTGCCTTAACTTGGTTCTGTAATGAGATGAATAGCAGCAGCACATCCCCGCAAAACAGAGTAGGCAGTACAAAATCCCATTTATAAAGCAGGCTGTCATAAACAAGTAGATTAGACCGTGTTGTATGTGCGTCTGTGTGTGTGCACATATAATCAACAAGTTCATGCTTAAACTGCTCAATACAATAGATATACCATGTAATAAACATGAACTTGTACGCAAGTCATTATACTGACGCAAGTTACAGTTATACAATTTATATAGAACATTGTGATGATATGCTTACATCTTAAGTCATCGTCAACGCCCTCTGCCACTCTCCCAAAGGTTATGCAAGGTGCGAATCCAGTTACACAACCTGCTCCATGACCAACCGCCAATCTGTTAGGCCAAAGGAGAAAAACGCATATGCGTCAATGTGAAACAGACTTAATGTGCTGGCTTGATCTCTCACTCTAAATACCCGTGAACAAGAAGAGGAGTATACTTACATGTCTCAGGATTGGTCCAACAGTCGCAGATGCCGGATTCCTGTAGCGGCTCGCCTGTAAAGGTGCGTCTTCTTCTTTGGTACTGCTTTCCTGAGGATATTTGCATCCTTGTTTGTTGGAGGACACTTCACATGCTGTGTCTGTTTGGGCTCTGGAGGAAGATTGCACGATGGAAACAAGTCGGAGAAGTTCGGGCTCCCCATATATGGCATTGGAAACACCACGCTCGAGTATGATGGACCAACTGCCTGTTGGGTTTTCAAACTTGCACATTATGAGCATTGTGTGTGCGCGCGGGTGCCAATTCATTTACACACACGACTAGTATGCCTGCAGTCTCTCTCTCTCTCTAGCTTGAATACATACCTCGGAGCCTCGATTCTGATGACATGGGATCTACTCCGCTTAGCAGAAGAGGGTGGCGATCTAGATCTAGCCATACTTCCGTTTTGGATCTTCATACGTCTCCAGCCGGATCGACCTACTTGTGAACTCAGCTCCAGCATCTCTGTCATACTCTAGTCTCACTCTGGTAGTTGGCACAGGCGGAGAAGGGACTCTACTCGGTGAGCTTTGCATTCTAGCTGGTGAAGAGGACCGTCTACTGGGTGAACCCTGTGACTTAGCCGGTGAAGAGGTTCTTCTACTCTGTGAGCCCAGGCTTTACATCTTGCATTTTCATTGCTGGTACCTCTTAACGTGCTTCTTCAGAGCCTCTCTCTGCCGTGCAGCTTTTCTTGCTATTGCTACTGATCTGCGTGAGGTTCCTGTAAACGCCTAGAACCATTTTCTCTCCGTTCCTCAACCTGCATGCTTTTTGAAAATTCCGCTTCTGCTGCCTGCTGTTGATATTCCTGCTCTTGAATCTTGTTCTTGCCGCGAATCTTGCGGCAAATCCCCTTGTTCTTGAGATATCTGGTGGGTTGGGTTGCGTTTTCCTGGAGTTCCTCTTGTCGCATATTATCCATCTGAGGTCTTTCCTAAACGGATCGATTTCTTGCCAAGAACATGTAGAAGCACGCTGTTCTTCCTGAGAACCTGCACATACCAGACGGACTCCGTCGGATTTTGCTCCATCAAACTCAAAGATACTTGTCGGGATTTGCTGGTCAGATGCATCAAAACCGGATTTTGAGGAAGAACATCACGGATTGAACTTTGCGGAAGAACAGTCGGATGTTGCTGCTCGGGAGACGGATCTTACCCCAATTGCTGCACAAAATCGGATTTTACAGCACAGATTTCTACCTTCTTCTGGGGATCAAACAAGTGAAAACCTTCCTCAGGGCGCGTTCTTCATCGTCCACCATGGCATTCCAACCGCGTTAGGGCAAAAGAAAACCGTTAAAATGATGGAATATTCTTCAACTTTAGATCAGAATATCCGCTCTACTTTATATTGTCCAAATCTGTTTATAAATTTAAAATTAGTAACATACTTATTTCCCGACGTAGTTATGCATTTCATTACATTTTTATGCGTGCTCGCGTGCGTGCATGTGTGCGTATGCTAACATCATGTGCGTATGTGTTGCCTACATGTATTAGCCTGCCATACAATGTGACTGGATGAGCAATAATAATATGCATCTACGGCAACACATACAGAGGCACACATGCGCGTGCCTGTGTAAACCAACCACTAGTTAAGACGTCCCACAAGTAGCACTTTCGAGCACCATAGCTCGCAAATAGAATTGCGTGAGGATGAAGATCCACAGTATATTCCTGAAGCATATACCCATATCGCACGTCGACGTACCGTCGTCCGAGTCCGTACCAAACGTGTGCAGGAACTGTACGGAATTGATGTCCTCCCTATGTCCGAAGAAGGTTAGCTGTGCGGCCTTGTTTGGTGTCCGTGCGTCCCATAACTTGGCCGTTTTGTCACATGAGCCCATATTCTGCCTCTCTTTATTTATTATTAAAACATATCATTAACACCCACACTCATATATCCATATACACAACAACGTATCCATAACGATATACACATGGATTATACGTTTCACTAACTAAAACAGTTCCCATAGACACATCTATATATGTGCGTATACATATGTAAGTGCTGACCGAACTGTGGCTTGAGGAAGAATCACCACCAAATATGGAGATAGAATTTTGAGCTTCAATGTTACATAAAATGCAAGTGTGGTCACCGGAACTTGATATAATTTGTTTCCAGGCACAAAACGGCAGCATGATATATAACCTCTGTGCCCCTGTAACATATATCATTAATAAGAGATAGAGAGAGAGCTAATAAAATAACAAATTCCCAGTAGCTCGTGCACCCTCTGGTATGTCTTAGTTTTGATACTCTCTCTCTCTCTCTCTCTCTTACATACACAGACACGCACACAAGCCATATACCTGCAGCACTCTAGAAGGATCATTATTAGCTCCTGGATATATCAAAGTACTTCAAGCGAAACACTGATACTGTGTTGTCTAGACCCCCACAGCACACTGTCTCCCCGTCTTGTGAAAAAGCAAATATCTGATGCTAGAATATGTATAGTCAGTAGTACATACTTCTAATTAGCATATTATTGTATATACATACTATACAGACAGAGTGGAATGGGTGCAAAGATTGTATCTATACGAAAAATATAATATTATATTCATATGTGGATGCTGAAGCTTTAACATGTGTTTTCTGGCTTGTCATGGCATTCCACACTATAAGCCTTCCATCTTGTGATGCACTGACTACTGTATCCTTCGATGGCCAATCTAAAAGCATAGCGAAAACAATCAATGTTGTATCTTAGCATTGTGTAATGTTTCAATTTACTCAGATTCACAAATATATATAATAAAAGTAGCAAAAAAAGGTTGATGGTCAAAAGCTCATTCATACACAAGAAAAAGAAAGACAGACTTCCAAACAAGTAACAAGTCGGAGACGTTCTACTCATTAATAAGTAAGCATATATGGAGATATGTATATATCCAAATTAAGTGTGTTAGGGTAAATACAGGAATAGCCCATTTGAAAAGGCACTATGGAGCAGCAGCAGGTAAATGCATGTAATTTTGTTCGAAGCTGCATACTAATTATTTGTACAGAGCCAAAGCATGGTGTTTTATGAGACCAAGCAGGGAGATGTGCATGAATACAGTAGTGATGTAGCTCGTGAAATACTATTGGCAGCGGCCAGCGGGAAACGAAGGGTGTCAATCACAATTGGAGTAAGTGAGGTGGTCTGCATCAACTTTGAGAAGATGAAGGAGACTAGACACACACGAGGGACACCGGCTACTAAGGTGATTATTAAGCTCCCTTGGAAACCAGATGCACTTAAGGATTACACCATGGACAATCGCAAAACACTTCAAACCAAGGTGCTGCAGTTTCAATTTAATTAATTATTAAAATGTTAATATTTGTATGTCTATATGCAGATTATTGAAGCTTTAGTAGACGGATTGGTGGAGAAAAACATAGTGGAGAATATTATACAAAAGAAATTTAATGCTATACAAGAAGTTGCAGATAAGAAATGTCTAGATAAAAAGAACAAGTATAAGGAGGAAAAAGAAAAGTTCCAACAACAAGTCGATCGTAGCAAGTTGAAGGAAGATTATAATACACAAAGGCAGAATTTATTAAGACAAATGGAGGAAATCTTAAAACAGCAGCAGGAGAATATTGAGCGTGGTAAAGACGAGGAACAAGAATATTCTACTGCACCAATTAATTATAATCATATGAATTATAATTATTCATATAATTATAATTATCGATATAATTATAATCATAATGATGAGTATAAGTATTATTTCAACTATCGGCAATTAAATTGGTACTTCAAGATTGATCAGATGCTTAGAAACTATAACAGTCTTCATTCGCCTTATTGGAGCCAGCAGAATTATTACAACTCGGAGCGTGTTCAAAAATATTACGATGAACTTAAAGGAGACCAACTCACGTTGAATGAAGTTATCGCAAGTCCAACAAAGAGTCTCAAGCAGAGATTTACCAAAGCTGTACTTGATAATGCTTCTCATCCCGAACTCATTGGTAAGTTTTATATATAATGGAATAGATATGTGTTTAAACGTGTAATGTTGACAGGGGAGATGCTTGACATTATATGTGGGAAAGACAAGGAAAAAGCAGAGTATTTGGAGTATGTATTTCACGGTACTCCAAGGACGAACATAGCATCGATACTCAAATATGGATTGGATCCCCATAAGACAAAACTTCGACAGTTCTATGTTGCCTTAATGCCAATGACGAGTTTCCCATATTGTCGTAAGGATGGGAGTTCTGGTAATGATTATGTTCTAGTCGTCCTCTTAGAACTAAAACTCAAACGAATTACAAAGGAGCACTTAAGTGGTCCAGAGCCACACCACACTGTCTCGAAGAAGAACCCAGAGTTGTTATTACCTGTTGGTGAAGTCCACTGTAGCTATGTGCCCCTACACAATTTATAATCCACCTTTCGTAATTATTTTTATTTTATAATGTTACTTTGGAATTCATGTTGATGTGTGTTTATACGTGTGTGTGCGCTCGTATGTGTTATATGAATGTGAATTGCAGTGAGAGAACTTATTACATGTTTCCATTAGAAAAAGCTGTTTTTAAAATTATTAATTCATGCATAATAAGACTAGAGTTTGATATTAATCTATATAAACTAATATAACGAAGTAATATTATTAGTTTCACATATACTTAATGTCCAGGCAAATATAAGTAAAAGATTTGTGTGTGTGCGAGAGAGATCAGGCTATTAAATCATTAAAGGAAGTGAAGTTTATATTGAAGAAAATTTAATAACTTATTGATAATGGTACCTTCCTGTAAAATTTTTGATGTTTATTTCATAAATTTTTATTGAACATATACATACATATACTGATTAAACGATGAACTCACGAAAACATTGAGTGTGTCTTGAGTGTGTGCATATATATGAGTGTGGTTTAAGAAAATATCTACACATAAAAACCATGATGTGAATATACCTATCATAATGAATTATTTATTATTTTAATTTTAATTCTTTGGATTTTAACGTTTGTTAATTAATTAAAGTTTGATTAATTATGATTAATACAAAGATACTGGGAGTATATAAATTATACTTAAATAGATTGCATTACACAAACATGACGCACGCACACAATATATACATACGTCGAGGATATGCACTCCCACATCAATCCTACGGATGGATTTGGCCATATTTATATAATATATAACGATAATTAAATAGTTTACATTTTTTTCAGTGAAAAAATATAAGGATTTATATTTTAATGTTAAACTTTTAAAAGTTTTACACTTATGTTATAATTTAGTGTGTGTTACAATTGAAGGAGTTTTTGAATTTAAGATAGAATAAGTAAGAATGCATTTATTTTAAATTACGTTGAATTAATAAAATTTAGTTAGAAACGAGAATTAATATTTAATAAATACTTTACATAAAATACTCCCTAATTAGACTATTAAATTTTTATTAGAAGATCATTAAATTTATTGCATTACTGAATCATATGAAATTTTTTTTATTAAAAAATGCTAATGATAAATTTATGATGTGAAAATGAGTTAATAAATGATAATTTTTTTTAAAGTTACTAAGTAAGGGTTTTAAAACCCTTGTCCAATGGCTTTTTTAAAAATTAGTAATTAAATTATTTTATATTTAAGATGATTAAAGTTTATATTTAAGATATATTTTAATGGGATGGTTTATATTTTATTTCAACTTAAAAATTGTAGAATATTTGAGTAAAATTCATTAAACTTATGTTAAAAAATATACTCTAATTGGAATATAATTGTTTAAGAAGTTTTATATATATAAAATTAAAATATACTGTTATATTTAAGATAATGAAATTTAGATATTAATGTTATAATATATATATAATATTATTGTTTATTTAAATTAAATGTTGCATTTGCCTCTACTTCACTATTTGAATCTCATGACACTAGTTATAATAAAACATAGATTTCCAATTAAATTAAAATAAAAACATGGTTGGATTGACTACATAATGTGTTAATTATTATATCATATTAAGGTAAAAGGGCCTGGTATGAAATTATCTTATGCTCAATCATTTAACTTTTCATGATTGCTTTATATGTGTAATTAAAATGTATTGATATTAATTTAGTTCTAAAATATATACATAAATACATATATTTAACATAAAATATGGATATTATATATAAACTATATGTGAAATATGAAACTTTTAATGAAGTTGTTATAATAAAACTTAATTGAAAGAAATTACAAATCATTTAATTAAATACATCCTTAAGTATATTAACACTAATTTGTAACACTTTAACTAAACTTCCCACTTAAATGAAGCAATCACGTGTTATATATAAAAAATATTATAATTTATAAATCAAAATGTTAATTATATTAAAATTAATAAAATATTAAAAACTTATGAAATATATTCATACATACATAATATTAAGTTTATAAGCATAATCATAATACATTTAAATTTAAATAATCAAAAACATAATCATAATTATATTTATTTGTACATATAGATTTCTTTCTTATATATTTCATTTCTCATAAATAATACTTTACTATATAACTTATTAGTTTTAATAATATATGCATAGATTCAAATTATAATATAAATAACTTTAATAACTTAATTGATTTAACTAGAATATTTAAATATTAAAACAATTTGATTTGCTTATGATTTATATGAAATGATATTCTATATTTAAATTGAAGTTTAGAGTTGCTAGCTGTAATATTAGGTTTTCTTTAGGCCAAATCATTAAATTTGTTTTTTTACTTTTGTTTATGACATAATGCCGCTTATATGTCAAATGAGGTACATAAGTATTATTATTAATTAGTATAATTTTAAAATTTAATAAGAGAAACCAGATAAATATATTATTGATGTATTTAAGGTAAATTAAAGTTCTCAAATGTGTTACTTTTTTATTTATATATTTGTGCTCAAATAAATTTATTTTAATATTAAAATTAACTCAATCTATAAAATATAATGCCACTACATATCTAAATTATTTTAAATTATTAATTTAATAATCTTAAGATCATTTATATTCAATTTAACATGTAATATTTTTTTCTTAAATTAATTAATGAGCCAGCCATAATCAAGGTTTTAAGGATAATTTCATTTAAATTTAAATATTTTTTCTTTTTCAATCTTTTTAACTAATGAGAAAGTTTAAATTAACAATCAAATTATTTAACTCTATGCAATAAAAACAATTTTATTCATAAATTAATGGGAAAAATGGAAAAAGTATAATGTTAATTAAAGACTGGAAATTAAAATTATAATATAAGTAGGAAAGCAAGGGCTTAACTTGTATAGCTTTTTATTAATATTATAAATTAAATTTAAAGTAGTAAGTAAAAATTTAAATAAGTTTAATATGCTTTGTCATATCTTATAAATTGAGTATAATTTTTTATTAAATTCAATAAATTTTAAATATATAGATAAAGTAAAAAAATGTGTGATTTTGCACTTATATAATTAATTAACAATTGAATCTCCATATTGTATGCCATAGTGTACATACAACCCATTTTCTCACATTTGTGAAGCTTAATTTACCTTAAATATATTAAGTAATAATTTTTCTGGCTATTTTTTTTAAATTATAAATAATAATAAATAAATTGATGCTTAAGGCATCATCAACAATACATCATTTGACACTAAACATATTGTATCATGTATGCAAAGGTAATACATTTATTTATATAGGTATATATAAATTTTCCTAAAACATTTTTTCCTTGGTTTATATTTATAAATTAATTAAATTAATTAATTATCACTAAATAAAAAGGTTGTATAATATAATGTTTATGAAACATTTCTCTCTCATGTGATAGGTGAAGCAAGAGAATGGTTAACCACATGCGAAGATGGCTAAGAAAAAGGTATTAACACAATGAATTATATATCAAATTGTTTACATGCACAATATATGCACGCAATATCACTAGCAAACATAGATATTCATATATATGTAGCAATATATCAAATTAATGTTGTGTAATGGGTAACCATATATTTACCATGTTAGTATGTTCAAAAGAGTTTTTTTCTCAGTTGAGAATTTAATATATTCATAATGTCATCGATTTTTTAACATATTCTATCGAAGTAAGCCAAAACATATAACAGTGGGGAGGTGTGGCGTGCTTAACAAGTTTTAGGGTTCTTAGCCTTAAATCAAATGCGAGCAAGGGCATTGGCAATGTGCAATTCTAATATGGTATTAAAGCAACACACATTGGTATCTAGAATTAAAGGTCAAAATGAAGGTGAGCTTTGGTAACAAGCCCTTCATCTTCAATAGGAAAAATTTTGATTTATGCAAGAAGCTAATGGAGATTTGTGTTTGTCTCTAAGGTGTGTATAACATAATTGATGGTTTTGAGGCACAACCTAATGTGGACAATGAGCTAGAGGCCTAAAAGGTTCTTAAAGACTAGAAGATTAGGAAGGAGCATGCAATGGTATTTGCACCTATCTAACCATGGGATTTTACTTAAGACTGACATAGAGTAGGGAGTAAAAGAATTTTAAAAGTGATTAAATGATGCTTATAGCAAAAAGTCTAACATGGAGTTCATGACTTTGCATGTTTGAAATATAATAACATGTGAAATTCTTAAATCGATTGTTTGTAAATCTTGTTGCTAGGAAAAGGAACATGAGATTCTTGATTCAATGCAGAGAGTGAAGCTTTATAAGTCCCACGAGAATGGGATGAAATTGTTGAAGCACTAATGCGTGAAACGAATCTCTTGTTTGACGAGGTAGCCACAAAGCTGATGAATACATCCTTTCTACGCAAGGACTCAAATGTATGAAGTGCATCATGCAATGTATGCCATGAGAGCCAATGCGGACTTTGGCAAAATGGAATGAAAGGCAAAGTGGTTGTGGATGCAATGCTATGCATGGAGGTCGAGCTAGTCATGACAACTAAGGAGGTGGAGGATGTGTTGTTAAATGAGGCATCCCCACTACAAGAGGGTGTAGTTGAGCCTCAATGGGAGGAGTGAGACATATCCATTACAATCATGGAAGTTGTATTGGGAGTTTGGCCATTAGGCTCGAGATTGCCCTAGTAGCACAATTGTGAACATGAGCGAGTCCCTAATCGAAGTAAGAAAGGAAGTTGAGACATGGGTTTTTTGATTTTGAATGTACCAACCTCATGAGTATGAACAAATTCATGTTTAAGTAGTATAAGCTAGTACAAGGAGCCAAAGGAGTGGTTTTAAGCGATGATACTCGCCTTGGGATTTGAGGTAATCGAAAGTTTCACTTTGGTCTTGAGGATGGAAGTGAAATGATTTTCTCAAATGCCATGCATGTCCCTAGTTTGAGAAGGAACTTGATGTGTGTGACAATGATGCAATGGTTGTCTTTGATGATGACAACATGTTTTTCATAGAAAAGTTCAATTTTTGCATGACAAAAAGGATCACCTTATGTACAACAAGCAACATTTGTTGAACAATTACAATTTAATGTTTTTAATCATGTAAAGTGCAAAGCACTACAAAAGTTGGTGACAAAGAATATGGTGGTGAGGTTGAACCTTGGAAATAAGTTCAACCCTAGTTTCTATGAATCTTACATGTTGGGAAAACATCACCAATGGAATTTCATTGTCTCCAAATGTGAAGTGAGTCACCCTCTTGAGCTCATTCACTCAAACTTATGTAGCCCCATGGATGTGCCTAGCCATTTTAGTGCAAAATATTTGATGACTCTCATCGATGACTTCAGTCGTAAAATGTGTGTTTTCTTCCCAAGGAGCAAAGATGAAGCTGTATAGGCCTTCAAACATTTCAAGGCCTCTATAAAGACCCAATTGGATTGGAAGATCAAAGTGTTAAGAACCAGTCGTGGCAAGGAGTATCTTAATAATATCTTTCGTGATGTTTGTCATGAGATCCAACATGAACTCATAGCATGTTACACTCCACAATAAAATGGAGTTGCTAAATGAAAGAATTGAATATTGATAAATGCAATACGAAGCCTTTTACTTGATGCAAAGTTGGATAAAAAATTTTGGTAAGAGGTAGTTGTTGTGGCGTTGCATGTGCAAAATTGACGTGTTAAAGAAACTTAATCCAAGAGTAAAAAGTTTATCTTTGTTGGCTATGTATGTGATAGGGACATTGATTGACAAATCAATTTATACCATGGCCTAGATCATTTTAAATCATTGTAGTTTAAATCGCATGATTTTAAGATCATTGTACTCATTTATACAAATAAAATATTTTATAATTAATTATATCCAATGCAAAATTATACAACCATCTCCATGTCAAATTGCAATTGTTGAGCAAAATTCTTTTTCTTTTTACTTTTATAAATTGTAGATCGACATTTAACTTGGAGATTATAGATCACATGGGGAAGTTCTCTTACTATATAGTAAAAAAAGGTAGAAATATACATGTATATAAAACTTGGGAGGAATGCCATAGAGAAGTTCATGAGTACCTTAATGCTTGTTACTGTGGATTCTATCATATGTTTAAAACAAATTGTTTTATGATTTGAGATTGTTGTAAATCAATGAGTATATAGACTGTAGGTTTGCAACAATTTCTTCACATCTGTGTGTGAAAAACCTTGTTTGTTGTTTTTCTTGCCCAAAACTGTAATTTTATACTCTTGTTGAAGACCTTGCTGAAGAATGCATCAATATTTCATGAGTGTGATCAACCATAAGAAAACTAAAAATATTTAATTGTTGATGACTCACGAGTGTGTTTGAGACATATAGGTTGTAATGTTCAAGCTAAACTCACTGCCATGGCCCACATGCAAAACATATAATTTAGCATATGTATATTCAATATTGTATAATTTGCATATTTAAAGATGTGCGTGTGCCACTATGTTGTAACAAAAGTATATAACACATTATCACTATACAAAGATTAAAAGATATGTTTACTATTTCCGTTTGTCATGTAATGTTCAGGCTAAACTCACACACACAAGTAATATATATTTTGCATGAACTCATACACACATGTAATATATATATTTTTAACGTATATCCCTACACACCATACCATCTCATTATTTAAAATTTTTAATTCTCGATCGCGAGCCCTGTTGGTTAGGGGTCAATTGCAATTGTCACGACCCAATACAGGATATAGAATATAGGATACGAGATACAGGATATGCCCACAAGATATGCCTATAGAATATACCTATAGAATATGCTACTGGATATACCTTCATGATAAGGGTCATCATTTTTAGCTCATGACTAGATTAGCTTTTGGAGTTGTGAGCATAAAAGCTCCGACCTAATGTACAATCAGTTACTATCAACATCAGTCATTCTACGATTATTCTTGTCTTGCTTCTTGCCTTCTATTTTTGTTTTGTTCTTAGTTCCTATCTTGCTCCAATTCCTATCCTACTCCTTGTTTTACTCTTGAGTTCCTAGTTCCCGTCCTACTCCTGAGTCAAGTTTTCTTGTTCTCGAAATCCTGCTCTCTTTCTTGTTCTTAGATCGTGGCTTGACAGTAAGGACTATTGAAATATTGAGGATTGCTTTGATTTTTTTTTTTTTTGTGTGGTTTTTACAGGTTTTTTTTTTTTATTGTATGGTTTTTAAAGCTTTTTTCAGTAATGCAAAAATCAACTAAAATAGATGAAAAGGTGTACCGTGTTCGTGTCACTTTGTTTTATCGAGAAATAAGGTCGATTCATTGTTGTAATTTTTAATTCTTGATTGTGGACCACCTTGGTTAGGGGCTAATTATAAAAACTGGTAAAGTGTTGAAGATGGGTGTTTGATTCTTGTAATGTCTATATGGTTTATTTTTATTTTTATTTATAATAATGCATTTATTTATTTATTTATATATATATATTATTTTTATACATACAAAAATAAATACTTAGGTGTACGTGTCACTTTTTTCTACCGAGAACCTTGCCTAAACCCTAAACCAAAATTAGGATGGCTATGGTGCAACATGAGGAGTTCTTCATTATTAAGCTCAAGAAATAAGACTATGTAAGTACAAGTTCCAATTCATTCATGTATTTGATATATAATATGCTATGTGTTATTATGTGTTGTTAATTTGTGTACAATTTTGTTTATCTTTTCAGAGTAAGTTCTTTCATCAAAATGGATGTCGTTTTGATAATAATATTGTCATAACAACATCTTGTGGTTCTTGGCACCTAGGAATTACACAATATGTTCCAATGTGTATTTTGTCTTACATTTCACACAGAACTCCTTCAACATGCTAGTGAGTAACTATGCATGTGTGAGTGTGTGTTTGTGTTGGTCCTTTTTAAAAAAAAATTACTTCTCCTCATTAACAGTAATTCAAAGAAGAAGGATAGAGAAAGAGAGAAAATACAAGAGAGAATGCACTGAGAGAGATAGATAGAGGATGCAATTGTTAAACAAATATATATATAGAAAGAGTTATATCTAATTCATATCTGAGTGTGTGTTTCACTATTTTATATTTTTCAGGGGATTCCTAAAGAGTTCATGACGTCTTATCTAGATCCAATCACACATATCACGCTGATAGACAACAAAGGAGATACTCATCAAGTGCGTCTGAATGCACTTTTCAAGGATGAAAACACCGAAAGATATAAGGGTAGATCTGTAATATCTAGAGAAGGTTGGAAAAGATGTGTAAAAAGAAGGAAATGGATTTAAAGGATGCACTAGTACTTGAAGTTGTGAATAGAACAACTTGCAAGCTTCATTTGTTCCCTGCAAAAGGTTATTGATTTTCTTATTATATTAGAGACAATCTTAGGGACTTAGTCTTAGGGTTATGTTTTCCTTCTTGAAATACAATTGTCTCAAACAATTTTTTTTCCTTTATAATTTTCAAATATTTATATATATATAATATTGCGAATCTATGTATAATGTATTGCACCATAGACTCATCAAAGAGAAATCAATCATTGTTATTTTAAACACCTGTACATGACAAGCTGTCAGAGTTTTCCCAAAGGGCCAACACGTGGCAACACGTGGCTGCCAGGTGGCCATTCGGCGTCATCACCCTGTGTGAGCAACGCTAAGTTTCCCAGAACAACCCCAACGACCCCTAGGGTTAGACTCTAATGCCCAAGTGGACAGGAGACTTAGGGTTTAGCCTAAGTCTCCCTAGAATGTCTGCCCCCAGAACCCTTGAGGGATAACCCTAGTTGACTTAGGGTTTAGCCTAAGTCTCCCTAGAGTGTCTACCCCCAAAACCCTTGAGGGATAACCCTAGTTGACTTAGGGTCTTGCCCTAGAAGACCTAGACAGGCTCATGCCCTAACCCCCATCAAGGAGACGTGTGTTCCACACATACCCCTGACAGAGCTAAGGCATGTCACTTACCCCTTGAGGAATCACCCTCATCCGGGAGTACAACCCCTTTAGGGCGACAAGGGGTACCCTGAACCACGACTAACCCCTAAGGGTTTGAGTGGCCAAGTTATACCCTAGACCTAGGGCTAGTACTTAGTGAGGACACGAGTGTGCGCCGTAGGCGGACACGAGTGTTCTGCTAAGCAAACTCCCTAAGGCTAGGTTTGGGATAACCCTAAGCACATGACCTTGCGAGTGCCTTACGAAAGGGCTTCTGCTAATGAGCTTAGGTTGTTCAACCCCTGGATTCCAAGGAGAACACTCCCCTAGCCAAGTGTGCCAAAGCACACCTAGTTACGAGACCTAACCTCCCTGAGCGGATGCCCAAGGCTTAGCACCCTAGTGCAAGCACAAGCATGCCTGTTTGCTAGAGTATCCAACCCCTTAGCGACAAGCCCATGACATAACCCCAAAGGGCGTGCCTCAGGCGTTGTACCATGTGACGTTTAGCCCAGTGTCACATCCCATGTGACACTGCCTTCCAAGATGTGGGCTATCATGCCATAGCCCTTAGATTCAAGAGTTGCACCAAGTACCACAAACGTGGTTCCTAAATGCCAACTCTAGAACCCCTCAATGAACCCTCAGGAACCAGGTAACGTGAACCTGTCAAACAAGATCCCACGCCCACAGTTGGACAAGGACACGGATGTGCCTTGCTTGGCCGTGAGTGCTACACCTAGCTTGACGTGAGGAGGAGGCTGGAGACAAGCCTCAACCTCTGCCTCTTGGAACGTGCATCCGACAAGACCTCCCAGGCATGGATTCGCCAACGTTAAGGGTAAGCTACCCCGAAGGTGGGACGTACCCCTGGCATCTGGAAGTTAGGGCGGCACAACAGAGGGTTGTACCTTAACGACACAAGCTGAAGCTTGCACCGGCAGAAGAGCAACGAACTCATTCATGAACCCAGGAGCTCTCCTACGTATACTCTACCTTATTTATGTGACGGAGCCCCCCCCCCCTCTTTTCCTTTGTGTAGTGGGCTGGCACTGAATTCTAGCCCTTAGATAAATTAGCAATATGAGCCTATAACTCACCCTTACTCCTACCCTAAACCTACCCAAGGGGGGGGTTTTTAGGGCTAGGGTTAGGTCAACCCTAGGGGTGTTCCTAACCCTACTTAAAGCCAAACTCATTGCAAAACCAATCACCTATTGGACGTCAAAAGGGGTGGGTTTCTAAAGGTAAGTCTAGCTTCGCTTAGAGTTTCTGCAAATACCTAATGACACCCGGCCGGACCATCACAGATACCCAAGTGCACTAAGCGGGCCTGTTTCTCTACATCTAGGGTCATCAACATAGTACAGTAGGTAACAACAGTCAACGTCCAAAGTAAAGGGTCGAGTCATAGTAAAAACTATGACACACTCCCCGCCTTTGAAAATGTCAACGTCCTCGTTGACGTCCAACTCCAAGACTAGATAATGTTAGAGAAAACTAACCAAAACTAACATATCACTCTATGCGGAGTCAGCCAAAAGTTCACATAATTTATTACCCCCCTTGCATTACGCGAAACCAAGTACTTCAGAACCGTCGTTCACTGAGTCGTAAACCCAGCTGCCGGAGGCACCACCTGCGACATGAAGTCACTTGGAGACCTTTTGCACGTCTGCAAAGTCTGTCACCCGACGCACACAACACTGGTTAATTTCTTTACTTAACTAGAATTTATATTGGAGGCCTCTAGTTAGTGTTGTTGCCGGCCCCTTGGTTAAAGAAATAAAGACTTGCTTTATTCCTTAATATTAAACGCTGTTGACGACCTCTGTCATCTAGCGCACAACAAGCACTTCTCAAATGCTTGACCAAACACCTTCGCATTTCTTTGATTTTCCAATGGTCCCACATGTTACGATATTATAGCTTACATCTCTGCATCCCTCGGTGTTTCTCATTACCCCTTTTCATAAGGGTCTGCTACTATACCTATCTCTCGTTAGTATATAGTTACGCCAGACTAAGTATGAGACTTTTATCGGAATCAAGCTCTTTTCCGATACAAGAGTACAATTCGTAAAACCCTGTTCTTTGTAAACATGTCAATCTGGCCAGAGGCGATCACAGAGGCGCATGGCTGTACACATGTATACAACAAGGTCTTGCCAACCTGCCATCCACTTGGTGTGTTATTAACATAAATTTATTCCCGATAGGAATCAAATTCAGTCAAATTGCAACCAAGTGTGATAGCATACCATTCATCTTTCACAACCAACTTTGTACTCTTTCATAACACCGACCAGTTCAGGGACCAGATAAGCTAACATACCTTTCTTTAAACCAATGTGGAAACCAGGAAATTCAACCCATCTCTATGCCTCAATCAACAATCTTTGTCTTAATTAGTCCTCATTGTACTCATTCCCCAAAGAGCACATCATACTAGATGCCGTTCAATACTTCCTAACTCTTATCTCACTAAGTTCAAAATACCAAATTTTAAGACTTAGTTTCCACGATAAGAGTCTCTGAATTCGAATACTGCACGCCTCCATAACATTATATTTATTTCCAACTCTTAAACTGATTTCGTAAATGTTTCTCAACACTATACCGAAGTATAGCATTTTCACTAATTGAAGCAACTAGTGTTTTTGATAAACATCTTTTAAAACTAATCCTTATTCATAAATAGTCGCAATTTCGATATTGATACTTCGAATGGATAATGATCGTTTTAACGTTCAAATCCTAAGCTTATCAACTAGTTGTTATACTAGTGGATATAAACTTACAATCATATCAATTTATCAAAATGCTACAACTACTTATAGATATGGTCTTAGTTTACATGAACCGAACTTCAATTTTGAGACGGAAATATAATGTTATGACATATATTCGAGGAACTTTGTTCAGAGACTAAGAGGAATCATGAACTAGTGTCTGGTTCATCTAATTGATTTAGTAAGATATCAACCTCCACATAAATGTTATCATAACACTGAAGTGTTATATCAACTTCATGTTTTATTATACCTTATAATTCAATAGATCTCCCCAAACATGAATAAAATATCTAGTTCAGTATTGAACTAAGATACATTATTCACTCTAGACACCTAGCAATCCAGAAAGTATACATTGCCCCTCAAGCAATGTATTGAGAAATGTCTCATTTCTCAACTAACTTGAAAACACTTTCAAGTTATAACACTAAGGTAGTGCCTTACCAAAGTGTCAGACTCAAATCCACTTGAGTCTTTATATTATATGATTACGGCCACCTCATGTGATCATAACCAAGTTTGATATTGAGCGCTCCAAACTCAATATTGAAGAGATATCATACTATACTTTGACAAGTCATTTATAACCAATCTTGAAAAGATTGTCACAAATTCTATCAAAGTTTAGAATATAAATATCTCACAGATGAGGTGATAGGAAACCTCATATTCTCGAACCGGATATTGGACGAACCTTGAACTACAATCATCAAGAAGGGACACCATCTTCTTGAGCTAATCCCGCTACACAATATTACTTACTATTGAACCAACTCAAGGAACACCATCAAACCTTGAGATAGAACTAACAACTAACCCAAGGAATACAATCAAACCTTGAGTCAAGAATAGTTCTATTTTTCAATATTCTAAAGAACTGAAGATACTACTTTATTTGTTCTTTAAGTGCCCACATTTCGACCATGATGCAGAGTCAAGAAACCGTCTTTTGAATAATCGTATTCGACTCTAAAATAAAATTGATATTGAAAATCAATATCAACTTTCAATTCTCATCGAACACCGACTCTTGAGGAGGTACATGCACTTAAACCTCCAATGGAAATCCGACTATTACTAGCTCATTGGTAATTCTCAACATAAGTTATCAAACTTAGCAAGTTTCCTTACTTAGTCGATAAACAAAGTGAAGAATCCCAAATCATGCTCTTCTTAACCAAGGAATCACCCTTGTTCAAGAGCTTATCCCACATTGCAAACAACGTTACAGTTTCAAGATTAAAGAGTTAACAATGAAAATGCACAAGTGTGCGCCGAACGCCTTCACTATGCAAGTCCTTCATTACTCAGTAAACTGAAAATGTAAACGTATGTTTCCAACATTACTCTTTCTGATAGATCATGCCATCTATCCCAAAACTATATCGATAAGAAACCGAAATCCTCAAGCTATTATCCGAAGTCTCTCCATGATCCCATATGAGAACTTCATAATCAAGTTAGTCGAGCTAGCTAACTTGAATACAGAGTGCGCGCTTACAACTAACTAAGGTTTCAAGTTATACTTGTTCAAATTAGGTGACTTGAACTTAGTAAACTATTCCACCTAATGTTACTTGCAGCTAGCATCATCAAAATATTGCCATCAGACAATACTTTGATTACATTGGATCTTCGAACCAATTGCTTAACATATTATCATATGTTAATATTCGACATTCCATTGTTATAAGTTCATCACCATAGTCTGCTTCTAGAGTTACACTCTGGAAACATGCACTATAATGAGAGCTTATTTTACACTTTATGTCAAAATGTAGTGTTCATTCTTATGTTTGAATATGCCCCTTCTCCCGAAGTCAAAGATGCACTTCTGAACATAAGTCTTTCCCCGTTTGAACACTATTGTTGGACGATATTGAATCTTGACTAAGCCAAAACTCAAGGACATATCTGTTTCCAAATCATGTGTTATCCCAAATTCAAACACCTTAAAGAAAAAGAAAAATTTTCAATAATGTGTAGAATAGGATATCACATGCCACTTCACAAGACTTAGTTTGTAAGCCAACAAACTAACACGCCGTCTTGTGGAAGTAAATGGTAAAGTAACCTGGACAACCATAAGGTAAAATAACCTGGCATACAACTTGGAAGCTGACTTCCAAGTGCTACCTTCTAAGTCCATAACCCACACCCACTTATGAAGTAGGTGTACTCTGAAGAGTTATAGATCTCAGGACCAACTCTCCACGCAGAATTCAGACATTAGCCGAAAGTGATAGAGTACTTCAAGAATTTAGAACTAACTAAACCCTAAAATACACTACACTTTAGGTAGTCCTACTGACCGTAGAGAATAGGCTCCGATACCAATTGTCAGAGTTTTAACCCAAAGGGCCAACACGTGGCAACACGTGGCTGCCAGGTGGCCATTCGGCGTCATCACCCTGTGTGAGCAACGCTAAGTTTCCCAGAACAACCCCAACGACCCCTAGGGTTAGACTCTAATGCCCAAGTGGACAGGAGACTTAGGGTTTAGCCTAAGTCTCCCTAGAATGTCTGCCCCCAGAACCCTTGAGGGATAACCCTAGTTGACTTAGGGTTTAGCCTAAGTCTCCCTAGAGTGTCTACCCCAAAACCCTTGAGGGATAACCCTAGTTGACTTAGGGTCTTGCCCTAGAAGACCTAGACAGGCTCATGCCCTAACCCCCATCAAGGAGACGTGTGTTCCACACATACCCCTGACAGAGCTAAGGCATGTCACTTACCCCTTGAGGAATCACCCTCATCCGGGAGTACAACCCCTTTAGGGCGACAAGGGGTACCCTGAACCACGACTAACCCCTAAGGGTTTGAGTGGCCAAGTTATACCCTAGACCTAGGGCTAGTACTTAGTGAGGACACGAGTGTGCGCCGTAGGCGGACACGAGTGTTCTGCTAAGCAAACTCCCTAAGGCTAGGTTTGGGATAACCCTAAGCACATGACCTTGCGAGTGCCTTACGAAAGGGCTTCTGCTAATGAGCTTAGGTTGTTCAACCCCTGGATTCCAAGGAGAACACTCCCCTAGCCAAGTGTGCCAAAGCACACCTAGTTACGAGACCTAACCTCCCTCGAGCGGATGCCCAAGGCTTAGCACCCTAGTGCAAGCACAAGCATGCCTGTTTGCTAGAGTATCCAACCCCTTAGCGACAAGCCCATGACATAACCCCAAAGGGCGTGCCTCGGGCGTTGTACCATGTGACGTTTAGCCCAGTGTCACATCCCATGTGACACTGCCTTCCAAGATGTGGGCTATCATGCCATAGCCCTTAGATTCAAGAGTTGCACCAAGTACCACAAACGTGGTTCCTAAATGCCAACTCTAGAACCCCTCAATGAACCCTCAGGAACCAGGTAACGTGAACCTGTCAAACAAGATCCCACGCCCACAGTTGGACAAGGACACGGATGTGCCTTGCTTGGCCGTGAGTGCTACACCTAGCTTGACGTGGAGGAGGAGGCTGGAGACAAGCCTCAACCTCTGCCTCTTGGAACGTGCATCCGACAAGACCTCCCAGGCATGGATTCGCCAACGTTAAGGGTAAGCTACCCCGAAGGTGGGACGTACCCCTGGCATCTGGAAGTTAGGGCGGCACAACAAAGGGTTGTACCTTAACGACACAAGCTGAAGCTTGCACCGGCAGAAGAGCAACGAACTCATTCATGAACCCAGGAGCTCTCCTACATACTCTACCTTATTTATGTGACGGAGCCCCCCCCCCCTCTTTTCCTTTGTGTTAGTGGGCTGGCACTGAATTCTAGCCCCTTAGATAAATTAGCAATATGAGCCTATAACTCACCCTTACTCCTACCCCTAAACCCTACCCAAGGGGGTGGGGGTTTTAGGGCGTGGGTTAGGGCAACCCTAGGGTTAGGTCAACCCTAGGGGTGTTCCTAACCCTACTTAACATGCCAAACTCATCTGCAAAGACCAATCAGCCTATTGGGACGTCAAAATTGGGGGTGGGTTTCTAGAAGGTAAGTTCTAGCTTCGCTTAGAGTTTCCTGCAAATACCTAATGACACCCGGCCGGACCATCACCAGATACCCAAGTGCACTAAGCGGGCCTGTTTCCTACTACATCTAGGGTCCATCAACATAGTACAGTAGGTAACAACAATCAATGTCCAAAGTAAAGGGTCGAGTCATAGTAAAAACTATGACACAAGCTCTTGTCGCATGTTACATTTGATTGCCACTTCAAGAATCCCCCTTCTTGGTTTTTGCTCTTCTCTCCAGACAAGCACTTATGAATCATTATTTTAGAATGTGGTAGCTCAACTGCAACTGTGGTGTTTGATGGTACCATATTGTAAAAACCTGGTGAAGGCAACACTTGTGATCTCATTTCCAATGACAAACATATGAAATTCGTACAAAGAGATGAGAAGTTGCACAACATAGGATGATAACAAATCACCAAGCAAAAATTGCACAACATAGGACTTTCACTTCAATTAAACATAATTGACACTGTCATACTGAATTGAACAAAGAAGAAGCTGTGTCCGATCTAATGAATGCAAGTCGATAGGCGGTTTATGCTATGACTCTAGTTCCAACCATGTGTGCCATATGAAGTGTGGATGAGTAAGCATAATATAATAATATATCATATCATTAAATTCCATGTCAACATTGTATAATGAAATATACTTAGAGGTTCATAGTATATTCCATATTTTAATGGTATATACCATATTCTCTTTAAGAATTCAAAATTAATAGACTTAAATTAATGTGTGAATTAAACCAACGATTAAAAATCTTTCAATCTTTGAAACTAATGTGTGAATTAAACCAACGATTTCAAACCAACGATGTAGTTGTGTTCCCCAACTAATCTTGTAGTTTATGGTTTTTGGGGAACACAGCTACAAAAGGTATAAACTCTAGGCCAAAGTCACTCTCGTTAGCATCGATGTCATCTTTGTTGAAAACAACTTCACTTGCGAAGTAGTGAAACTAGCATTTACAAGTTTTATCAATGAGAATTTCCTGGTACCTATTATGCCTTTTAGATTCCAATATTTCGATGGTAATGGTGCTATTGAAAGTGATGATGCCAAGTCTAGGCACCCTCCTCACCACAAGAATGATGGTGGTGGTGCTAATGCAGATGATGAGGTCGAACTCCAGCATCCTCCTCCAATAGAAGATGCCTAGCTCGTCGACGATGCTCCATAGCTTGAAAAGACAATGGTTGTCAACCATGTTTGTCATTGTCGGGGCATGCCCGACCTCGTTGAAATACTAGATAGTCATCATTTATGTAGGCTATCACGCAAGGTTTTAGAAGATATAACTTTTATGTTTGACCAAAATGAAGCCGAATTATGCATGTTCTTGGATGAGATCATCCCTAATTTTCCATGTATATATTCTTGAACCATATACACATAGTATCATTCCCAATCATATTATGTCACTGCCACCACCTATTGAACTTGATGGTGAACCCAAATATAAAGTTCATTCTTTTTTGGATTTTAAGTTCCTTTATGGTAAACTTTATTACCTTGTTGATTGAGCTGATTATTTTCCTAATGATTGCACTTGATAGTTTATGGAGAACTTGGCTAATGCATAACAAGTCATTGTTACATTCCATGAGTAGTACTTGAACAAGCTTGGGTCCCACTCTAGTCTAATTCATGGAACTTACTAAAGATGAGGATGGTATCATGAACCACCAGAATATACTAAGTTAATGTTCCAACACTAGAATATTTTTTAAAAATATTTTAGAATTAGGAATTGATAGTCTAGATTTAGATTCAGAAGTAAAAATTTAAATTCAATTTTAGAATCATATGTCTAAATTCAAATTGAAAATCAAATGTTCAAATTCAAATTCATACTCAATAGTTCAAAGATGTTATGTTTTAATACATAAGGTTACTTTTTCAATATTTTGGTTCAATATCATTTATTAATAATATTTTAATACTAAGTAATTAATATATTTCATTATCTTATTTTCTTCTTCACTAAAATGATTCTTTTTATATTTTATTATTGGCTTTGGCCATGACACGTTTATTACATATGAAATACTTATATTTGTATATGTTTTAAAGATTGAACTATAGTATTCAATCTTTTGTGTCATATAACTCTAATATGAGATTTACCAAAAAAATAATTAATTATATTTGATAATTATTTTTGGATTGGATATAATTTATTAATTTATATACATACATATGTATAAGTAAAAACATAATTTTACTTGTATTTAATTAATACATGAGTAGAGGGTTGAAATTATGTGTAGAAACATAATTATTGTTGTTTATATGTTAATAAATAAGGTTAAAATTTTATTTAAAGAATTGCATTTGAAAGAGAATTCACAATATTATGAGGTGTTTTCTTACTATTAATTAAATTAAATGAATTGAATGGTGAAGGAATTTCTTTATAAAGAACCAAAATATAAATAATTTATACTTATTATGTAAAGGTATGGTTAACCTCATGTACTAAATATGGAGAGATAAACACACATATATTATACACAAAGTATTAAATTATATAAGAATGTCTTGCACTTCATATTATTTAAGAATATGTGTCATTAACAATATAATTATTAAAATTCAATGAGTCTGATTATTTTTTAAAAGTTATTAATATATAAATAATTTCGACCTGCATTTGTAGGATATTTTATACATGTTATGTCATAAGAAATTATTATAAACACATATTAAAGATTATTTATGTTAATAATTTCATACAAGAGTCAAATAAATGAACTTGATTTCTTTCAACTTAGATATTGTTATTTCCCTATAGAGTAGTCAATGTAAAATGAATTTTATGCATTTTTTTAATTTTGTATTGCAATAGATATTAATTTGAGTAATAAATTAAAATATTAATATACATATGAAACTTGTATGTATATGTATACTTGTGGATGATATAAATAGAATATGCTAATGGGAAGAATTCTTCATCTTTGATGGAAAGTTACTTAATTGATATATTTTTATAGCAAATCTTTTTGTGATATCATATATATAAATATTTTATAATTGTTAGGCTGAGAAAATTTTATATAATATCTTTTCTTTAAATAATGAATAAAATTATTAAATTCTAACAACTGTTATTTGTATAATTCCAATTCAAAATTGTAATAACTTAATAATAATAATAATAAAATCTTTGTTTATATTATTATAAGAAAGAATTTGATAAAAATATAAAGGTTACAGTGTTACACTGGAGGTATAACAGTTATCCTAAACAAGAGTTATTCTCTCACACACACATGTTTATAAATAGAATAGTGAGAGCTAATAATATAAGGAATGCTCCTAATGACCTTGACAAGATATTCAATATATGATTTATTCATCGTTCCAAGACAACTCAATGGCAAAACTAATGATATATCTATCTATCTGCATTAAACATTACATTCAGAGAGTTGAATACTGAATTGAGTTTTAAAACCATTTCGAGTATATTGTATACATCTACAATATACTTACGCATGGATTTACGTATTTCTACAACTGCTCTACACAAATGAGAGATAATGCATATCAAATTATCCACATTTCGTACGTGCGATGAATCTAATATAACATGCGTATAGTTGCAATACAATGTACGCATGCACGGAAAGATAGCATCTATATACAGAGGTTTGTGTATTAGTTAGAGAGATGGTTAACAAGTCAAAGAGTATATATAGCTCGTTAATATATAATGTACAATTTAGGGGGTTTAAGAGGAGCTTACGGCTTTTCAAAAAACTTGGCAACAGCTCTGTAGAGTTGCTTCTCCTCAAAAGGCTTGCTAACGTAATCATCCATGCCACATCGCCTGCATTCGTCATACGTGGCCTGGATGACATCAGCGGTCATCGCCAATATAGGAACATGCCAGATATTGCACACTTCACCACTGCTCTCCTTCTCAGATGTCCTTATCCTCCTTGTGGCTTCGAATCTACAATAACATTTATATATAAATACATTATGTTAAATATACATTACTTTGTATACAAGTTTTTACACTATGCTCTCTCTCTCTCTCTCTCTACATACACACACACACACACACACACACACATATATATATATATATATGAATGATGATACAATTTTAACAAGTAAAAACAAGACCCTTGAGGCTGTTACAGTAACGCATTTGTACATAACATGGACATCCACTTGCATAGGTGCACACGTGCGAGCTCTAGCTTATTGAGATAAATACGGGATTATTTGTATATTGATCTTCTTCTATCACCGAGAGGATAAACGGAAGCATGTATAATTGTATATGTACGCAATTGTATGTACGTCTATGCATGCAACGTACGCACACATACAGCATACATCCCGGAACGGGAGCGTGTGTGCATGGTCAACAACATACCCGTCCATTTCGGGCATCTGGATGTCCATGAAGCAAGCATCAAAACCATGTGGAGGTTGAAGCTTGTCAATGGCCAGCTTTCCACTCTCCACGCATTCAACTCGAGCACCGTACTTCTGAAGTGCACCAGCCGCAACCTATATACACACATATGTCAACACGTGCAGCACGTGCACGTAGTGTATATGTATATGTGCTTATGTGATGCTGATATAGGGGGATTCTTGTACCGTAACGGTACATTAGCAAATATATTGTGCACGTATATATGTATTCTAGTAAATACAAATACAGTATCTCAACAGTAAAAATGAATATATATGTAGAGATTTAACCATGAGAGTGTATGAAGACCATATATATTAATTTATTATACTATATTGTAACATGTACGTTTATTTGCATGTGTGCATGCTCTTACCCTTCTATTCACTTTGTTGTCGTCAACAACTAGTATGAGCTTGCCGGAGAGAATATTCTCCAAGCAATTGCCTCCAGATACCTCACGTATTCTTTGCTTGAGTTCGATCCCCATGGCTTTCTCTAAATGATGTGCTATGTGACTTGCACGTAATGGTTTCTTTATAACACTCTCCGCAAATCCTGCAGCCTATATGCACAACATGCATAATCAATAACCAGAATACATAGCTAGTTTGTACATTGATAATTCTATAGTAAGAATATAATAACTCCATTTATTCTGTTTTACAGAACTGTTTTGATAACAGTAAATCTTGAGCAGTGGTACTATATGAATATTGCGATAGGTATAAATACATACGAATTGTATGCATCTGTATGCTACGTATCGTTTATATGTCAATATTAGTTATAAAGTGTATTACTATTTAAATTTAATTAATGCATTAATATGATTTTGTTTAGAGTCAAAACATTATAATTACTTAAAATGGTAACTTTATAAACTTGGACTCGTCTCATTCTACGTTACCGTAAACATAACAACCGTGGTAATATGCATACATACACAGTATATTACACTCATATTCTTCTTAATATATATATATATATTGATTTTATATGATCTTAAAAGCGTATTAATATGATAGAAGTACCTTCGCTTTGTGTAATTCAGAGTCATCAAAGGCGAGTAGAATGAGCTTGTGTCTAGAATCCAATATGAAACCTGCCTCTTTTAGCTTCTTTGGAAAAGTAAGTCCCGTTGCTGTACCCCATGCATCCTTGTCGATCAGTATCATATCAAAGCTACTCGAGCTGTACATACAACCAACATACAATCTATTAAATACGATGGCATAGCATTAAATGAGATATTATTCAATCTACATTATGCCATGTACACACACTCGCACAAACACACACACGCTTACCTTCTACTACGTAGCAAGGTCAGAGCTGACGGGACATCGTTAGCAATACTAACATGTACACCAAGTCGTTGAAGATGGTACCGGGTTACCTCAGACCGTAGCTGTCTACCATCGACAACCAGTGCATTAAACCCGTTTAGCTGCGTGGGTAAGGGTGCACTGATTGCATGCTGTGGTTGTTTACAGCTGCTTTGTGCTGCTTGAAGCATATCCATGTCTCCAAGTGCGAAGGTCACTGTGAACCAGAATGTGGTTCCCACTCCTAAACTGCTTACAAATCCGATCTCCCCTTTCATTAGCTCCACCAAGCACTTGCTTATGCTTAAACCTGTTACAAAATATATTAGTCAATATATAATGTATCAGTCGAGTGATATAGTACATGTATATGGGCGTTGTATATATATTAATATACTTAACGCTTGTTCCATATGTACCGTCTGACTTAATATGTGTATACAATTATAGAATCTATAATATCCATGAATTCTTGTATATAAGAGGGTGTGTATGCACTTACCAATGCCTGTTCCTCCATAGTTGCGTGAAGTAGAGCTATCTGCTTGCATAAAAGGTGAAAATACGCGCTCCTGTGCATGAACGGGGATCCCCACGCCCGTGTCCTCCACACTAAACACAAGCCTCACCGTTTTATCGGTTATTTTAGGAACCTGGTTTAACCGAGACTTTTCCTGTTGAATAATCAGCTTGAACGTTTCCCAACTATTTCTTCTGTCTGCGGCCTCCAAGCCACTCAGCGTGTTGCATGGTATAAGCAGACTACGCCTCTCACACTCCTAGAGATAATAACAAGTAATATCAAATAACAGTGCCTCAAGAATGAGAACAGAGATTAGCAGAACAAAAATTCACGTTGTAAACTTCGTATACGTCAAGTATGTATGTGTGTATGTATGTATGTATGTATGTATACACCTAAACCCTAAATCCTAAACCATATATATACACTAGACACTATATCATGCATACATAGTACTGATTATTTGTTATACACACGTTTCTTAAGTAATACCTGAGACTCTGTAATTTTGGAGCAAGCTGCATTTTGTGCTGCCATTACTGACTTTACATCCTCTTCTAGATGAACAGATACGAATATATGTCCATGATCCGTGAACTGTAAGTATTGAACCAGGATTAGTTCGAATAGAATAGACATGGTGTCTGACAAATGTTTGAGTGAATATGTAATCACTTTTAGATTATCTTATGCACTAGTTATGTACAACAGCACAAATATCCCAACTTTTACCTTGATAGAGTTTCCTACAAGGTTGGTGATGATCTGATGTAGACGGACGGGATCTCCAAGAAGCACGTCTGGCACGCTCTCCGATACGTAGGCAGACAGCTAGAATACGTATAAAGTAAACTATTTATCGCATACGTACAGTCGTAGACATACACATAGGTACAAACATACACATTATACACACTAGGCAATTGTATGGCGGGGACCAAACAAATTAGGATAAGAGTGATTGTGTTGTATAATTATATGCATTTGTACTAGCCATCCCAGGGTAGAACGGATGAATAGAAGAATAATTAGGTATACAGGGAATAATAATACAGCTTATATAGCTAGTTAACCAGTCTATAATGGCTAGCTAGATAAAATAGCCTAATTATATACTGTTTAAGTGTGTTTGTAATTTATAACATACTAGCATCAGCTATATATCTTATTGTCAAATTGTGTAACAATCTCACATCACGGACAAAACGCGCACATCCACGCACGCACAGACACTTCAGCTATAATCTCAAGCCTCATAACTAAACTGTGTACATATATATGATTAGCTTAACATTCTAATTAGCTTCACGGCGGGATGTGTGACCCTACATAATTAACTTAACATTCTAGTTCAACTAATTTGGATCACACAAACACAACACAGAGGCACACAGGAGTTACCTCAATGCCTTTATCTTTGTTCTCAGCAGAGAAGAGCGTGAGGATATCATCTAGAATACTTCGGAGTTTAAAAGGGACAGTCTCAAGCTCCATGCGACCGGATTCGATCTTAGCTTGGTCTAAAACCTCGTTAATTAGTTTAATTAACTGCTTTCCACTCTCACGAGCTGTATGTGCATAATCCCTTTGTGTTGTATCCAATTCCGTGTCCATTAGCATTTGTAACATCCCTGTACAAAGATCGTCAACTTTTTGCATACATGTGTGTCTGCGTGTGTAAGTACTTACTATATACACATGTATACACGCGTACTATTGAAATCTGTAAACACATTAGCTCACCTAGAACCCCGTTCATGGGAGTCGTATTTCATGAGAAATCTGTAGCCAGAAACTGGAGAAAAGAAGTAATCTTAATTATAATAATGTTAATGTATAGATGCGTATATGTATATAATATGTATATATGTACTTATATATTAAGCACGTTAGTTACCTGGGATTTAGCAACATCAGCGGATTCAGCACGCAGCTTAAGCTTTTCCATTTTGCGACAATCCTCCACTACAGTTGCAATGCGAACTATCGCAGCATAGAAAATATAAGCAACTAGTGAAACAATGGTTATTGCCCCAGCTGTTGCATATATTGGTGACCAGACAATCGAAGCTTCATTCGTATACCTGCATGCATAAATTACTATCATATATATATATATATGCACAATTAGTATGTATATATACTAAACATATATGCTGGTATTATATAGTCTATCGAGGTGCGCATATGACTAATCTCGTTATGCAGCTCTGTGTGTGTGTGTGCGCGCGGGGCGGGGGTGTGTGTGATGGCAGTAACGATATACCTCCCTCTCTACACATTTGACTCTAATAGACAATATGTTGTAACATTTAAGTATAAGACATAACATATTATAAATATCAAGTATTAGCACATATATATGTTATATACATGTAGATTATAATTTTTTGGCATTTACTTGCAACGCATTTCGTGTTTTCGCAAAGGATCACCAAAGTCAAGTTGCCAGACTTCGATCTCCTCGCCGTCCGGTATACTGGGACCGTACATGACCAACGGCCTTGATTTGTTGGTGACGTCGTTGACGTTGACTATGATGCTTTGACTCTCCGACAGCTGACGTAGCAAGTTTTCCACCAATGATTCGAAATCGAAGGCTCCCCCGACATACCTGAAAAGAGAAGAACATAATAACGTCAATACATAACATATCATGTCACTACATATATATTGCGCACATATAAAATATACCCGGCAGTTGCCTGAATCCGTTGTTCGGGGGTGGCATCATCAGGGAGGTCTATTTTGTAAACAGTGAATGTGAGGACAACACCGAGATGGTCTGACTCTAATAGCCTGAATGGACTTGTTAATGCACCTTTCCCACTTGACCTTGAACGCAGTATATTCTCACGGTCCTCCTGCACATACATATACACACATTCATACGTACATACCGTCACTTGTGTGTCTGTATGTATTGTTTATGTATGAAGGCATACTAACCTCGCCAGACATCATATCGACAAAAGCCAAGTGTGAAAGTGTTTGCTGCGTGAGAACGGTGGGAGCATATTCGCTATGATGAGACCTAGAATCCTTGGTACGCATTTCTTTAATTGTCCATCCGTTTTCCATCTCAAAATCTTCCCTTTGTGACTGTAACACTCTCTGCGCATACGCCACTCCCGACATAAGAGGCCTCTCAAACGCTGTACGTGCAGTATACGCAGCAAACGTTTCCTGCATGTGTTATATGTGTTTTCCATGTGTTTATGGCTTGCATCTCACAAGAGAGAGAGAGAGAGAGAGATATGCAAAAAAAATTAAAACTTCCTACTAATAAGTCTGATCCTAGCTGCATTTCATACGTGGATAAAGTGTATCTCTCTGTCCACAACTGTCTATTCGAGATAACGAACGTTTACAATGAAAAGAGCAATATCTAGTATACTAATCATTAACACCTGTATTCAAACGTGCAAAAAGTACAACACATATGAAATGAGCACAGCTTATTTTGTGTATAGATTCGTACAAACGTGTGTGTGTGTGTGTGTGTGTGTAGAGAGAGAGAGAGAGAGAATCCGATGTAGTGCCAAGTCAAAGAACTTATACGAATCAAATCTGCTCCTAATTGCATTGACACGTGCATATAAGTCTTTCTTTACATACACTAGACACATAAAGTGCAGGTACTATGTATATTGCCAAGTAAATGTAAATGTTAATGCATAAACATAATACTAGAGTACAGTCCCGGTAAGACTTTCTGCTAAAAACGATGACTAGCACCTATATATACGTACGTGCATGTACACACGCACACACAGGCATACCTGATCGAGAGAAGAGGGTTGTTTAGCTAGATGAAACGTCGTAACAAGAGCAGTCAAAGATCGAACATGATTCATACTAGAGTTAAACTGATCCTGAAGCATCCAAGCACGTTCTTTGCACATATTAGTGAGTGTTTCTCTTCTCCGTTGAATATAATCCCCAGTCTGAGAGAAATATATATATGGACACACTATACTCCCCGCAATCAACCAGACTATGAGAAACTTGAAGTGATAATTCTCCCCAAAATACTTAACCAGCCACGGGTTACTGCTGCTGCTACTCGATGTGTTTAAGATGGGTTTCGTGTTTCTTAATGCTATCCTTTGCAGTTTCTGCTTCTGTTGGATCTCTAAACAGCTTCCTATCTCTTGCTGTGGCGGTACCCGACACATCTCTTCAGATATTAGAAAAGTATCTGCTTTTGATGATTTCCTCAACATATGTTCCAAGACTAAAAGCTACACACTACATTCTGCATTGCTCAATCCGAGAGGCGATCCACCCCGATCCACCTGAACCACACCAAGAACACGGATTTTCTCGAAATCGCTCAGATTATCAGCTGAATCGCCTCAAAGTCGCGACTTTCTTCAAGAATCACAGCCTATCAGCTGTCTCACCCCCAAAATCACGATTTTTCTGCAGATTATCGCTCTACGTTTGTACGCTCAATGCGATTCAACTAAAATGGGCACTACATTTCTACCTGGGTGCATTCTCCATGCTGGGATTGCTATCCGAGTGCGAAGCCTGGATATCTTCTTCATGGTGCGATCCGTGCGGCTCAGCAACCCTAAAAACCTGCGTCCGTCTCCTACCTCGGACTCGGCTTCAAGCTCGGACTCAGCGTCGGGATTTAAGCCAGGAGCACACATAAAACCCTAAGAATCCCTAGTTTACAATGCACATGTCTATTTCCTCCCTCCTCTTCAATCCTCTGCAGCTAGCTTACTGGCATGATGTGGCCATGGGCCGTACTGACTAAGCCCTTCCGTACCATGTCCACACATTCGGCCGTACCCATCCGTACGAGAATCGAATTTTGGGCCATATACAATATGTATGATATGCGGGCCATACCAAATCTTCCATACAGGCGTACCCACAGATTTGTCTTCAATTCTTGTTGAACTTTATTTAATATTTTAATTGAACTTATTATTCTTTATCTAATATTTATATACATTTTGTACATGTACCGATCCCGTTTTTGCACTCTAATATGTAAGTTTCCCTCAAATCACTCCCAAGCAAAGTTAACGAGTGAAAATCGCATCCATTTAATGTATTTTATTTTCCAGCATGATTAATCTCATTAGTGCGAGTAGAGCTTTTACTTTTTTTTTTTATACATACATATATGTATGTACAAACAGTGTCGGCAGCATGTACCTGTGGTCGACACACTGGAATGATCACCTCGTACAAAAGCGATATCCATGTCTCCCGAGCTTGGACCGCGTTCAAATCTTGTAATTAATAGTAATAAGATATGTACATATACGCCTGTATACAAACTGTCTCATGCAGTGTATGTGGGCCATGTCCATGTCTTATACAAAACTGTCTCATATCTTTTGGCTGGTTATACACAATATTATACACATTATGCATGATATAATGTGTGTGCCCACTCTTTAGAAGTACATATTGATGTGATTCCTTATATGTAACTAAAGTGGCCGAATGAAACATTGACAAAGTGAAAGTCAATCCCCACTAACAAAACATATAAAAAAAAAAGTTGATAAAGTTGAGCAACATTAAGTTAAAAACGTTATCTGTCATTTCTCCAATATTCCTCCTCTCTCCTACGTGTCAATGCATACTATACACATCGGCTGTCCACGTCAGCATACCTGTGAACGTCTACTGTCGTACAAACCTATACACACACATGTAAGAATATCTTGAGTTGCGTTGTGCCAGGCTACCACTTTCTTCCGTTCTTATCTTTTCCTGACACGTGGCAGTCTACTACGTACTTAATTTACCAGCCCATAACTTTCTTGAGAATAGTAAACATATATTATGACTACACAGACGATAATATGCAATCCCTCCTACCAATATATAAAGCTGTATTGCTAATTTACATATTATATATCACGATATGTACATATTCATATTAAAGTACTATAAATTGGTATGGAATAAACACAAAAGTAATGCAATTGCAAATGCACAGTTAATCTTAAACTGAACCTATATTCATGATACACACACATCCCCAGAATGGGATATATGCGTCTATAAACGCATGTGTACATATGAAAAAGATAACGGAATATTCGTACTTACCTCCTCGTAATGGAGTATTGCCCATGCCGAGTACTTCATCCCGGCTCCGGAAGTGTAAGATCACTGAAAGAAGAATACACACACGCACATATATCATACGTACATATAATATGGAGCACATACAGATGTATACCAAGAAAAGAGTACGTTATTAAGTAGCAAAATAGAATGTTCGAACTTACATAGATATTGGCATCATTCTTCGTTGTAATTCAGAGCACTGTCCCAGTAATGCCCAACACCTGCATCCGCAAGGTACTTCCTGGCAGCCCCTGCAGTGTGAAACTTCTGAAAAGAAGAACCTATCAAATGCCGGACGTGCAACGCTCCCCTGCCACACTTGCACGCACTTGTTCTCCTTCTTCTCGCTTGACCCTTCCTCCTCTTCTTCCTCATTCTCTTCCCCGTCCTCCTTTGCTAACCAGTTAATTCTCCTCAGCATCAGCTTCGCGTACCTCTTGATAGACTTCGCACCCCCTGTTGAAAAAGTCATAAGTATCTCTCTCTTGTATACACATTGTACATACACGTCAACACATACATATAACATACCTTCAACGATGATGACGGTCATGCTATCTGTGCTAATAGCACAGCCAGTGAGACGATTCTCTTGTGCGTTAATGTCCACCTTGAAGCGTTTCTTCGGATCAGATATGTCGTTCACTCTAAAAACCGCCACTATTGTCTCCAGCGTGCTCGGATCATCAAACAGCCTCTTTTCCTTCTTCTCGCGACGCTCAGCAGGAGTAAGTTTCCTCGCTAAGTTCCTACACAAATCATAAGCAAGTGTAAGAAACAGCATGTATCTTATACATGAGATCTAACCTGTCACTATGAGCACGCTCACGTTCCGCAACAGCACTACGAATCTCTTGTTCGAGCCTTGTTGGATCTTGAGTTGCCTCCGCACCAAGAACCTAATTGCATTGGGCAAAAGTCAGATTGTATGTAATACACACGCATATATACAACTATTGTAGATGTACTTGTATATAAAACACGTGTACTTGTATGTAAAACACATCACGTCTTATCTGTATACATTGTCTCTAAAATGAACATATATACGTGTGTGTGAGCGCGCGCGTGTGAACTAACCTTCATCAAGTTGGACATTTTGACTTTGTTCTTAGGAGGCTCGATGGCACCCTGCCTAATGAGCTCCTGTCTTTCTTTCTCTCTAGCTAAACGCCGCTGAGTTCGGATCTTCTTCTGCTCTTTTTTAGTTAGCTTAAGTGGCTGAGGTGGCGGGGGTGCTGGCTCCGCTGGCGGTTCTATTGGCACAGGATGCTCCACGTAGATGTTGATCTTGTCCTTCTTGTACTTTATTTCTGTTTCGTCCATTACTTCCTCGTAACTCTGAATCTCTGCTGGCAGCACCTTCAAGTCCCTGTAGACAAATGTTTATGGATATACACATGCAAACAAAAGAATGATATACACATACCACCACTCAACGGGAGGAATCGGGTCTTTTTGCTGCTTATCCTCCTTAAATATTCTCTCAGTCACCTCTATCAAGTTCGGATTAATATCACCTTCTGCTTTAGCCTTAGCAAGAGCAGCTTGCTTTGATCTTATCTCCTTAGCTTTAGCAGCTCCAAACCGATTCTGCACACATAAACTTCTATTACGAAATCTTATGCTGTAATGCCTATGCGTGTAGTATAAGTAGTTATGCATGTATAGTATGTGTGTAGTTTACGTACGTTGAGCCTGAATAGATCAGCTTTCTTTGTCTCTAATCCCTGTTCAACAAACTGAAAATTGGACCTCTTCTTGCGCACAAGCTTCGTTTTGTCGACCTTCAGACCCGTATCAAAATGGGGACTGTTCACTGGGTCGGCCTCCAGTTCTGGATGCAGTATTTGAAATGCCTCTTTCTTTTGTTTGTTTATGTTCACCTACACATATATAAGCAGTTATACATATGTCATAATTAATATGTATGTGTGCATCATTATGTGAGCATTCATATTTAATAATAAGCACAAACTTATAGAGGTAATGGTTACCTTGAGAGTGCTAATATTCTGTCTGTCCAGTCGTCTGTCAATGACATTTCCGTTTTCATCAATCTCCCTTCCTTGTGCATCCAAACGAAGAACAGGAGCCCTGACAACCTTTGGTGCAGCGGGAGGAGCCCCTGAAAGAACAGCGGAATTATAATTAGTATGTATCTTATATTTGTTCAAGAACTAAACATGTACCTGGTATCTGTAAGACTGTAGAACCTGCGGGTTGTTGAAACCCCAAACGAGCAACACACTCTTGTGCTTTTCTATATGCTGCTAAATTTGCCGCGTTTGGAGCAACATCTGTAGTCTCTGGTTGTGCAGGGGTGGATTTCTTAGTTGTTGCAACTTTGTTCAACTGCCAACAGATGCACAATTAGAATATCGTATAACATTGTTATATTATGTACCATATAGAAGAGTTTCACTTATCTAGTTGCTTCCAAAAGAGAGAACGTAACATGGAGTAAAGACTGTATGTGTACATGTGGGTAACTAACAAGAAACACTCTAAAGGCAGCTTATAGTCCATTTCTACCTATATATACTATATGCAGATACTATACCTCCGGTTCAAGTTTCTTCATCTTCTCAGCAAGTTGCTTCTTAATTTCCAGAAGCCTCTTGGCTTTCTCAACGGCATCGGCAGAGTGATTAGTACCATTTTCACGACTCTGCTCATGCTCATCATTCTCAACAACGGGATTTCGGGGAGATTCAACTCTGGCAGGAGAAACCCGGCTACGTTTCGATGAATCCTCATCCTGCAACTCCCGTTTCCGCTTTGAATCCTGTGAATCCCTCCGTTTGAAACCCTCTTCTCGAGATTTCTCCCGATGATGACTTCTATCATCCTCATGCCTCTCAGATTTATGATGATTTCTCTCATCTTCATATCTCGATTTGCGATCTACATCATCTTCGTACCTCTCATCCTTAGATTTGTGGTGATTCCTGTGCTCCTCGCGCGCTTTCTCATGCCGTCGATCGCTCCTTTCCCTCTCTCTGTGATGCGAATGGCGCCTCTCGGCCTCCATTTCCACTAGAACCTGCCCTTACCCTAACCCTAATCCTAAAACCCCTCAGTTTATGTCAAAATGTGGTCTCATATATGCTCCTCATCAACACATACGCAGCCGCTACATACTCCTTGTTGTTCTGAGCCAGTAATGCGGAGAATGCAACCTTCCCGATTTCCAGATTACTCCATTTCACACACACGCCCCTAACAGGCTCATCCACGCTGCACTACTGGCTTCAAATGGCATGTTCATAACAAGCGACAAAGCCTCCTGCAACCTGTTGGCCCTGCCCAACATGTCAACCATACATGTATAGTGTTCCACACTCGGGTTAAACCCGTACTTCGAAATACACTCGAAACACTGGTAGCCCTCCTCCACCATCCCTGCGTGGTTACACGCAGTCAGCACTAACCTCACTGTCACACTGTTCATTTGCATGTTCGCTTCCTCCATCCTCCTTACCACACTGAACACTTGACATGTGTCACCGAGCAGGCTGTATCCTCCTATCAAAGCAGTCCAAGACACAATATCCCGAGAAGGCATCCGGTTGAACACCTCCTCGGCCGCAGCCATGTTGCCACATTTCCCGTAAAAGTCCACCAGAGAGCTCGCTACCATTTCCTGCTCTTCCATCCCGAGCTCGCATACCCGATCATGGATCCTCTGTCCGGTTTCTATGGCTCCTAGAACAGCACAGGCCTTGAGCGCAGCAACAAACGTTATAGCGTCCGGTACGCAATCCATATTGTTGAACAAGTCCAGAGCCACAGAGCTCTTCCCCATCTCCACGTATCCAAGTATTAAAGCAGTCCAGGATACAACAGTCTTGCGCTTCATTTTCTCGAAAACCCCTCGTGCCTGTAGCATGTCCCCGCACTTGCTATACATGTCCACCAAGCTGTTCGCCACAATTACATCTTCGTCAAAGCCATACTCTCTGGCTTGTCTATGAATCGCAACTCCCTTCTCTAAACTGTCCTCCTTATTGTCAATTGCTAAGCTTGAACATGCCTTGGATGCAGCAACAAGTGTAACACTATCCGGTGGGCAGTCCATGGTATTGAATACCTCTAAGGCAATCAAACTCTCCCTATTCTCCACGTATCCAAGGATTAAAGCGTTCCAAGATACAACGTCTCGGCGAACCATTCCTTCAAAAACTTCACGAGCATGTAGCATGTCCCCGCACTTGCTATACATGTCCACCAAGGTGCTTGCCACATATACGTCTTTGTCAACTCCAGAATCTCTTGCTTGTCCATGAATGGTTAACCCCTTCTGTAAACATGCCAAGCCTGCACATGCCTTAAGTGCAGCTACAAATGTACCACGGTTTGGTGCACAGTACATGGTGTTGAACACGTCCAAAGCATCCAGGCTCTTCCCATTCTCCACGTATCCATGAAGTAAAGCGTTCCAGGATACAACGTCCCGCTGCTTCATTCCGTCGAAAACTTGTCTTGCCTGTACCATGTCCCCGCATTTGCTATACATGTCTATCAAAGTGTTTCCCACAAACAGATGTCTGTCAAAGCCCCGTTGTCTGGCTTGTCTATGAATGGCAGCTCCCCTTTCTATACAGCTCTGTTTGTCCGATTGTTCTTCTCCAGCTAAAGTAGAACATGCCTTGAGTGCAGCAACATAACTGACACTGTCCGGTAGATAACTCATGCGGCTAAACACATCCAAAGCCCTCAGACTCTCTCCGTTCTCCACGTATCCAAGGATCAAAACGTTCCAGGATACAACACTCCGGTCCGTCATCTTGTTGAAGACATCTCTTGCACATAACATCTCTTTGCATTTACTATACATGTCGACCAAGGTGCTTGCCACGAACACATTCTTGTCGAAGCCACGCTCTCTGGCTTGCTTGTGTATTGCCAAACCCCTCTGCAGGCAAGTCCCCCTGTCTAACAGATTGTCCGCTGCCAAACCTGCACATGCCTTAAGTGCAACGACGAAAGTATGTGGGTTTGGTACACAGTCCATGCTGTCGAACAACTCCAAGGCCACTGAACTCTCCCCATTCTCCACGTATCCAAGCAGTAAAGCAGTCCAGGAAACAACACTCCGGTGAGTCATTCCATTAAAGACATCTCTTGCTCGTGCCATGTCCCCGCATTTGGTATACATCTCCACTAAGGTGCTTGCCACAAACGAGTCCTTGTCAAAGCCACGGTCTCTGGCTTGTGCATGAATCTTGACTCCATGCCGTAGACAAATCTTCTTATCAAACTTGTTTACTGCCATACCTATACATGCCTTGAGCGCAGCAACAAAAGTAACACCATTTGGTGCACAGTCCATGGTGTTAAACACATCCAGAGCGACAGAACTCTCTCCATTCTCCACATATCCACGGATTAAAGCAGCCCAGGATACAACACTCCGATGCATCATTCCATCGAAAACATCTCTTGCCTTTAGCATGTCTCCGAGCTTGCTATACATGCCTACCAAGGTACTCGCGACAAATACATTTTTCTCGAAGCCGTGTTCCTTGGCTTGTCTATGGATGGCCATGCACTTGTATCGACAACTCTTCTTGTCCAGCTTAGCCAAAGCCGCACACGCTTTGAGTGCAGCAACAAACGTGAAACTGTCTGGTGCACAGTCCATGGTGTTGAACACCTCCAAAGCAGCCAAACTCTCCCCATTCTCCACGTATCCAAGGATTAACGCAGTCCAGAAAACCACATCACGCTGGATCATGCTCTCGAAAACATCTTGGGCATCCTGCATGCTGCCGCACTTGCTGTACATTTTCATCAAAGCAATGGCAACGTCTCTGTTCTTGTGACGGCCAGTTTCTCCTATATGAGAATGTAAGAGTTTCCCTCCTTTCAAGTCCTTTCTGTCGCCGCATTGTTTGAGTTCACCAACCAGTCCGTATCTCACCCGGACACTTCTGTTTGTAGATCGCCCTCCAAAAGGAACATATTGAGAGACTCCATGTTCCATCCATAAACTAATGCCTCGAGTGAGTGAAATTAGAATGGGTTTAACGATTAATTAACGAATTAATTAAGTGACAATGTGGTAAGATTAGACTTCTAACGGCTCTGTTTTTAGGGTTCTACTACAGGGCAAAATTAGGGCAGATTGGATCTGAGAGAAGAGATGGGCGTGGGAGTCTCCACACCACGCGGGGGCAGCCGGAAGAGCTGCTGGCGGCTGCAGTCGGAAATCGAGCCTTCGAATTGAGCTCCAGTTTCTGGGAGAAACTCTTGCTTCTTCCTCCCTCGTTACAGTGGCCAATTGATCAAGTTAATCACGCCTGCACACTCCTTGGTAAGTCTGATCAAGTTTTTGCATCATATTTCGACACAATCCGTGAATTTTTGGTTAACCATGAAATTTCCGGGCTGAACAAATTTCCTATTTTTGATGCCCACACGCGGCATCTGCTGTAATTCTTAGAAGCTGCATTTTCATATGGATTCACATAAAACAGAATATCAAACGCAGCTTCTGACTGAAATGCATCAAATCCCGCATTTCTATGTGCATTTTTTATCCCGCATTCACATCGAAGTGAAGCATTGCCTTTTGCAATGCTCACTGTAAAGAGACATTTCTCATGGGATTGTTTTGTTTTTTTTCTACAGCACAGAACAATGCCCAAACGCGACATCTCCCCAAGTTGCTGGTTCATCTCGTTTGGAGCATGCAAGAGGTGACTTCTTCTCCTGCTTCGAAGTCTTCTGTTGTCAAGGTGATAAATGCCACTTATATCTCTCGGGTTTTTCTTAAGCACTTGATCGAGGTCTCTTTCAAAGGAGATGCTCTCTCTGGACATCTTACTTTGACCATCAGTGATCATGACTCCGAAGTTTCTAAGCTCCCAAAAGGTACGTGGCAGCGTGTATATACGCACGGAGAGAGAGAGGGAGAGAGAGAGAGTTTTCTTGATGACTGCATATTAAACATTTCACTTTAAATCACATTTCAAGTTTTACAGGTGATATAAACATTGCAAATCTAGTCGTGCATGCACTATTTAACTTCATTGGTGCTTCAGACATCAAGTAAGTGCCTTGTATATTGTGCGTATGTCTGTGTTTAATTCGGTTATTTAACTTAGTTGTGTGTTGTTAGTCCATACACATATGTGCTCCACCTTGAGCTCGTCAACTTGCTCTTGGTTATGATGTCAACACAACTCCATTCGGCAGCATCCACAGGTTTTCATCCATTCCTTGATGCAGCTATTTCACAGGTAGATTAGCACATTATAGTAACATGTTAATTTTTGAATGTTTAATATTAAATAAAGGTTAATGCAGGAAGGCATGAATGTTGGACCTTTTATACGAAAGCTTCTTTTATCTTATATTGCAAGAACACCTCTACCTTCTGATGCTGCATATTATGGAAGACTTTCACAAGATAATCAGACGGGTGTTATTAGTAAAATGAGCTCTGCTGCTGGTATGTTACTAATATCAAACATCCATATGCATTGTATATACATACCGACATGTTTATACTGTCTGGGAAGTATCAATGTTATTCACGTTACTCATCAATGTTATTGTTTTATAAACATTTTTTCTCTTTTGCAGCTACGGTGTTCATGCTACCATATTATACTTACACGTATCTACTGAGCTCTGGGGGGGATCGTTATTCTAAGTTCCCATTAGCAGATAATAGTCTTTTTCTGCTTTTGGTACTTGTACACTATGAAAAAAGGAGCAGTTTAACAGAGGAACAACAACCTCACAATCCCTTTCGTCGAGCTGTAGAATTTGCAAGGGACACAGACTGTAAGTGTGTCTTTTTGTGTTTGTATGTGAATTTCTCTCTGTTCTGCTCATATACACGCACACACGCACACAAACACGCATGCATAAACCTTCTTCTTCTTGCGCCCGTATTCATGTCTGTGTGCAGTTGATCTGGCCGACATCGAAAACAGTGGTCTAGGCGTCAGAATTCCATTTGCAGCTCTCTACGACAGACTTGGACAGTAAGTATATGCTTCACACACACGCATGCACATGTTTTAATAATGTGTGTGTATGCATATCGCACAAATAAGTGCTCGCATCCATCCATCCAGACATAAACACGCGCGCACGCGCACGCGCACACACACACACACATTTTTTTTTCTTTAGGTGCTTAACGGAGGATGCATCTATTCTGCTTTTATACTCGCTGATTCATGGAAATCCTGCATTTTTGGAGTACGTTTTGGTCCGAACCGATCTAGACACTCTGGTATAATTCAAGGAACATACACAGTTGTTCATATAATATATATAATGAGTGATTATACTAAACCACTTAATAACCTAATGCTCACGTGCCTTCTTTACAGATAATGCCGATATTGGAATTGCTGTATGATGTACAAAAGCTTACTCCTAATCAGATATATATGCTGCTGGTTATATGTCTCATCCTCAGTCAAGACTCCACGTTCAATGCAAGCATACACAAGCTGGTATAGTGCTTCTATTGCGTCATAGTTTATATTTGTGAGTCACGCACATATATATCCTATATACACGTATGTATTTATGTAGAGGGAGAGCATTTATAATATAAATGTCGAGCACAAAGCGTATAACTTACGTATAATACGCACAGATATATTTTACTTTATGATGAATATTAAATGTATTTACAATTTCTTTTCGCAGATTTTACCAGCTGTTCCTTGGTTAAAGAGCGTCTTCTTCCAGGAATATCCTTAGGATCTCTAATGGTCGTCGTTCTCATTAGAACCGTGAAATTTAATCTTTCAAAGCTCAAAGTATGTGTGTGCGTGTGTGGTGTGATGTGTGTGTTAGACATTGGATATGTGTGTTCATATAAAGTATGTATAGTAGATAACATATCTATTTGAACAGGATTTGTTTCTACACACGAACTGCCTAGCTATTTTGGCAAACATGGCACCACATATGCACCAACTCAATGCATATGCTTCACAAAGGCTTGTGAGTCTCTTTGACATGCTCGCACGCAAGTGAGTTCTGTAAATGATATACATACTATATATATTACCAATATAAATTAAAAATAAATAATCTCGCTGTTTGGTTAATAATTGATCCTTGTCTTAATGGTATGTAGACATTTTAGGAAACACACACACAAAGGCACAAAACACACATCACCTTACTTTGTTGTAAACTATGAACGCTTATCTTTATTTATTTTATATATATAGTATTGATGTCTTGCTACTAGGTACAAGAAGGTTTGCGATGTGAATAACAATGCTAAGATTGCTGCAACGAAAATTATTCAAGTTGAAGGCTTTGAATCAACAGATGATATGGTAAATTTAGACTTCATAGATTAAACCAGTTTATGCAAGTTTTGCATCCGTGTTTATTTGGAGGCATTTAAACTTTTATATGTATTTATACTTGTCTATATTTTCATTTATTTAAGTTTATGCGTAATAAGCTTTTGTATTACAGTAATGCAAGTTTTCTTGCAGCCGACAGAGCTACATATATACACAGATTTTCTACGTATTGTTTTGGAGATCATAAATGCGATCCTCACGTACGCCCTACCACGCAATCCAGAAGTACGTATAAACATTGTACAATGTATAACATATAGTTCCTCTAGTGCTAATTTTAGTATAACCATGAATGTTCTGATGTAGTACATGACATGCAGGTTGTCTATGCACTTCTTCATAGGCAAGAGCTATTTCAACCATTCAAAGATCATCCTCGGTTTTGTGAGCTTCTTGAAAATATATATACGGTAATTATCTCGCACAACGCACATATGTATATTTATCATACACGTACCATGCATATGTACAACATGAACGCGCACACGCACACGCTGACAGAGTTCTTTACGAAGGTTTTGGACTTCTTTAATGTAAGAATGGACGATCAACAGCTTAATGGAGAATGGTCCGTGGAGAGAGTATTACAGATTGTTATAGCAAATGCAAGGTCCTGGCGTGGAGAAGGCATGAAGGTACATTACTGATTATCATGAGCATATTCGCACATCATACGCGTATAGCTATACGTGTATAAATTCTATATGTTATGAATGCTGCTGGTTTTTGTAGATTTTCACGCAGCTACGGTTTACATACGAGGAAGAGCTTCACCCTGAGGAGTTCTTCTTACCATATATTTGGCAGCTAGTTGTCTCTCGCAGGTAAGTGGTGCCCGTGTGTGTGTGTGTTCTAAACTATTGTTTATATATTTCAGCAATATAGATTGGGATCTCGACACAATTACGTTATTTCAAGCAAAATCACGGGTCGAGGTGAGTATTAGCTCGTTGTGTGTGCGTGTGCGTGTGTGTCCGTGTGTGCATTCACACATTGATGTGGGTTTTATAGGTGGCACACAAGCAACAAGAAAACCAAAATATTAGCACTTTGATCGAAGTTTGAACGTACATATACTAAATAAATGCGGTAGTGGTTTCTATTGTAATTTTTACCTCTTTAATCATCCATACGATCTTTTCAATACACCCGCACACGCACGCGCACGCGCACAGTGTGTTTTAATAGCTTGTAATTAGAAAAATCTAAGCTATAATAAGTAAAAGGATATTAATCAATTAGTAAAATAGAGAACACAACACACACAAAACACAACAACACTCACACGCACATGTAGACTTGTATAGACATGATCAGTTTGTACATACAGTTGTATGTACGTATGGTAGATGTGACATGTACACAAGTATGTGTACGTATAAAGATAGTATACACTTAGTAATATACACGGCTACATAATAGTTATATGTACATGTAATAAACATAGAAATAACTATTTAAAAGATCGAGGGTGTAGAATCCGAAGATAATCTTAGGGAAGATCTACCATCGTTAATGCGGGTGGGACGACGTGTCACCTTTGGCCGATTGGCGGCCAGTGAGAGGCTCCACGTATCCCTCCGGAAGGACACGTGACGACGATCTAAGTTAACGCCCCACTGCATGCTATATATTAAGAAGATCCCCTTCTTATGTAGATATTTTGTTTTCTTTAAGTTTCACATTAGTTTGATCTGCTGTTTAATTCAATACTGTTAGTTTCACATTAGTTTGCATTTCTGCGTAATAGTTTCACATAAGTTGGCCTCTTTCAGTTTACTACACCATGACTAGAGCTTCTGAAGCTCGTGGTAAAGCTGCCATGGATGACCATGAAGGTAATCTTATCTTTGTTTATTTATTTTATTTATATAGTATATGTTTTTTTTATTTAGGATCTAGGAAGAAACCCAAGACTGGTAAAAGTCGCGAAGAAGATGAGAGTCAGTTTAATGGCTTTGTTGAAACACTAAAGAGTAACATATCCGAGTCCGATGCGAGGTCTATACTTGAAGAGAATGGACAGGAGCTCGATTCTGTTAACTCTGTCTATGAGCATTGGTACACTTAGCCATATATATGCATAAGTTTCTAACTTTAATACACATATGTTGCTAATGATCTTTTTGTGCTATTACAGTGCTGATCAGATGTTGTATGGACCTTTGGAGAACTGTCCCCATTGTGGAAATAACACACTCAAGTTTACAGAGCATGAGTATGTGTGTTCAGGCTATATATCTGAGTGGTCCAAGTGTAGCTTCTCTACTAAAGTTGTTGCACGCAAGGCTGAGCCTCTGAAGATTCCCAAGAATCTCAAAAATGATTATCTTCACAAGGTGTGTATGTTTGTGTGTGTGGCGCATGTGTTTAATGTGATTTACACGCGCACACACACACGCATATGTGTGTGTGTGTGTTCTATGTTTGAGTACGTAATATAATACATTTCTTATAGTGGGAGAAGGAACATGATACAAAGAAACGGCCAGTGCGTGAGCCAGAGGAGTCTGGAAAGAGCGAAGGCAAGCCATTTTCTGGGATGCAGGTTTTCTTCTGGGCGTACTCGTCGCCCACAGGTATTAGTAATATATATTACTCAATAGTATAATATTAAGATATGTTTATGTCGTTTTCACAGTACAAGTTACGAGAGGACATTGAGAAAGGAGGTGGGAAATTGGTACACGTCGTGAAAGAAGGTAATTAAGGGTGTAAGATCTAGTACGTTGTATATACATACATACACATGTATGTTTGAGTCTTGAAGTTGTAATCTTTTTCAGGAGTTTCATGTCTCGTGGTTGCTGACAGAGACATTTCTAGTGGAGTTCATGCAAAGATTGCAGCTGCTAAGTAATTTTATATTGTAAATACAGCATGTATAATACTAACGTCATGATCTCTTAGGTCGCTTGGTATACCTGTTGTGAAAGAAACATGGATTCAGGACAGTATAACAAAGAAGGAAGTGGTAGACTTTGCTCCATATGAGGTCCATGCTAAAGGAAAGGAGCAGAAGAAACCCACTGAAAAGAAGCCGGTTGCTGCTACTGAGCAAGACCAAGCTCCACAGGATGACCAAGAGGTGGAGAACAGTTCTCATTTAATAGATGAGGTAATGTATTCTGTATGCGTAACTGTATACTGAACATGTACATGCTATATGTGTACTGTACATATATATGTTTTCACTGCAGAAAACTGGCAGGGAAGAGGTCCGTTCACAAGGACAGTGAACTTGATAAGGAAGGCGGTGTTATATTTGAACATGAGGGCATAATATACAACTGTGCCTTCACCATTTGTGACATAACTACTGGACTTAACAAGTAAGTTTAAAGACGTATATGTATGGATTGTGTGGTTTATGATTTCGGACTTGTATCATTTGACAGTGTTGCAGTAATGCAGCTGGTTAAGGTACCTGACGGAACTCTTTACCATTATCACAAGAGGGGAGGCTTGTCACTGGAATACCATTGAACGAGCGTCTTGATGAGCAGACTAACTTAACCAAGGCGCTAAACGGTTTTGCCACCTTGTTTGAGGAACTAACCGGTAATGAGTTTGAGCCGTGGGAACGCCAGAAGAAGTTCACAAAGAAACGATCCAAGTTCTATCCCCTTGATATGGTTGGTACAGTCTTTACTAGTAATTTAGTGGTACTTAGAGATGTTACACATTGATATCTATAATGTGTATGTGTTATAGAAACAGTTAAATGTGTTAATGTGGGTATTTATATATGCAGGATGATGCAATTGATCCACGTGCTGGAGGTTTATCAGATAAGCAGCTTGGTTCAGCGGCTGCACACACAAAGCTTGATCCAAAGGTTGCACGTATGTGTAAACTTCTATTTAGCCAATCTGTTTACAGGTAACCCATTCTTGTTAATGACTCCGAATGTGGAGTTAACTGGGTGTGTGTGCGTATGTGCAGGCAAGGCATGTTTGAGATGGGAATACACTCACCAGAGTTGCCTTCAGGGTGCTTTACTGAATTCCACATCAAAAGATGTAAGTGTTATATGTGTAAAGCTTACATCTAATTTATTAAAGCTGCAATAAGATATGATACTTCATGTATGAAGGTTCTATTGTACTTATTACTGGACATATGGGAATATATCATACAATGTGATTAAGTGAAGTTTAATACAGGTGAAGAGTGTCTATTGGAGTTTGCTGATTACCTGAGGAAGCACAAGAATGACACAAGGAAGCATGAGCAGATGTGTTTAGACTTCAGTAACAGATGGTTCTCACTGGTTCCCTCCACTCACCCAACTGTTATTAATGACATGGTCCATCTTATAGAGTTGGTATGTATGTGTGTGTGTATAGTATCATTTTGTATATACTAAATTGTGAACCTTGTTTGCAGGGTGCGAGTGTGCTCGAGTCTGTGAGAGACATAGCTGTGGCAGCACACATAATAGGGGATTTAACTGGTGCCACTTTGGATGATCCTCTATCTGATCGTTATGAGAAGTTAAACTGCTCTATCTCTGTAGTGGGCAAGGAGAGTGATGACTATAAGATGGTGCAGAAGTACCTTGAAAAGACTTACGAGCCCGTTAAATATGATGATGTGGTAGGTTAGCGTGTGTGTGCGTGCATGTATATTATGGTTATGACGTTTCCTTCTGAGTTTTTATATGTTTCCGGAATTATTCGTGCTTGTAGACTGTTGGTGTTACAATGGAGGAGTTGTTTATGGTGGACAGTCGTGCAGGACCTACACTTGAAGAGGTTAATAAACTGAACAATAAAGTGCTTATTTGGTGTGGTAAGTTTGTAGGTGTGTATCTACGTGCACAATTGTATGTAAGAGTCTTGTATTGTTATTTACAGGAACACGGACTTGTAACTTGGTGAGATATCTGGCTAAAGGAATGATACCGGCAATCCTTGAAGCGCCTGTGCCAGGATACATGGTAAGCAGGTATATGTTTATGTGCAGATGGCTAAGCACGTGTATGTGCATGCAGTTTGGAAGGGGACTCTACTGCACGGATGCCTCATGTAAAGCAGCAAATTATGGATTTACTGGCGTGGATCGTCCAGAGGGGTTCTTGATGCTGGCTATAGTTGGACTCGGTGATGAAATGCTGGAACTTACTAAGCCGGCTGAGGTAAAGCTTGTGTATGTACTAGATAAATATAGTGGCATACGGATGAGGTGTATGTGTGAGAAGTGTATTTAATGTGTTTTTATAGGACGTGAGCAAGTATGAAAAGGATAAGGTGGCGATCAAGGGCATGGGGAAGAAGATGCCAGATTCATCTGAGTATTTCGAGTGGAAACATGGGGTGAAAGTCCCATGTGGTGCGCTTAAGCCTTCTGGTAAAGATGACAGCCCTCTCGACTACAATGAGTATGTCGTCTACGATCCAAAGCAGGTGTGTGTGTGTTTGTTATGTTGTGAGTCTTCTGTATGCTGTGGTTGTGTGTGTCATGTACATATGTATTACTGATATGTTTTATATATGGCCAGGTGAAGCTGCAGTTCATTGTCCAAGTTCGTTATGAGGAACTCAGCTGAAGATACATTAGTGTAATATGCGATTATCTAAGTGCTTTTGAGTTGTGACCCTTTTAACTTAAAAGAAAGTAATATGTTCATGAGAATCTTATGTTAAATTTATATAGTTAAATGAGGGATTTTTCTTTATTAAAGGTAACAATATATACATTGCTAGTGAATTATAATATATGCATCAGAAGCACCTAAATAGCTTATTAACAAATATCGGTGGTGCAAGACACGTAGTAACCCAGAAAGCAACAGGAAATGTAATCCCCATAGCAACTAAGAAAGGAAGGAGGGGAAGGAATTTTTCTTCTTCTTCATTTTTGACCGGTCCCGGTGGTGGAGAAGAAAGACACGTGGTGTTGAGTGGAGGGCCACAGAGTCCTGGATTCCCAGAATATGCTGAGGGATCATCGAACGTGCCAAACTGGCCTGACCTCGGAATAAGTCCGTGAGACGGTTGTTTGAGACGTTGAAATACGAAAGCGAGATAAACGAGTGAGCTCCACAGGAATCGAACCCTCCAGCTGGTTGTTATACAGTTGGAGTAACAAGAGACGGGTTGCATTCGAAAGCGACGCTGGGATGCCACCTGTCAACCGGTTGTCACACAGCCAGAGGTGCTGCAGGTTCTGGAGGTTTCCAATCTCGCCGGGTATGGAACCTGTGAGCATGTTCCCGCACAAGTCGAACATCGTGGGGTAGTAGTCGTACTGGAAGTAGTCGAGCTCCTTCTTTGCCTCACCACCTGAAGGACTTAAGTCGAGAGAAAACCCAAGCCCTCTGGTGTCGGGGTCCTCCGTGACCTCTCTGTACTGCTTCATATACTCCAGATTGGCAAGCTGTTGGGGAATGGTTCCGGTAAACCTGTTCCGATACAGAATAAGCTGCCGGAAGATTGGTCAGGTTTCCGATCCAGCGGGAATGTCACCTTGCATGTGATTGGTAGAGACTGAGAAGTACTTCAGTGAGGACATGTGCTGCATGCTGGAGGGAAGCTTGCCAGATAAATTATTGAAGCCAAAATCGACTACCTTAGTGCAGTAAGGTTCCCAATGCTATGTGGTAAACTTCCTGTTAAGTTATACATCGAGTGCTAGCGTCTCAGATCACGAAGGTTGCCAATGCCGCTCGGTATTTCACCATTCAACGTGTTGAAGCCTAGCGATAACCTCTGCAACTTGGTGCAGTTGAAGATTTCATCTGGAATGACACCATTGACGATACTGTTGAACAGATACAGGGTTTTCAACTTTTGAGAGATAGCCAATTTCAACTGGAATAGAACCTCTAAACTCATTCCTAGATAGATCTAACGCCTGAGCTGTGAGAGGCTCCCAACCTCTTCAGGTATGACCCCACTGAGAAGGTTGCTAGATAGAGCTAGAAACTTTAACTGGGTACAGTTAAAGAGCTCCTTAGGCACTTCCCAGACAAGTTATTGTTAGCTAGACCCAAAGTCACGAGTTTGTCAAGCTTTCCACATCTGAATGTAATGGATTAGTTTTCTAATTCATATGTTTATAAATCATTAAGAAATACCTGAAGGGATTGGCCCAGAGAAGCGATTGAGTCCAAGTTCAATCTCTATAAGACTCCTAATGGTTAAAACACTTCTGGGCACATCACCAAACAGAGAATTACTGTGGAGATTAAGAACTTGGAGCACACTATTCTGACACTTGTGGATATCATGTGAATCAAGGTTCAAGTCCACGGATTCAATCTTGGGAAGCATGCACCAGAACGGCCATAATTCACCATTCAAATTAAAATTAGAAAGATCCATTCCCACCACATTACTTTTATTGTTCCATTGTATGCCACTCCAAGAGCTTAAATTCTTACTGTTCCAACTATCTAGTGCACCTCGGTGATCATCTAAGTTCTTCTTAAAACATTGTAAAGTTTCTTCATCTTTTAGTGAGTTTGAACAATTTTGAGCTTCAGAATCCATATACTGACGAACAATACAAGAAACCAAGACAAAGCCATTACAGAAACACTTTGAAGGTCTAGATCTATCTAAAGTATTTAAATTAATACAAAGATAAATTTTTTTTTAAAGAACATAACGTACGCATAACTTATCATTTTAACAATTCAAAAGAGTTGTTAAATTTCGACCGCTAGTATAAAGTCGTTCAGACTTATGAGAATATCTTGAATATAAACTGAAGTTGAAATTCAAAAGATGCTAGCGTAAAGTTGTTCGAATCAATCCTACAAATATTTTAAAATGTATATTAAATATTTGTGGTGTGTATGTATAATGTTGGTCAACCTTAAGCAACCAAACACACACACATTTATACAACACAAACTCAATGACTGAATCATATGTGCGTGTATGTGCATGTATAATGTTGGTCAACCGTAAGCAACCAAACACACACACGCATATATATACAGCACAAACTCAATGACTGAATCATATGTACCCTCACAAAGTGAGTGAGTAGAATAAACCTGGTAAGATTCTCATTAAGTATGTCAACCTTCATTGTAACATGGCCGCCTTAGACAGAATTATTGAACTACTTGTATTTCCTTGTTATTAAACCAGATCACGTACGTGATATCATCTCTATACTGGGGGTGTGACATCCTGAACAATTTGCGTCCTAATTGCACGAGTTCGGATTTCACAATTGAATTGCAATTGCACATAAAGTGGCAGTCTTATGATGATTTCTAACTGGAGGTTCACTAGCAGATCAAGAATCTACTCTCTAAACCCTGATTCAGAAAACAGAGATCTAAAAAATCTAGCGACCTTCGGTCTATGATCGCTTCTTAAAATGTAGGGCATAAACCCTAAATCATTAAGTTTTCTCGTTAATCATGATTAGGTATTTGGTAATGTTTGGTCAGTCCCCTCTGGCGAATGGGCCGAGGGCTAATAAGGTCCTTTTGTACGAACTTCGTATTTTACTTACATATACATAAAATACATATAGTGTGCGTATATACAATTTTTCACATACATATCGTTGTATACAAGAATGCATTGTATATAAGTCAGTTCATTGTATGTTCATTACTCTCTACATACACATAGACGTTCATGGATAAACACACCACACATACAAGTGAATTGTGTTGTGTGGTTGTTGCATGGAGTGTTGAGTTTGCACTTTCTACACAAAAAAGGGTTGTTCTTATATTTAAGTTTACTGTGTGTCTATTGTGAATACTTCATCAACGGTAGTTTTAAATTCTATTACGCAACGTCTTAAATCTATCCAACAGTAGTTATTATAAATTGTCTAATTAACTGCCATTGTAAATCTTATTTAATGATATTATAAATCTTATTTAATAGTTATTATCAATAATTAAATAAATAATAAATAATTATTTTACATCTTGTACGATGACCACCTAAATACGATTATTTTAAACTCTTTAAGAATTCTAATACAATAATAATTTGAAAGGAAAAGAAAATAAAGAGAGTTAAGTTATTAATAAATAATAATTTAAGATAATTAAAAAAGAAAAGTTATCACATACCCATAATAATTAACACAATGACAGATAAAGATTTTGTATTATCAAATATACACAATAATTTAAAAGAGAAAATTTTTTATCTCACACACTTAATAATTAAAAAGAGAAATTTCATATGTTATTACATGAATCATAAGACTCTTTAAAAATTAAGTTATCACATGCTTAATAAAGAAAGAATTATTTCATAAACACATAACTTAAGCTATCAAATTAAAGATAATAATTAACTTAACAATTTAATTTAAAAATAAATTTATCATGTTAAAAATAATAATTAGAGTTAAAACTAATGGCGACGAGAATAATTGCATATCGGTGGGGCAATATCATTCTAAATAAAATAGAGATCGTGTAGTAAATCTGATCGTGAATGCAATCCTTCTAACATTCTACGGGATAAATGCAAATTATATATAAATAAATTTATTAAATATTGGGTTAACAGTTCATTAAATAATTAAATAGTGTTACTATATATAATAAGGTTATTATGTACGTTCGTACGTCATTAACACCCATCAACAAATATCTTAAATCTTATACAACGGATATATTAAATCTTAAATCCCACAGGGCATAATAACTTAAAAAAATACAAATTAAAAGATAAACTCATTAAGTACTGGGTTAAAATTTTAATTTAAGAATAAATTTATCAAATTAAAAATAATAATTAAATAATAATATTATTAAATAATTAAGCCCACCAATCCATGGGATAATGCATATGCTAGTTCTTTAACAAAAATCGCCGCTCTTTCACAATAAGAAGAACATGAAGACTCAAGGAAATCGTAAAAAATGGTGACGTATGTGTGCCTGGAACTGAATCATTCATTTTGAATGATTGAAGCACCTCCTTGCTTATATATATAAGAAATTAATTATACTTTGCTGATTTTATATTAACATGAAGCTCGTACTTCACATAACTCTCCCTACCATTATGCTAGTTCAATAAATTAATTAGACTTGCTGATTTTATATTCTTTGCACACATGAAGCTCAACGTTAAGTACTTAAATATATATTATTTACATAAATAACATTATATATATATATATATATATATATATATATATATATATATATATATTATATATATTAATACCTTAATTACATACACTTAGTCACCTTGCTGATTTTATATTACGTTAAAATAAGTAAGCTACTTTTGAATGGAAAAATAAAAAAAGAAGCACCAGAGCTGAAGATATATTATAAAGAAGATAGTGAAGGTGCTCAGTGTAACGAAAAGAAGAGGATCTATGGCCTCCACTCAACCATGGAGGGCTCATAGTCAGAAGGCGCAACAAGACCCATCAAATTCATCACCGTGGCAGCCACATTTGCCAGGCCAGCCGAGGGTAGATCTTTCCTTAGCTTAATCTCGTCTGCCAGTCCGGGGCCTCCAACGATGAACGGCACAGGAGCACAGGTGTGTGAAGTGAGCATCTGAATCTTCCCCTCCTTGTCCCTGACAGGCTCCCCTGTCTTTGGGTTCCTCTTGACATATTTTCAGCGTTTCCATGGTCTGCAGTGATGACGAATATCCCACCGACCTGCTCAATCGCATCGACCATTATCTTCACCGCCTGATCAGCTGCTTCACAGGCCACAATGGTCGCCTGGAGATCCCCAGTGTGTCCAATATCGCCATTGGGTAAGTTGACTCTTACATGATCAAACTTGTTACTTAGGATGGCATCACGTGCCTTCTCAGCGATCTCGAGCGCCTCATCTTGGGCTTCTGGCTGAACACGATTCCGGTGTCGCTGGGAATCTCAACATACTCCTCCAGCTTCCGGGTCCAAGTAACCCATACGGTTTCCATTCCAGTTGAAGGTGACGTGCCCAAACTTCACAGTCTCGCTGCACGCAAACGTCCGCATGCCGTTCTTTGCGAGATACTCTCCGGAGGTCCTATCGATGTCGGGTGGACTGACGAGATATTCTGACGGAAGCTCTCTTCCCATCGTACTGCAGCATTCCCGCGTACCGGATCTTAGGGAATCTGACCCGGTCAAACTTGTCAAACTCGTTCCTCTCCAGAGCCTTGGCAGCCATGAGCATGCGGTCGGCACGAAAGTTGAAGGTAACAACGGCATCACCATCAACTATCGGGCCAACAGGGCTCCCTTTACCGTCGACTACAACAAACGGTGGGCAGTACTGGTCGTTGAACCTGGGATCGGCTTCTTTCAGGGTCTTCAGGCCTTCCAGTGCACTTGTGAACTTGTGGGGTGCTTCTCCCAGCACTTGCGCGTCCCAACCCCTCTTCACCACGTTCCAGTCGTTGTCGTATCTGTCCATGGTCACATACATGCGCCCGCCAACTGAAGCCACTTGGGCATCACATCCTTTCTCCCGCAGCTCCTTGAGGTCGCTCTCAAGCATCTCAACGAACTTGAAGCTTGTCCCATCCAGGACATCTCGCCCGTCCGTAAGAGCATGGACACGCAGTCTCTTGGCGCCCTCTGCCACGGCTCCTTTCATCAATCCCTGCAGTTGGTCGTATCGAGAGTGGACGCCACCATCGCTCAGCAAACCAATCAGATGGAGAGTACCAGTTGCAAACGATTCTTGGATATACTTGAACCCCTCGCCCTGGAATATCTTCCCGGATGCAATTGCCTGGTCCACAAGCTTAGCGCCCTGTGCAAATATACGTCCCGCTCCCAGAGCATTGTGACCAACCTCACTGTTTCCCATGTCATCCTCGGTTGGAAGACCCACAGCTGGCCCGTGCGCCTTCACTAATCTCCACCCGTCCGGAGCAGTTTCTCTGAAAGAATCCATGCAAGGAGTGGCAGCCAGATGGATGGCGTTGTACTCGTCCTTAATCTGCTCACCCCATCCGTCAAGCACCATCAACACCACAATCTTGCCTTTAGGCATGCTAGGGTGTGCCTCTAGCTTCCACTTGTCTTCAGAACCCATATCTCTGTTCCTTACTTGCAAGCACCCTACTTATATATTTCAAAGTTATACCTTTTAAGCTTAAGAATATACTGCCCTTTATTCGTGTATTCTTTATATGCTCGTACATGTGTCTACGTATATACATAGCTAACTGATCCAATATGTGTGAATCCTGTGAATCATCTCAGGATTCCAACACTCCCCCCTCACTCAAGCTGAGTTCTTTTTTAAGCTTGCAGCTCACTCGAAAGCCTTTGTGAGAATGTCCGCCAACTGTTGTATCTGCTAAGAACTCCGACGGCAAAAGAAATATCAAACTTTAAAACATTTAAACTATTCTTTTATACTATATGATGTATAAATCTTAGGCCCCACTACCTTAAGAACGTGAATGCTCGGGAATTGCAGTTCAGACTCACAATCTAAAAGCCTCCATCCTAAAGCTTGCATTTCACGTTCTTAAGGTACTCCAATCCATTCCAACACCCCCTGAAAACGCAAGTTTGGTGAACTACGTGGTGACTTGTGTGTTCCTTGGTGACATGGATGGTAATATTAACATAATGATCGATATAATCAATTAATTGAACCTAGTTTAGCTAACTCGTCAAACATATACGCTCGGCAAACTGCGCTCGAGGAAATGTCAAACCCCAATTGGTAGTATAACAAATAATAAAATAAAAAACTTAATTGCAATACAGCAAACCTTTTTACTAATACAAGCATGAAATTAACGCAAACTTGTGTTGTGGCATGTACACAGCTACAAAACTAAGCTGTACAGATGTACAAAATGACGCATGGTGAGGACTGCCACTAAACCCTCTGTGAGGAAGTTATTCATCTTCATATGTGCCTTGTGGTCGAGGCAAACCTGAGTCTCAAACGTGAATATTGCGGTAGTCGTCTAGAGAAACTACATGCTCGCCCAACTTCCAGGCTGCTGTTACCTTGCATTCTCCTCTAATCACCAAGTCGAATATCCCTGGGCTCATTTCTGGATGTGCTGATCCAAACGACCTCCGCTGTGCTATGCTGCTGCTACTAGCTAGTGAAGAAACGTTCTGAATGGACCTGGAGATATCTGATGACGCAAGTTCCCAGCCGAAGAAACACGCCCACTTGATGAGCCAGCATTACACCTTGCTCGTTCCGCAAATGATTTATAACTTATCATCGGTTAGAAGCCAATGCCACTATTTGGGGTTTGCATAATCTGATGCCAAGCGTCTTGCTGCAGTAACAGACCCCAGAGAGAGGAGACGAACCTTGCTACGCTGTAAACCCTCTTATGACAGCCATAAATCTGAAGAAACTCGCGGTTGTCAACAATTCCATCAAACAATAATTACCCAATAACAAGAACCCTAAAGGTACGACGAATTAAATTTATCATTAAATTAATGAAAAGAAATTAGTATATTCCATGTTAAGAAAGACGCCATGTGTAACATAGGGAGAGCTTTTAAGGAAAACAGGGGAAGTAGGGTTGTGTGAAATTTTGAGTGTTGTGTTGATGCGTGCATCGTAAATATTCCGTTTCATAAATATTTTGGTAGGGTAAATGCTCTGTAATTTAGGCTCCATGGAGATTCTGCTTATTACGTTGTTGATGTTTGGGATTGTTTCCTATCTGCACCATTGGCATTTGAAAAAGAAATTGATTTGCAATAATTGAAGCTCCAAATCTGAAGAATGTTTCTTTCACATGCATAGCCTTAATGGTGAAAACAGGAGATCCAATACGGAATAGCCTACATAGAGTGTGGCTGGCAGGGTGGCAGGGTATGCGTGTGCGTGTGAGAGAGAGAGGGGCACTGAATTATTTATTTTATTTACATTTAAGCTTGCGTTCTTGCAGTTTAGAGTGTCCAAAAGACCTATAGTACATCCAAAGAGCGCTTTTTTTAACATACATGCAGGTGTGTGTGTGTGTGCGCGCGCTTTGTTTGCTTGGAAAGTACTGATTACTTCAATTGTCAGATAATTGTGAAACGCTCTTAAAGCTTAATGAATTAGTTATGAAAACTAAAGAATACAAACAAGGTTATGTCAAAAAAGCTTTCAGCAAAGCATACACCAAGTAAGCTATAGTGTGTGTGTGTGTGCGTGCGTGTCATATATATATATTCTCATATGTATAATGCCTTTACTTATCTCTGGGGGTGTAGAATGGATGAAATACTGTCTAAAGAATATGGTGAGGATTGTACATAGCTGACTGCTTCCCGATCGACGCTTGCCGTATTAAGATTCCCCTTGGCTCATGTTGTAAAAGGTTTCCCATTGACTATTTGGCCATCCGCAGCGTGGCCAAGAATAAGATATGTACAGCACACATTACATATATTTGCATAACACGGAAACCTTTTTTGAAGATTTTCAAGATAGTGGGTATGAAGGACGTACGTGATGAGTTTATCAAGTATCGAATGTGTCTATTGCCATGGAACAGAGAAAAAATCCAGAAGCACTAAAGTCAGTAAACATGATGGATTGGGTACCTGGTTGTGCTAATTGCTATGGGGTAAGCACCCGCAATCATGTTTATTGACTTTAGTGCTTCTGGATTTTTTCTCTCTGTTCCATGGTAATAGACACATTCGATACTTGATAAACTCATCATGTACGTCCTTCATACCCACTATCTTGAAAATCTTCAAAGAAGGTTTCCGTGTTATGCAAATATATGTAATGTGTGTTGTATGTACTTTATTCCTGGCCACGCTGCGGATGGCCAAACAGTCAATGGGAAACTTGTTGCAACATGAGCCAAGGGGAATCTGAATACCGCAAGCGTTGATCGAGAAGCAATCAGCCATGTACAATCCACCATATTCTTCAGACAGTATTTCATCCATTTTACACCCCTAGAGATAAGTAAAGGCATTATACATATGAGAATATATATATGACACGCACACACACACACACACACTATAGCTTACTTGGTGTATGTTTTGTTTGAAAGATTTTTTGACATAACTTTATTTGTATTCTTTAGTTTCCATAACTAAGTCCTTAAGCTTTAAGAGCGTTTCACAATTATCTGACAATTGAAGTAATCAATACTTTTCCAAGCAAACAAAGCGCACACACACACACCTGCATGTATGTCAAAAAAAGCGCTCTTTGGATGTATTGTAGGTCTTTTGGACACTCTAAAACTACAAGAATGCAAGCTTAAATGTAAATAAAATGAATATATTCAATGCCTCTCTCTCTCACACGCACACGCATACCCCACCACCCTGCCAGTTGCACTCTGTGTAGGCTATTCCGTATTGGATCTCCTCGTTTTCACCATTAAGGCTATGCATGTGAAAGAAACATTCTTCGGATTTGGAGCTTCGATTATTGCAAATCAATTTCTTTTTCAGATGCCAATGGTGCAGATAGGAAACAATCCCAAACATCAACAGCGTAAGCAAAATCTCCATGAAACCTAAATTACAAAGCATTTACCCTACCAGAATATTTATCCATGAAACCTAAATTATAGAGCATTTACCCTACCAGAATATTTATCCATAGAACCTAAATTACAGAGCATTTACCCTACCAGAATATTTATGAAACGGAATATTTACGATGCACGCGTCAACACAACACTCAAAATTTCACAACCCTACTTCCCCTGTTTTCCTCTGTTACACGTGGCGTCTTTCTTAACATGGAATATACTAATTCTTTTCATTAATTTAATGATAAATTTAATTCATCGTACCTTTAGGGTTCTTGTTATTGGGTTCGTCCAAGGGTAATTATTGTTTGATGGAATTGTTGACAACCGCAAGTTTCTTCAGATTCACGGCTGTCATCAGAGGGTCTACGGCGTAGCAAGGTTCGTCCTCCTCTCTCCAGGGTCTATTATTGCAGCAAGACGCTTGGCATCAGATTATGCAAACCCCAAACAGTGGCATTGGCTTCTAACCGATGATAAGTTATAACCATTTGCGGAACGAGCGAGGTGTAATGCTGGGTCTTGGGGCCTCACATCCAATCATTGTTCTCCATTTTTGGAGTGCTCGAGAGTTGGTGACAGCGAGAATAACCTCCATGAGTTTATTAAGACGAGGAAGCTTGTTGTTCCTGGATCAAAATGGACCTGAAGCCATGGAATATTGGTGAAAGTAAGCTTGTGGACTTCGGGCATTCAAATAGTACTATCCCTGTAGGTACCAAGAAGTGTCCGTCCGACAGACACTTGCATTTCAGCAATGTGAGAAGGCCAGACTTGTATTCCTTGTGCAAACGTGGGACTACCAGATAACTCTCCACCCAACCTCTTGATGTTTTATTGCACCAAGTTTTGATGAGATTTACTCCAAGCTTTGGCTTGTCAAGGAGGAGAAACTCGCTGGTTCCTCAGGTAACTGTTTCTGAATATATATACATAATATCAGTATTTCATCTCACGTAGGTTCACCAATAGTGCAACTTCGTACACATACTCCTCCAAGCTGTGCATCACCAACTGTACTGATCCGAGCAGCTGTTCATCTCAGCAGCATTACGAAAGTTCCTCTTCCTCTGTAGAGCATCTTGCAAAAGACACAGAACAACTTGTAATCCTTGCAAGCTCTAAGCAACTATGCATCTCCTGAGAGGCTTCAAATGACAATGAGCAACATGTGCACACTCCAGCCCGTGGACAGTTTCTGCAAGTTGAGGTCTCATAAGTGGGCGTGTTTCTTTGGCCCAGATATCTTCAGGTCCGTTCAGAACGTTTCTTCACCAACTAGTAGCAGCAGCACAGCACAGTGGAGGTCGTTTGGATCAGCACACCCAGAAATGAGCCCAGGGATATTCGACCTGGTGATTAGAGGAGAATGCAAGGTCGGCTCCAAGCTAACAGCAGCCTGGAAGTTGGGCTGTTACTTTCGGTGAGCATGTAGTTTCTCTAGACGACTACCGCAATATTCACGTTTGGGACTCAGGTTTGCCTCGACCATAAGGCACAGATGAAGATGAATAACTTCCTCATAGAGGGTTTAGCAGCAGTCCTCACCATGCGTCATTTTTTACATCTATATAGCTTAGTTTTTGTAGCTGTGTAAATGCCACAACACAAGTTTGCGTTAATTTCATGCTTGTATTAGTAAAAAGGTTTGCTGTATTGCAATTAAGTTTTTTATTTTATTATTATTTGTTATACTACCAATTGGTATCAGACTTCAATGTTTAATTTTCTAAGTTTCAAACCACATGGAAAATAAGCTAATTATCTATATATATATAATATATATATATTACACTGACTCAAAATTGAAATAAGATAATTCATTCATAAAATTAACAATTACATCAAACAAGAATCCAACTTAATTGTTTAACTCGTAAAACTAATTGGTTGAAAAATGGTAAAAAACACTTTTCCACTTAATATTTTCAAATATCTAGTATTATATATTTAACACAAAAAACTTAAAAAGAAATATTAAACCCATTAACAAAAGTAATATTTACTAAACACTATAAATATCATATATTGCTTTATGACCCTGACCTCCATTCCTTTTTAAATAGCGGTTTTATAAAATAAAGATTAGACTAAAGGTGAAATACATACAGGTATATTTCCTTGAAAACTAGCAGCAGTGTTTCAAGAGAAGCACATACATAAGTGCTCTCTCTCTCTCACACACACACACACGCACGCGCATCCATGGGACTATGCCAACAGAAAACCTTAGGAAGCTGCTGTTGTTTTTCATCATTGGTACCTAGACAAGCCCAAGTAAGTGTTTAGTGTGGCTCCTAGAACCCCACCTGTTTGTTGATTACTTTGTGGTAAGCGATATATATTTATCGGCATGTGCAAGCACTTGAAAGTAATGTAAAAACTTAGAGGCTCTACAATACAATAAAATAATAAACAAGTAATAAATTAATAATATTTAATTAAAATTTTAAATAACCATGAATAACTCAAATAATTCAGTCGTAACTATGCATAATTATGTGTATATACATTTTTTATTGTATGCATATGCATGTCTATTTATATTGCCATATACACACACTTATTTCTCATATAACAATTCATTAAGAGAGAAAGATTAAACATATTCCATATTCATCTTTTATTATATTAAGTAATTTAAATTGTTACAGTTTATAAGTATAAATTGTTTTTTTAATGACCCACTGTTTTAAAATACAAGCAATTATTTATTTTATTAACAAGCAATGCAGTTTTTACATTTCTTTTTTTGTTTAATACAGAGTTATGGAATTTAGAAGCTTGTGTGTGTGTGTGTGTTTTACATTTTATGATATGTACATACGCGTCTCGCAAATCGTGTGTTGTACATAATATACTTGTCTATATGTAATTTCTCTTTAAGAAACTTTTGAAATGAGTAAATATGTAGAATTTTTGATAACAATATTCAGTTTTATATATTGTTATATGCATTTCAACTTTTGTCACATATATTTATTCCTAGTCAGGTTTACAATCTATATATAAGATATAGATTAACACATATCTAAAATATTATTTTTATTAATTAATTGAATGATTACACAAACATTAAATTTGTTCTAGAACAATTAAGAGACACATGCTTAATAGACATCTTCTATAGACTAGTCCCAACATCTTTTACATAAGTTTTAAGACTCTAATTCTTGATGTTTAAAAACTGGCTGAACCATTTGTTCACTCCTATGGATGTAACACGTGGAACTGTTTTGTATAAATAACCCTTGTATTACTTAGGATTAAAGTATTAGTTTCGGTACCTTAATTATTAATTTGATAAACATCACCTTGGAATATCAGGCAACTCACTTCTGATTTACTTTGGCAGTTTGAATAGATGAATGATGTTAACATAATATTAACATGATGTTTATTATGTCATATTACTTATATGTTACTATTGTATAAGTGATATGTTATTATATTTTTTGCATGTTAGCATTGTGTTAATAGCATAATGTATTGGAGTTTGTAAGATAAATTAAAATTCAAAATTTGCAAAGTTAACTCAAGAAGTTATGAGAGACACCTCTGTCATTAAGTCTTGGCTTCATTAATACTAAACCAAGTGCAAAGGTGACTAGTCATGTTTAGGCTTCATATTTTTGAGTAAACTCAATAAAATGTCTCATGAAATATAAAGCAAAAGGCTCACAATCGGCCTGTTGTGAAATGTCTTATGAATATATAAAATCCACATTTCCAATAAGATATTTAATTATGCTACACTCAATTTGTATGTACCTTTCCACTTGCTACTACACTCCTAGTTTTCTATGCATTGAAATTGAAATCCAAGTGAAGAATTGTTGACTTACTTCACAAGTTCTCAAAATAAAAAATAATACCCAATGTTATTGACTATGAATAGGTGCAAGTCAATACTTGATTCGCTACAAACTTTGTACTGGGTCAAAGTTTCACATGTTGAAAACGCTGGTTAGATAAGAATTATCATCTTTTCTATACATGTAAGAGATTCTACTATGTTAGTATGTTGGAGATATAAAGAAAGAAATACTTGGGTGTATGTGATGAAATATAAGCATCCATTGCATTTGAACTGAAGTACTATCTTATTTTAAGATTAGAATACAAAAAATAACAAGTTAAGTCTCCTCTTACTCAATCTTTTATATAGGCTTTTTTAATGATGGAACATGTTTTGCTTATCCTTCTTTATAAACTTAAAAGTTAATGACTTTTTCTTAAATTGTTATAAATTGTCTAACCTCTTAAAAGATTACATAAGTACAATATGAGTAAATACATATAATATACTGTCTAGCATCATATTAACATTCATACCTTATAACATATTATTAATAAATTGTTAACTTAATAAGAACATAATAAATTATGTATCATATTATTGTATATAACATGTTTGTAATATAATGATAACATAACATAAGATGCATCATATTAGTTATTAGAGTTTGGGTGCACAACAAAATCAAGTGTACACACATACACAACAATAACTTAAATGTGTGTTTGCTAACCTACACACCTTGAATTTGTGTTTAAAAGTCTTCAGTGAAGCATCATTACACTCTTTATAACAATGTTTTAGCTAATACCCTATAATTAGAAGCCTTGCACCCCTACACAAGCATACAAACATGTGTCTGTATAAACTGTATTGGTTTGTTTTTTAATAAACAAAATAAAAATGTGTATATATACATATCTTATGCATATGTAAAAGAGTTTACCTTTTAAATTATATATTAAATAATATATATATTTGAATATACAGTGTATTATATAACTTCACTTTTCATCGGTACATTCATCGTAAACCCTCTTGTATTTAAGTCTTTACTAAGCATTGCTGTTTAGTAGCGATCCATATAGTTTTTAGTAATTTTTTTTAATTTAGTTAAGAAAATTTAAAATCTCATTTTCTCAACATACTTAAGAATTTAAATACATATACAGTTTATATACATGTATATATGTGATATAAATTTAAGAGTAATCTATTTATTAAACTTAATTAGAATTTTATAAGACAAAATGTACAAGGAGGTATATATATATAATTATATAAGAAATATATATGTTTAATTACTATATAGATATGTAGTTTGTTTTATGTAATATAATTACATATTAAGCTTTATTTATTTTTATGGTAAGTTTTATTTCAGTAATATAAATTTAAAAACATTTTGATAGCACTCATGAAAAGTTTTTGTTGTTTTTCCATATTGCTTTGCAATTATAAAATAAGTATAAGTATATAATATTAATTAATAATTATATTGTGTTTATTAAGTGAAACATAAAAGATTTTACATATCTATATAATAATTATATATGCTATGTATAATTTTATTTGTACCATTTTATATTTTATCTTGTTAATTTTTTTATTAAGTTTAATATATAAAGTATTCTTAAAATTATATCACAAATATTTTGCATCCTCAATTCTAAAAATTAAAAACTGTCCTTTTAATTAAAAAGTGTCTTCTTTGAGATGCATATTGAAGGAAAATTATACATTTATATACATGCATGTGATATATGCATAGGTATATTCTTATTTTGTTTAATAGGCACCACTGATAAAATAAGAGACATTGTGAGATAATTATTTAATAATTATTAAAACATTATAAATTAAAATTGTTTAAAATGGTCATCATGTTATGTAGACCTTGTCTTATAATATTACACTAAATCAATGGATTATAAGGTAGAAAAACCATATATACAGTATCTTGATATACATATATATGAATATTTTTTAAGATATATCAATGTATATTGCATTAATGTAAATCAATACGAATATACAAACTTGAAGTAGCCATTATATATGTATATAATATGTGTCTATATAATAAGTGTACATTGATTTCGTTAAACATTTAAACATGTACATATATATATAAAAACATATAATTTATTTATCTTGGAGTTTGCCAAGTTTAACATGTGCAATACAATTTGACATGGTGTTATATTGTGTAATGATTTGTTTTAAGCTGTACTAAATTTTTTTTTTTATTATGACTTGGTTGCAAACAAGTTTATGAGAATTTAAAATATTATATATAATAAAACTTTTTTCACATAATACATACATGAACACATATAACTTTACATATTTAATTATTATCACAATATATTTACCTCGATTCAAGTAGGTATATATTTTTTGTTATTTTAAAAGCATTTCAATTATTTCAAACGAGCATGAAAGCACTTTGCTCCGATTAATTCTGAAAACACCTGAAATTATCATATATATATAATTTAATTCATATTTTAATATTTACTTTTAACTATGTGTTAACATCAAAATATAATGAAGAAAAGTTTAAACAATTATTTAAGGTGTGTCATGTGTGAAGAATATGTTTAGGTAAATGCATAATACTATATATTAGCATGCACTTTGTGTGTGTATAAGTAGGTTGTAAAGAGAGAAATACATATTTGCAATTAACACACATCTACTTTAAAATTTGTAAAAGAGGTTAATAAAAAGATTAAAAATGTAATAATAAATAAATTTATTTAATAAAGTAAAAAATATGGTAGCTCAAGAAGTGACTTGAAAAAATAAAAGAGAATAAATTGAACATCTTATTAAAATATATATTAAAAAACCAAATGAATTTTAAAAATCAGGTATATATATTTATTATATATTTAATATATGTATACATGTATAAATGTAAATAGCTTAATATATTATATTATAAGTGTGTAACATATTGCTATTCTATATATGATATACATTCATACAACAAAAATAAAGTATAATGTCATTGTATATACATCATAATCTATTAGGTGGATTATATATATGAATATGTCATTATAAAAGTTATAATTGAGATTTACACATAATGTTATATATATAGACAAGTATATCTTTAAAAATATTCATGCAATATCTTTAATATGTGCATATGACATATGTATTTTTAAATAATACTACACTTATTTTTAATGTGATATTAGTTTAAATAAAATTAAGCATAGATATGAACATAGCCGGGATCCTGGTTGTGTTCCCACGGCCGTGTTCATGAACAATATATATTGTTACGAACACGGGCTGTGATCCCGGCCGTGGTTGTTGGGATCACGGCCTACGTTCGTAACACCAACTTAGGGTTAGGGCACACACGCAACAATATTTTCTATGCTTGTTGAATTTGGTGAGCTCATCTTCATTCTGCGGGATTCTACAGATCTCATGTTGTTCATAAGTGACAAATTAATGCCATACGGATTTGAGCAAAAGGAGCTATGGTGTGGCTATGATCAAGGAGGCATTTTGCAGAGCTAGCATTTTGTTTGATATTCAACGATTGAACTGGAGAAGATCCTTAATTCTGGTGAGTTTTTTTAAACGAATCTGAATGCAGTTCATCGTAACTTTGGCATCACTGTCCTCTGACTCCATATGTATGCAACAATCTATATATATGCACGTTGTAACTAAAGTGGGCATGATACGTGAAAATGGGAATATAAAATAAATTACTAATTAATACTTAAGTTTTAATTATTAATTAATCATTTAATTAATATGTAATTAAGCCTTAAATATTAATTAATTAATTAATTAATCCTTCAATAACCTTACTTAGTAAGGAATATTCCTAAAATATCTTAGAATATTCATATTATTCTAAAAATAGTTTACAATAATGAAGAAATACTATCAAACATAATTACAAATGAAATCATTTTCTTATCAACATGTTAATTTTTTATAAATACTTTCTTTCTATCATACAAAGAAATCTTTTCATTTTGTCTAAATCATCACTCTCCGGATTAATCAAATCATTTTGGTCAATATCTTGATGTTGTTGCCACCACTTAACACTCTCACGAATGCAATTGGGAGTTGCCATCCTTGTTAATACATAAGATGTGATAAGAGAAGGTCTGCATAAAGGCTCATCTAAAAACTGACGTTCCTTAAGAATAATATTATAAAGCGCCCGGTTGCTATCCTTCATTTTATAAAATTCAATATCACGAGAAAGAAAAGCTTCAGGAAATGTATGATACGGTGGATACTGCTCACAAAAATTTTCGAGATTCTTCTTTCTGAGGCACGTATCCAAGTAGTTCACTAGCTCATCCATGATATCGGTATCAGAATATGGATCGAAAGTGATTGGATGAATACAAGCAATGTTTTGGTTGAGCATAGCCTTCTGAGGAGAGTCGTCTACTACTAAGATATGTGCATTCTTCGTTATCCTTAAGCGACTGATCTCCCCATGAGTCCCAATTATTCTTTCATTTCTTGAAGAAGTATGGCTTGCTTTCCTTTCTTATATTGTGAAATTCGAGAGGTTTATGACACATTCGCTGGTCAAAAATCCAATCTTTACGAATCACCTCTTCTGCAACACTACAATGTTTCTTAAGTAAATTCAACAGCGGTGTTAAGTTATGAATCTGCATGCATGACCAAATCCCCACAAGCGCACCCATCTCCTTAAGCTTTTGAAAGAGACGATCCAACCCTGGACGAAAAATAATATCATATCGAAATTTACCATGACAAGGAATGAAATCTCCTTGTTTGATTTCTTTTTTCTATCCTGGGCCTTTGTCGATGAAGCAGAACACCATTGACATCCAACAACACAATATGGCCATGAGTAACATGAGATAGCGTTGCCTCTTGAATACTTTGCAAATCACTTGTTTGCTCCCTTTCACATTTATCCGTTGCCACTATCTCGTTGCCTATCCCTTCATCATTTAATTGTACATCATCCTTACAAGATTCAGATATTGCATGCGCTGAAGAAATTGATTTCGGAACTGAAGCCAATAAAAATGATGATGAAGTGGCCCCCATGGTAACGATGTTTTGAGCTGCATTATTATCCATTTCCTGCATGAACTCTGTCATTCTGACATGTGGCACAAGAAATTGTCGCCAAACCCCTCTCTTACCTCATGCAATGCTGAAAATCCATGTTCTCAATTATTTCATTACATCTGCAAAATGATAATTAGCTGACCTTAAAATTATCAAGGTATATTATTTACCTTGTTAATGTGTGACCCATGTTTGAACTAAAAGCTTCATTAATCCTTGAGAATTTATTTTCTGTACAAATATAAAAGAAATATACAAAAATGCCTTATGTTACACTCATTTACAACTATTCATCACTCTATCAATTCATTATCAATTCTTCTTCGCTATTACCTTCTGATGAGGCGAAGAAGGTCTAAGCCGCTTGTGAGATGGTTCAAGATCTTCTGCATCTTCTATTGATGTTTCCATGGGTCCTGGAGTGTGCGAATGTTCTGTACTCCTCGAGATAACTTCCGGTCTAATATCTGATTGAAGTTCGTTCTCAGACTCCGAGATTGAACCAGATTCACCTTCAGAGCTATCGCACTTATCTGGAGGGAACTTTCTCAAATACGCCTTTATGGATTCGTTGGGGTACTCAGTTGAGACCCAATCTATCCACTTGTTCAGGTCCTCAACCATGGTCTTATCCTTTTCAACGGCAAACACACATGTATGCCGAAGGTAACACTCCTTCAAGACGGACCCCCTAGTGCAGTAGTCAAAAACCCACGCATCACTGTGAGGACCCCTGATCAAGTTGACGATGCTCCGTGCCGCTTGACTTGTAATGTTTGGATAACGTACATTGCCGAATACGTCACTCATACCTATCGGTGTATCGGATGGAGGTTCAGGGCCGTTGGAGTGCAAACAGATGCCTGGCCAGTCATTTGGAAGCTTGAAATTGTTTGGCGCATTCCTAACAACCAAGTGAACAACAGTATCAATGCACTTGGGATTAGCATCGTTCATATAAAATCCTGTCCAACGATGTCTATTCTTCTTGGCGAAGGCGAAGGCAAAAGTATCGGTGACATGAGCAAGAATCAAGAAATAAATACCTGAAAAAGTAGGTATCAGTGAAGAGCGCAAGCATGAATTCAATAATAAATACCTTCTATGTATATGCTTGCACGGCTAAGTTTCTCCACCAGATCCTCTAGTGCCCTATCTGTCGAAAGATTTTTTGACACCCGCCGATCCATCACGAACAATTGAAACGGTTTCCTACAAGCAGTGATGTTACCCCATAAAGTCTCCGAATCTAACAACAAACATCTGTAGGGCTTGTCGTGATTCGTAGCATCCTCCTTTATAAGGTTCAATTCGGTTCTCCGCTGCTGAAGGACTGCCATAAGAGAAGGCGTCATCCCAATGTTCTCCTTTTTGGCGTTGGCGTGCAATAGATTCTTGCCTAGATCTTCCGATTGGTTCACCCATTCGACAAGCATATCATCGTTCGTCACATGCAAATATTTGCTGACCTCTTCATATGTTGAAGTCGAGGTCCAACCCAGTTTGTGGCAGTGTATTCCCAACCACTCCTTGAAATGCCTGACCGTCTTCAACTCCATTGCCTTGAGATGAAAAGGAGAGGTTGGGCTGCTGTTATTAATTTGTAGTTTGCCATCGATCACCAAATCAGCCAAGACTTCCATCTCCTCCATCGTTGTTCCATTTAAAGGCTTCAACCATGTGAGCTTGAAATCGTTGTCTACATCCTTTGTAGATTGAACAGACTTAGCCTTCGGCGTCTTACTTTTCTGAGGGCTCCCCTTCACTTGTCTGCTTCTTCTTCAGTGTTCCTTTTGAAAAGGATTCCATAATCCCCAACCATTTGGCAAAGATCCTATCTTCGGGGCAAGAAATCAACATCATCAGAAAGGATGTTTCCTTCCCGCCCACCTGGGCAAAATCAACTGCTGCAATTTCTTCAACTCTCTGAGGAAAAAGACAGATTAATATACCGGCGAGATAAATCCCGCCCAAACAATTTGCTTACCCGGTATTCCGCAGATTGTGTATTCCCTGCGGTAGCTCTTTGTGGTCGCTGAAGAGATTCCCACACGGCTCGCGTGTGTTTAAACTTCTCCCATATTTTGCTGTTGTAGTGGTTGGTGTCGGCAGCGTCCCATTCCGCCGATAACTTATGGTACTGCTCGATTGTGAGATTCGGCTTAGCTAAAAACGCCGATCTTTTTGTCAGCTTCTCACGGGTATGCTCGGAAAGTTTTGTTGCCATCGTTCCTTTTTGTGTTCATCGAGAAGTCGTTGGGCTGCCGTTATTGTGTGCTGGCCACTAATGATGTAGTACTTGATAGATTTTTATTCTCCGTCTGAATCTTCATGAGTTGTTCTGGTGTTGTGATCCAGACTTTGTCAGCGCCCTTCCTTCTTTCATAGTATGGACACAAAACAGCATTATGTGGAACGGTATAAGAATTGTCGTCCTTCATCTTCTCCATGAGCTCAGCTACACGTTCCTGGTTGAGTGGCCTGTAATTGAAGTTTGGGTTGACGCTGCAATATTTAACCCTACAAGGATAAATCTTATCATCCAACATCATTTCCTTGTGACTTATTGCAGCATGAGATGCCACAGGTGCAGCTGACAAAACGATTGATGATTTTCTTTTGCGATCCGAATCAACATGTGTGATCCCCGACTGCAGCTGTTCTAGTGTTCTCGGCACACTCTTCCAGCTCCCGAAGCTCCTAAGCAAATTGAACGTGATCTGTAGAGAACCTGAGACCGAGCCACCTCTCAATCTCCTTATGATGTCGCTGTGTTCTTCTTCAATGTGAAGAGGGAAGATTGCTCCACTTGCTGATTTTCTGTATTGTGAAGCAATATCTCCTGACAATACACCTACTCGATGAGTCTGAAGATTTCGAAGTAGACATCCAGATGGATCCCCTCCATAGATGAGTTAACTCCAAGGTCAACATCATTAGTGAACACGTGAACGTCATTATCCACAAGTCGACAAAACCACCCGAATTAATGTTGTAACTGACGACCTCTGGATCCGAGAACGTGACATTGGATGGAACAAGGCATATGTCGAGAATCGTCCAATCTGGGTTCGCAGCCTGCTTTCGGGTGCTTGACTAGCGAATCTACTTTCCATTGTTTTGCTTGTCCATGAGATGTGACAGAGGTTAATTTGACAGCAGCCATGGTTGCTCCAATGCGCTTCCCATTTATCTTAAAATATGGCCAAGTTGATTCCAGAATCCCCCTGCCCATCTCTTCTCCTGCTCTTGTCTTTAATGTCACTCAATTCCACATCTGAATACAAAAATGATTAGTTCAAGTATCCGAGTATAACAGATTTTATTTTAATTCTTACCCAGAATTTGACGACGACTCCATACTAATGACTCGATCTCCTTGTTTGATCAAATCGTCCTTCTGCAAAATAATACACTATAAATAAAATTATATAAAAACGCACACACACTTGTATAAACCCGAATATACAAAAATAATACACAGAGAGAAGTAGACGTAATTAACTGTCCGAAGCTCACATTTGTGTTAGTGCAAAAGAAAGATAACATTTCGTTTTAGAACCACCACAAATGTGAGCTCTGGACAGTTTTACATAGATTCCTAGCTTTTACTCGAAATATTATATAAGATGATAAAAGTAAATAAAATGAGATATGCAACTTATATATACTAATACACATATATATTCACATGGAAGGTGCGGCGGGATTAATCTCGCCACCTTTTGGAGGCCTTGAACGGGAGTGCGGAATTAATCTTGCCACCCTTCTCGGTCTCAGAGAGAACTGGGCAGGATTTATTTCTCACACCCCTTCAGTGACTCCAGAAAGGGGCGGGATTAATCTCGCCCACCATGTAAGGATGGTTAAATGAATTTCCCCACCCTTCCCAGTCTCCATTGGTATGTTGAAAACCTTCTACGTCTCAGACAGAAACGTTTAGGATTGGTCCGACTCACCAATGGAGAAAAAAGGAAGGGTGGCGGGATTCATTCTCCAACAGGCATTGAAGACTCGGCGGGATTAATCCCGCCGCCAGGGCCTTCACTCGGTCCCTATGCGCGGGATTAATCCCGCCGGACGCCAATTCCCTGCGCGGAATCAGGCGGATTAATCCCGCCGCCTAGGCACTTCAGACAAGCCAATGGCGGCGGGATAAATCCCGTCCGATTCCGCGCAGGGAATTGGCGTCCGGCGGGATTAATCCCGCCTCCCAGGCCCTTCACTCGGGCCTTAGTCGGCGGGATTAATCCCGCCGAACGCCAATGCCCTGTGCGAATCTTGGGATTAATTCCGCCGCCTAGGCCTTCAGGCAGGCCAATGCGGCGGGATAAATCCCGCCCGATTCCGCGCAGGCATGCGTATGCGGCGGATAATCCGCCCACCTGTAAGGGATGGTGAAATTAATCCCACCACCTTCTCAGTTCCCTCCATTTGATATTTTATAAACCTTCTCCGTCTCAGACAGAGTTAGTCGGGATTGATTCAACATACCAATGGAGAGAAAAAAAAGAAGGTGGCGGATTAATCCCGCCACCGGGCAATGAAGGTTCGGAGAGACTAATCCGCCGCCCTCTCGTAAATCATGCGCTTACACATATATATTGGCTGCGGCATTTTGAACAGGGATGGGTGGGCGATTAATCCCGCCGCTTATATCTTGCAGAAGTGCCTGAGTGGCGGGATTAATCCCGCCGCCCTCCGCGAAGGGCATGAGCGTGGGGTGGGATTAATCCCGCCGTTCATGTCCTGTGTGAATTCCCTGGTCGGCGGGATTAATCCCGCCGCCTTACGCGCAGGACATGTCATGCAGGCTCTTCGGTTAGCCTTCCGTGCAGGATCTTTTAGCCTCATGAGTGGCGGGATTAATCTCGCCGCCCATCCCCTGTAAATGCCCTGCGCGAAATCCGCCGGGATTAATCCCAGCTATTAGGGCCTTCACACAGGCCATTGCCGGCGAGATAAATCCCGCCGCATTCCGCGCAGGGCATGGGTGAGCGGCGGGATTAATCCCGCGCTGAGGCCCCTCACGCAGGCTATGGGCGGCGAGATTAATCCCGCCGCTCTTCGGTTTGTCCTAGAGCGGCGGGATTAATCCCGCCGCCCATAGCCTGCGTGAAGGGCCTCGGCGGCGGGATTAATCCCGCCGCCATGGCCCCAACCATATAGCGGCGGGATTAATCCCGCCGCCGAGGCCATAAACCTATAGCGGCGGGATTTAATCCCGCCGCTCGAGGGGCTTAGCGTGTGTGCGAGAGATAAAATTAATAAATAAAAATATTATACAGATAAAAACACACACATAAATATATATGTGTGTGTGTATATATATATATGTATGTATGTATGTAGGAGTGTACGTGTGTGTGCAAGAGATAGATAAATAATATTATACAGTACTGGTACACATAATATATGTGTGTACATAGGTATATATATGTGTGTATATGTAATCGTGTGTATGCGTGTGAGCGAAACAAATAAAATCATACAGATAAACAAACACACACACACACATATATATACACAGGAGTGTGCATGTGTGTGCGAAAGATAAAACTAATAAATAAATAAAATTATAATAAACACACACATATATATGTGTGTATAATATATAACCCATATGAATATATAAGCATATATATAAACTAGTGTTGTATACTATTTGTTAATATTCATTGATTATATGATTATATATATATATGTGTGTTGTGTGTGTGTGTGTGTGTAAACAGTGTGCGTGTGTGTGGGAGAGATAGATCAATAAAAAAAAATTTATAGATACTGGTACACATAATATATGTATGTATATATGTATATTATATATATATATGTGTATATGTATATCGTGTGTATGCGTGTGTGAGCGAAACAAATAAAATCATACAGATAAACAAACACACACCCACACACACATATACATACACAGGAGTGTGCGTGTGTGTGCGAGAGATAAAACTAATAAATAAAATTATACGCACACTCCTATACATATATACATACATATACACACACACACACACACACAGATCTCACCTGTGTGCACAGCCGCCGTCGTGATTTCAACAGCCGCCGCCTCTTGAAACCCTAAGAATATACCTAAACCCTAAAGGAATTAAATATATATATTAACCCTAATAGAATATTCCTTCTGAGAATATACTTAAACCCTAAAAAGAATAAAATATAGATTCGCCCTAAACGAATATTCTTTCATTATATTATTAGCGCGTGCGTGTGCGTGGGTGTATCACATACACCCCAAAAATATAAATCATGCAGGGATTTAACATGTGTGTGTCCATGAGAGTGTTAAAGTTTCATGTGTATCAATACATACATACACATTGCATATATTAATACACATAATATATACATACACACGTGTATACACACAGACATACATACATATTACATGGGTTTAGGGTTTAGGGTTTAGGGTTTTGGATTTAGGATGGATCATGCATGGTGTGTATGTATGAGAGAAGAGAGAGTGTTGAAAAATTATTTTTGTACACATTGCATATATTAGTACACATATATACTTACACATATTATACACAGATATACATACATAGTATATAAATGCATGGTGTGTATTATACACACAGACATACATACATATTAGTACATAATATTTGAGAGACCGAGTACATATTATAGATCATGCATGGTGTGTATGTTTGAGAGAAGAGACACAGTACATATTAACATGGATCATGCATGGTGTGTATGTATGAGAGAAGACAGAAAGTACACATATATACATACAGAGTACACATATATACATACACACGTGTATACACACAGACATACATACATATTACATGAGTAAATTCATTGTGTTACATATTAGGGTTTAGGGTTTAGGGTTTAGGATGGATCATGCATGGTGTGAAGAGAGAGTGTTGAAAAATTATTTTTGTACACACATGTATACACAGGGTTTAGGGTTTGCTCCCAACAAGCTTAATATAAATATTACACATGTAAATTCAATGTGTTACATACACACAGATTGAGTACATATATCATACATGCGTTGAACATGATGTTTTCAATAAAGAAGCAACATATTTCTTCAGTTTGGTTTAGGGTTGTGCATGTGTGTGCATATGTGTTTTTGTAAGTTCTTGTAATGCGTGTGTAAATTTATGATTGTGTTTATATATGTGTGCAAAACAAACATCGAATAATTAAGAAAATAATATTAATAAACACACTAGAACATATTTTAAATTATACATAATAATATATGATTTTATCTAATATATAGCCATATATAGTTTTAATAATATATATTAATTTAATATTGATAAAAAGGTTTAACATTGAAATATTCTTGAAATAATAAGAAATTAATTGAGAAAATCCCATTAATATATACAAATGTAAATTAAGTACTCAAATAATTAACTAAATTAATTATCATAATCATGTTTAATATTGGAATATTCTTGGAATAATAAGAAAATAATAAAGAATATCCCATTAGAAGATTAATTACTCAAGTAATTAAGGAAATGATATTAATATATATATATTAAAACATATTTTAAATTAATATAATAATGATGATTTTATTAATATATAGTATATATGTTTATATATATATTAATTTAATATTGATAATAAGGTTTAACACATGAATATTCTTGAAATAATAACAAATTAATTGAGAAAATCCCATTAATATATACAAATGTAGAATAATTACTGCAATAATTAAGAACAAGACTAATTTAATTATGATAATCAGGTTTAATATTAGAATATTCTTCAAATATTAATAAAATAAAAGAATATCCCATTGATACTAGGAAATGAAAACTAAATACTCGAGTAATTAAGAAAATAATAATAATAAACAGACTATGAATATATTTTAAATGATACATAATAATATATCAATTTATTTATTGTATAAGTATATATTTATATATATATATAATATAAATATACTTGAATACTAAGAATGTAGAATATAGTCTAAAATTTCGTAATATTAAACAGCTTGAATCACTTGAATAACATTAAATGCAATTTTAAAATACTCATTGGAACTGGAGAGTATATATGTCAGAGTGTCGGATATTTGTGTCAACTCATCTTAAATTTTATTTTCTGTTCTTTTTAAAAAATTTGAATTTCTGACATATGTATTGTCGGTCTGACATGTAAATTTGAAAATGCATTTAATTTCCCACTCAAATTCAGATCTGGTTCTTTCTCCGGCAAGGGTTTCTTCATTTCTGTATTTTTCACTCTTTAGATCTTCTTTTTTCTTCATAGTGATCATCTCAGGAGCGAGATTAAATTGGGTGCTATTCTTTATAGGAAAGCACGGCGCCTTCAGTGCTGTTTACAAGTAAGTATTATAAACAAATTTAAAAATACTTATAAAGATTCACTCTCTTACATTCTCTCTTAAAATTACAATTTAGGGGTTTAGGAATGCATTAGGATTATAATATATTCCGTTAGGGATTTATCCCGTTTAAATATCCTTTTAACTTAATATTCTAGGTTAACCGGGGCGGCGGGATTAATCCGGCCATTTCTTTTTCGCCTCTTCGAAGAGGTGGCGGGATTAATCCCGCCACCATCTCCGGGCAATGCTTCTCCGCCACTGAAAAAGAGTGGCGGGATTAATCCCGTCGATAACCTTCTCAACTGATGAAGAGTTACCAGAATTTATTAGAAAGAGTTGTCGGCGGGATTAATCCCGCCAACCATTTTAGGAGGCAGGGAAGGGGTGGCGGGATTAATCTCGCCACCACTCCCTGTTTTAAAGATTTGGGGACAGGATTTATCCCGAGATCTCTTTGAAATCATAGTTTTGGAGAGAGTTATGTGCGGGTTTAATCCCGCCACCCATTCCCCGTCGTAAGAATTGTGGGCGGGATTAATCCCGCCTTGGACTCCCTCCGACAAGGAAGAGCCGGCGGGATTAATCCCGCCGCCTCTTCCTCCTCGGGGGAGTCCGGCGGGATTAATCCCGCCGACTCTCTCGCGAGGAGAGTCGGCGGGATTAATCCCGCCGGACTCCCCGGAGAGAGTCGGCGGGATTAATCCCGCCGGCTCTTCCCGGGGAGTCCAAGGCGGGATTAATCCCGCCGACTCTTCCTCGTCGGAAGGGAGTCGGCGGCGGGATTAATCCCGCCGGACTCCCCCGAGGAGGAAGAGGCGGCGGGATTAATCCCGCCGGCTCTTCCTTGTCGGAGGGAGTCCAAGGCGGGATTAATCCCGCCGACTCTCTCCGAAGGGGTTGAGTCGGCGGCGGGATTAATCCCGCCGACCGTTCCTCGTCGGAGGGATTCGTGGGGGATTAATCCCGCCCATCAGTTGTATTAATCAAACATGAGATATTATCTCTAAACATAATTATGTATTATTGCATATGCATATTATTAAGTAACCGTAATTCAGATTTCTTAAAATATTGCATAAACAGATATCATAAATAATACAATTATTTATGTGCAGGACAATATGTTTAATACTGGAGATAAAGTATGTCTTCTTCGGAACAACGAGATAGTTGGCACTGGAACTGTGGAAGTTCGAGATAATAATGCATCATGTCACAATATTGCCCAAGGATCTTGTGTGTACGTATGGGTGAACACCATTTACAAGCATGTTGAGGTTCTGGGAATGGAATTTGAGGAGGGTTCTCCTGTATTGTGGAATTTGGATGAAGTCAAGGCTGACACAGAATATGCAGAGTCACAAACAAATAGTAGCACGAGTTTACCAGATGATGGCTTGCCTGCTGTGATGGATGAGGTGATTCTCTTTCTTCGTGAGATTGAAGTCGGAAGAGGCATCATCACAGCTATAAATCCAATGGAAGCAGTGTCAGAAGAGAAACTAGGGTCCGACTTCGTGGGTGTAGTTGTGACAGAGGTTTCACCTAATGGCACATTGTATCCTGGATCCCTCGTGAGGTGGCGAACATCTGAATTAAGACGGCAAGATGGTTCAACATATTCTGGGTTGGATTTCAATAATAACAACCCGGAAGAACAACTCATATTTGAAGAGGTTCCTTGCATTGGTCCTATTGTAAGAAAAAGGCGATTCATGGGTTGTAGATCTTCCCCTGCAAGTTTCAGCAAGAGGGTAAAGATGGATCCTACATCTTCCGAAAGTGTTACGAGCATTTCCACGATTGACTGTTGCAAGAAGAAGTGTTGTCAGATGGCAGACCGGAATGAAATTACCCAATGTAGACATGTCTTTCGTATGCTCACCCAAAAGCAAAGGCATGAGTTTGTATATGCTGCACTAACTGGGTGTATTGATGGAATGGCCTCGGACACAGGTTATCAGAGTACATCCATGGTATTTAATAAGGTGGCCATCTGCTTCAAAGCTTGGTACAGTATATACGGGATCCCAAAGACCACGTTCTACCGTCGGAGGGATGAGTGGCTAGATGGAGCGCGAACCTCAGTTCATGGGAACACTCGCTTGGTCAAAACCCGCTCTCACATCATGGCAGCCATAGAGATACTCAAGGCTTTTGTGGAAGCAAATGCAGACAGGATGCCTCACAAATGCCGAACCACAAATGCAGGGGTCAGGGAAAATCTCAAGGTTTTCCTTCAATCTACACTCAATTGAAACTGTGTGAACATGTGAACAAGTGCCTCAGTTTGATGGGGCTCCAAGCAATCTGCACTGGTACCTTCAACAACATATGGAATACTCATTTTAAGGATGTGGAGATTGCAAAACACTCTAGCTTTTCTAAGTGTGACACTTGTACATCATTGAAGGCTGCAGAGGCTTGTGCAAAAACCTTGGTGGAGATCACTACCATTCAAAGGAAGATGGAGGCCCACATGATTGCACAACAAACTTGCCGTCTCAGTACTATGCACACCGCATGCTTTCTGTGTCACGCCCATCAGAGTACCTGTGCTTGATCCATGACAAGATGGATCATTCAAAGACCAGCATTCCAAAGCTCTTTGCAACACCAAAGTGCCTTGGAAATGTCATGAAACTTCCGATTTCATTGACAGGTGTGCTAACACATGGACACGGTTGTGAGTCATATGGACACTTTTCACTTCCACATTGGTCTAGCGACTCCAATTTCACTATTGGGTCGTTAGCCATGTGTTTCAGAAACCTTGAAGCCCACTCACAGACAAGTCCTATCAGTGATCTCAAAGTGAAGAAACAACACCTTCAACCTTTACATAATGCTCTCATGAACACGTCTGCACTTGAGGCTACTTGGGAATATGAGAGGCATTGTCAGCAGCCTGCACAAAAAAAGATGGCCCTGTTGAGAGTTCAGGTTCAGTGGAGGGATCTAGCTCAAATAGTGTACATGTGTCCTCAACATCAAATAAGCTTCCTCGTCATTTGCTTTTACAGATGGATAATTGTGCAGGCGAGAACAAAAATAGGTAAATCATTTTACTTAAGGGTTTCTCAAGCTCATACTTACTTTTATTTTCTAGATATGTGCTAGCATACTTGTCAATGCTTGTTGCCAAAGGTGTGTTTGAAACAATCACGCTCAGTTTCCTTATGGTTGGTCACACTCATGAAGATATTGATGCGTTCTTCAGCAAGGTCTCCAACTCTACAAAAAGGACAAGTGCACTTACCTTACCGCATATGATGAATCTTTTTGAAAATTGCATCTCCAAAAAAAGTTGTGCTTTGCTTGTGACTGAGGTGCCAGACTTCAAAAAATTTCTCAAGGAGTATATAAAAGAAGGGAGTGATTCTTTAGTTGGTCACCTTGTGCCGCTACAATTCTTTTTCTCCATACGAGATGGTATACCTATTATGCAGTACAAGTTACGGCCATCAGAGCAGGAGTGGTTACCGAAAGAGGGCTTAATGCTCTTCAAAAGTGGAGAGGATGGAAAGCCACTTCTCCCAGAAGGACAACCAGACCCTATTCCATTGAGTGCCCAGCTCAAGGAACAAGAGGTTATTATTGATGGCATCAAAAAATATGTGGCATGGGTTCAAAAATCGATGCCAAAGAATTCTGATAAGGCAACTGGTTACTCAGAACTATATAAGCATGTGGTCAACTATTGGGAGACTGTTGTTCGAGAGTTGGAAGGGCCTACTGTCACAAGTACAGAATTGCAACACCCTTTCTGGCCTAAAACAAGGTGGCGAGAGGAGATTGAAATGACATCACTGAGCATAGACGACATAGAAGCCAGTAGTGATGTGGAAGTGCAAACCCCACACTTTGTTGGACAAAGGAACCAAAAACCTAAAGCATACTTTGATTGCTGCAAGGATCTTCAAAAACTAATGATGGTTCTCATTACTCCAGATGCGTCATATAATCAGCCTATTTGGATGGGTCAAATTATCGACACACCTGAAGTAATCACAAAAAATAGTATTGTTAAGGTTGCATGGTTCAAACCACAAAAAAGGCGACACGAGAAGGAGAGCGAAAGATATAATGGATGCCTAGAGAAAACATGGTCTCCCAATCAAAAAGACCCAGCATGTTTTATAAATGTTAAATCCATTCGATATGGGTGGATGTCAAGAAGCGTTGATAAAGTCACGATTAACAAAACTGCAAGGGAATGTATGTTTTCTGAAGCTTAAAGCAATTACAAAATTATAAAATATCATATATTTAATATTCATAATTATTATAAACTCTTTAATAATAGTACCAAATTGTATACTTAACTATATAAATTTAAAAAATGATATGGAAGATTGACTATATTATTATAGGATTTTATATATATATTATTACTACTACAAATTTTTAATTAATAATGTTATATTTAAATATTAATATTTTAATAACAACATCAATATTTATATAATGTACCTCTTATGCTCTTCCTTAATTGTTATATTAGGCAATATATTATATAATTTAATACATTCTACTTTTATAATGTTATTAATTTTTGTTCAATGAATGCTATAATTTATTAAAGGGTAGAATACAAAATAGAATATTCTAAAGAATATTCCTTTAATATTAGAAAATGCTAATTAAATAGCTAAAATTGCTAATTATTAGGAAATGGGACTATAGCCATGCCCATTTTAGTTACAACTTGCATATATATAAAGAGAAAAAGAGCATATATACATTGTAGACAACACAATAGATATGTATATATGATGACACATATAAGTAGTTTATATATAATAAAAAGTAGCATATTTCTAGAATTAAAATTAGAATATTTTTAGAATAATCACTAGAATATCGTGAGCCACCATGAGCCGTGATCGTGTTTAGTGGTCGGGTTTCTGAAATCTAAGGCTCGTGTTCGTGTTCCATGTTCGTATTTGTAACTATAATATTAAGAAAGATAATGTATAAGTTATATATATACATAGTGGTATTTTCTTTATAATGGTACACACATTTAAGGTTTTACATGAAAAAAAATGTAAACATGAAAATTAAAAATATTAAGGAAAAAGTTTGTCAAAGAGTTAAAAGTTATTTTTAACAATACATTAAACATGATAAGAAATCTTAATCTTTGTTGTAACTTTATAAAAATATTAAGATATTAATACTTAACATTCCTCATATAAATTCTAAAAGAGAAAAATTCAAAAGTTTCTCAATTATACCAATCAAACATTTTATATGTATGGTATTATTAATTATTAAATTTAATATGTTTGGTTTGTGTAGTTTTAACTTTTTAACTTTTAAATTTTTTCTCTCTTACAATGTGTATAAGTACTAATATTTTTATAAAGAGTAAAATTACTTATCAATGTCTTATACCTTGTTAAAAGTTATATTTAACTATTTCTTAAATATTTTTTTTATTGCATTTCTTCTTTGTATAAAACCTTAACAATTTGAAAATTTCCCAATTATATAAATTAAACATATTAAATTTATTAATCAGTATATATGACTTATATTTTAAATTAATAAACACATATATATCACATTAAAAATAAGTGTAATATTACTTACATATTAAAATATTGCATGAACATTTGTAAAGATATATAGTTATGTATATAATATTGTGTATGACAAAGAAAGTTTCAACCATATCTTGTTTAATTACACATAAAGTTTACCTATACATATGTAGTAAAATATAACATATATATAATAATATTATATAGTGTTTTGTGTTATATACATTGTATGTAAAATGGTAATATATCACACATTATTACAAAATAGTACATTAAGGCCATACATTATTTGTTAAATGGATTGAGCATTGTACACATCATATCAGTTATATTATATTATTTATACATATGTATATTAACATAATGTAAATAATGTACATTAGCGTATATAATAAATATAAAGGACATAACATAAAAATATGATGTTATTATATATGTCAAATCATTTGACATCGTGAGGAATCTTAATGTCACTTTATATATGCCTTTATGTGTATAATAATCATAAAGTTGGTTATTTAAATCATAATATAAATTTTTTACTTCGATAAAGTATATTTGAAATGTAAAATTTGAAAATAAAATAATTTTTATCACAAATTTTAAATCTTGATATAAATAAATGTAATTTGTACATTTTAATTATTAAATTACATTTTTACCCCTTAAAAACTTTATTCATTTTAATATTAAAAATTAGAATATATTTTCAAAAAATACATAAAAATGTAATTCATTATTATTTAATTCCAAATTAGAACTATCATATAGTTATTTAAAATATTATGATTCATTTTCTTATTTGATTTATTTCATTCCAATTTGTAATAAACTATATTAATTTTATTTATATCAAATTAGACATATGTATTTAATTAATATTCTATTTTATTTCAATTAAAATAAATAAACAAATATAATAATACTAATCTTTAAATATAGTGGTTAATATTTGGATTTATTTAATTGAAATTTTACATTAAACATTTTTAAAAATAATATATGAAGTTTCTAAAGTAAACTTTGTTTGGTTTTAATTATTTTTATATTTTTATTTAAATTATGTAAAATTTTGAATGGGAATGTTAAAATTAAAACTATAATTTTTTATATTTGATTTATTAAATATATTCTATGTAATATAAATTTTTTTAGGGTAGAAATCTAATTTGTAGCATTTCAAAGTATATATATAATTTTGAGGAATTTTCACATAGGGGAACACATTTGTAAAATAATTACAAAAAGGGAACAATCATAAAATATTTGCAAAAAAAAAAACAAATTTGTAAAGCTATAAAGCCAATAAATATATTATATGAACATATGTAGTAATTGTAAATTATAATAAAGTAATTAGTTATTTATATGAAGGAATACATATATATATATATATATATATATATATATATATAATTTATATGTGGCACATAAATTTATTATGTGCACACATGTATAAAGGAAATTAAATTTTTTACATATATATATACATAAATTTTGTAAGAAATACTATGTAAGAAAATGTATTATATTTATAAATTATTTAAAGAGAAATATATTTTGGCTTTACAATATATTTTATTTATTATTTCCCTTTTACAAATATTTTTTAAAAATATTTTACAATTATTTCTTTTTTTGTAATTATTTTACGAATGTGTTTCCTCGTATGAAATTTTTTCCAAAGGGAAAAAGGTCAGTATATTGATGGATATTCAAAATCAATGGGCCTATTGCTGCTACGCACACATGAATGCCTTTGTCGTGTGTGTGTGTGTGTGTGTGTGTGTGAGAGAGAGAGAGAGAGAGAGAGAGAGAGAGAGAGCACACCAAAGCATATGCATGAAAATGCTTATATGGGTTAAGATTGAGAAATATGTCTGATTTATGAATGCACACACATTGTATTCACATGTTATTTTTTATGGAGTACCGTGGTCTACCAAAGAAGGAGAGCCTGAATAGATCGAGGTTGACGCCTTCAATATAGCATACAGGTTATTGATCTCTCCTTGATTTTGTGTGTGTATATATATATATATATATATATATATATATATGTTATAGACAAGTATGATTAATAAAAATAATACTTTTAAAATCTTATATATAAAAAAAACAGAAAAAATGTGTGTGACTAATTAAATATTCAACAATATAATATAAGGTCGCCGGAAAAGGAAACTTATTTCCCGACCCCGGTTCGATTCCATGGGCCTTTTATTTACTTTACAAAAATTCTGAGAAATATCTATGGGAATAGAACATTTATGCTGTAAACAGTATAATTATAAATGGTGTTTATAAACTAGTTAAATAAATTAGTTTAAGAAAACTATTAAATAGTTTAAATATAAACTATTATTATTTATTTAAACTAGTTGAAATAAACTATTAAACTATTAATTTATAAGTTAAACTACTCATTTATCAGTTGAGCCTTGTGTATACACGTTAAATTGACTAGTTTAACTTCATAAGTAATTTAAATTAAAAAATATTAAATAGTTATAAAATAAATGGTGTTTAAATAGCTTAAATTATTATTTTATAAACTAGTTAAATAAGCTAATAGTTCAAATTATAAACTATTATTACACTAGTTTAAATAAACTATTAACTATTATATATTCTGTCCTAAATGTATATATATAATCAGAAGAGAATAACCAAATTAACATGTTAGTATGAAATTTAAGTACTTACATATACTTTTATTTTAACAATTTACGATTTTAAAATTTTAATAAGTAAATAATTAATTTTTTTATTTAATTTCTAAGTATATATATAAAATGTAAATTATTATTAATATATTATAATCTCATATGATTATTATTTCTTGAGTAGAATTTTATATAAATATAAATATTGTATATATATATATTTATATTAAAGCTTCAAATGGTAGAATATAATATTTTAATACACTCTTTATATATTTAAATTTTTTATACACATACATGATATTCGTATTAAGAAGAGCATTGTGAGTAAATTTAATATATGTTTAAACAACATGGAATAAAAATTAAACAATTTTTTTTTGAAATTAGTGTATTATTAAGGTATTCTAGTTTTTCTATAACTAGTGCTTCTTAAGAAAATACAATAAAATCTAAACCATCAAATTAAAATATATTTTTAAAATATACTTCAATGTAATATTAAGATATTTTAATTAGCATTTTCTAAATGAATTTTAAAGTTAAAATAAATCTAAATTATTTAAATCAAGTCCTTACTTTAAACATAAACATATAATATTAATATGATATTTTAATTTTTGTAGAATTAACATTTTAAAATATATTACATCATCATAAACCTTCTGAAAAATTACATTTAGCACCTTAATTAAATTTATATCTTTTAGCGTAATAAAATTGTATAAATTACGTAATAAGTATAATCATAATTAAGTTAATCATATATTTATATGTAAATTATACATATAAATAATGTAAAATATTTTACATATAAATACTTTCACTGTCACTCCCGCACGTTTATGTTATCATGTAATACAATAAGTTAGTATATCACTTTCACACAAACTTAACAAAAAATTATATTTCATTGGCAAGGTTTACAATTAAGCATTATCATAATTCTACTCTTATAATGTAAATTTTAAATACATTCAAGTTGACCAATATGCGTACCGTTTTCAACTTGTACATGTTTTTGGCTATGCACATATCACACACACGCACGCACGCGCGCGCGCGCACACACACACACACACAGACCTTCATGAATGGCTTGATATTAAAAGACTTGTTGCGAGAGTCTACACTGAAGTCACCTCCAAAAGAAGTAGACGAAGAAGAATTTACATATCCCAAATTGTGGAGCACAAACTTTGAGTAGTGATTTATACTCCGTGGATGATATTTTAAGGCATGTTTAACTGGAAGATAACAAACTGGATCAACTAAGGGTTATGAAATCCTTACAGTAATGAACTTCTGATGTTATTATTTCTCCATTAAAAACAGAATTATGTGCATTTGATAGAACGAGAGAAAGAGCTAGAACTAAATAAATCTCCTTCATACTTTGTGTTAATTGAAATGGACAGTGTATTCATATTATTGCAACGTTTTCCACAATAATACAGACTTTGAGACTGAAGCATTTTGACAAGCTTGAATTGTGTAGTAAGTTACACGTCAGCATTCCTTTCTATGTATATGCACGAGAGAGAGAGAGAGAGAGAGAGAGAGAGAGAGAGAGCATAAGCTTTGCCATCGACGTCTTTCGTGGACCGTTGATCAGGATATGAGCTTGTAGATGCTTATCGACCCATCCCCCCTACTGTTGCGAACATCTTATTCTGTGGCAGGTGCTTCACTCGGTCTCATGAGCAACCTGTTTCAGAACACACACACACACACACACAAAATAAACAAACCTTTTCCGTCAAGCATGATAATATCGGTTTTCTGGATGATGTGTTCTCATCTCGTTAACCTGCTCAAACATGCTTCAAGTTAAAACCAATACCAAGAAGGTTGCTTCTAGTGTTGTGGTCACTAACTTATTCATCTTGATATCTTTCCGATCAAACTCAAGACCACAAACCTGATAAATAAACAATTACTATAAGAATAATCATTTTTAAAACTTTTATCACTGTGCGTGCATACATGTATATGTTTATATCATATACCCCGTTCCTGACTGTTGTTTGCCAACTAACTCCACCAGTCCTCAAATCAAATAGTTTGATATCACCGTTATCTTAAAGAAGAGTTTGGAAGTTTCACACACATACAATACCAGTCGCAACACAGCGTTCTTCGTCATTATATGAGTTACCTGAAATGTGGAGGCTTTGCATTCGCACAGGTAAGTGAGGATGTGAGTGGATGCCAGTTGGTGACACGCTTACATTATAGGGTGGATAGGGGATAGAAGGCTTAGGAGGGGAGCGTCGTTCAATCTCCTTCACAAAAGAAGATGGCAAGGTGAAAGGGTACGAAGGCGCAAGGTCCGGAATGAAGAAACGGGCACCTCTTGCCAAAGTCAATAGCTTAAGTGTGCAAACAAGTGAGGCTGGCCGGCTGTGGCCTCACGCAAAAATTATGTCTACTAAAATATTCTATAGCTCAAGAAATTAAATAAGAAAAGAAATACTGGCCGGGTGCTCTGGCTAATAACTTCCCCCTTACATGTGTCTGCTCCCATCTTATCTCCAACCACGAGCCTATGCGTGATCGTTTCTTGTGCATCATACCACCAAGTCATTGTCCCTTGCCAGTCCTGCACATTGCCTCGAAGGCAGACACGATCTGGTGCACAATCCATACTATTAAACACTTCCAACGCAACAAAGCTCTCCCCGTTTTCCACGTAACCAAGGATCAAAACTCGTCCAAGATACAACGATCCTTTGCACCGTTTTGTCGAAGACCTCTCTGGCCATTTGCATGTGCCTCTACCAAAGTGTTCCGCACAAGTATGTCTTTGTCCAACCACAATCTCTCGCTTGTTTATGAATGGCTAACCCCCTCTGTAGTACCTTGAGTGGTAACACGATTCGGTGCACAATCGATGCTGTTAAACATACCTTTAAACTCTCCATTCTCCACGTATCCCAGAATTAAAGCGCTCCATGATATAACATCCCGATGCACAATTTATCAGAAACAATCCTGTGAGATCTCCCCGCATTTTCTATACATATCCACCGAAGTGTTTGCTACAAACATGTCGTTTTCAAAGCCAAACTCTCTGGCTTGTCTATGAATGGCCAATCCAAGTCTTCTTCTTGTCCAGCTTGTTCTCAGCTGCCAAGCATGCACAAGCCTTGAATGCAGAAACAAACGTGAAACCATTTGGTGGACAGTCCATGCTGTTGAGCACATCCAAGGCCACTGAGCTTTGACCATTCTCCACGTATCCAAGGATTTAAGCACTCCAAGAAACGACATTGTGCTGGAGCATGTTCTCGAAAACTTCTCGGCATCCTGCATGCTGCCACACTTACTGTACATGGTAATCAAACTAGTGGCAACAAATGGGTTCTTGTGACAGCCAGTTTCTGCTGCATAAGTATGTAAGAGTTTGCCTCTCTGCAAGTCTTTCCCTTTGGCACATTGTTTTAGCTGGGCAATCAGTGCAGTCCTAGAGATGGTTCTCTCTCGGCTAGCTTCTATATATTGTTTCCTGACTTTGCTGTTGATAGACGAAAGTTTTCCGGAACATGCAAGCTTATCTTTCATCCAAATGGGTTTACCTCATAACCTACTTTCTCCTCTTAAGTTGGTCTTCTATGTAAAACTGACACTCTCTCTCTGACATAAACTTAGAATAACAACGTTTAATCTAAATCCTAAGATGTTTATTATTCTTAGACACACGCTTATACACACGTATTGTGTGTAATGTCAAAACTTATATACATATACGAGGTTACATATGTATAGATACGGCCACAATCATAAGCATACTTCATATATACACACACGCAAGCCGCAATTAGCCAAGCTGGAAAGGTACCAGCGATTACCTTTGTCCAACAATATATAAATATATGCATGTGTCACATAGAAAGACACGTGGGAATCTGGATATAGAACTAAGTGGCAAAATGCTACTGGTGAATACGTATACACGTGGCAAAACCTTGCGGTATATCCGGTGATTCTTTACCGTGGCAAAATGCTAATTCTTTACCGGAATCTGGATATAGAACTAAGTGGCAAAATGCTACTGGTGAATACGTATACACGTGGCAAAACCTTGCGGTATATCCGGTGATTCTTTACCGTGGCAAAATGCTAATGGTGAATACGTATACACGTGGCATCACCTTGCGGGAAAAAATACGTAGTTTCGGCGGGTTTTGAACCCGCGACCTTTGGCTCATAAGAGCAACGCTCTACCGACTGAGCTACAGAACTTTAACAAAAGAATTGTAACCTATTTTTAATTTAAAATTCAGATTTTAGAAGTATATACTTCTCCCTCTCTCTATATATATACACACACATACATGACATATGCTTTGTATGTTTATAAAACAACACGAATACAGCATACACAACATTTTAACTTATCTTAGTTAGGTTCACTTTCTTCTGATATCTCTGGTGAAAACGCAAAAACACACACACACACACACAATGTAGATTTTTCTTACCATTGAGATGTATATTCATCTCCGCGTGCGTCAACATATATCCAAATCTACGTATATGCTTCCTCTTATGAGGGAGAGACGGGCAGGTGCTTTCATTGTCAATCTAACCACGCTTGGTGCTCATCTTGATGTGAGCCGGAGAGAGGGAGAGGGAGCATACGCATTTATTGAACTCCATACATACAGATTCTGTACAATGAATGGAGAGAGGAGCTCTCATACATTGACAAAGGTGAGAGAGGAATTTGTAAGCAGCTACTTAGAAGCAGTCAAGTGTGGTAAGAAGTTTGGTTCCACAGGATTCAACACAACAAACATATGTTGACAGGAATCAATTAAATGACATATTCAAGTAGTTTGAGATAGGAAGAACAAGTCGATCACCATTTCTCAGAAGCTGAACGTTGAGGGAGTGCTAAAACAATTTGGGATGTTAGGAACCAAGACAATGGCAGCACCAACATCTATGGTTCATCAGTTATGGAAGGAGTTTCATTTCCAAACATAGTGCGGAGTTTGATGCACTTCATGGTGTGCACTTGACCAGACTTAGTAGCAACATTGATCACTATTAGCCAACATATGAGTTCTCCTTTTCCAACCAACGGAAAGTAGTAAAACGAATTCTTAGGTACCTTTAAGGAACAACAAAACTAAGGATAACTTACTCAGGAATAGGGAAGGCTCAATTAGTTGGGTATGCAAATGCAAATTATTCAAGGGATTGTGAGACTCAAAGGTCTAGAACAGGTTTTTGTTTTCTTTTCAATGGGGGAGTTGTGAGCTTGGCAAGTAGGAAGCAAAAGGCTATAACATTGTCCATTTGTGAAGCTGAATATATGGTGTTATGCTCGGTAATAAATGAAGCAATATGGTTGCATAGGTTAATGAAGAAAACATGTGCATCTTAGAGAGAAGGCTATTGTCATCTTCAATGATAACCAAGCAATTATGAAGCTAGTTAAAAATCCGATGAATTGGTCTAAGGCAAAACATATCCAAACTCAGTTCCACTTCACTAGGAATCATGTGGAAGTAGGAAAAATTAACATCAAGGGGAAGAGGACTCAATGACAGCGGATGTGTTTATGAAGCCATTGCCAAGAATGCAATTCCAGAAGTGTCTCATCGAGCTTGGTTTAAGTGGTTGAGAGATGAACATGTGGTGTTTAGCTTCTAATGCATTGAGGGGGAATGTTGGAACCAGACAACGCAAGTAAAAGCTTCTGCATGCATCAGTCCAGGGAAATAGTCCAAGAGTTAGTTAGAGATCTCGTAGCTGGAGCATTTAGGAGATCAGTCCAAGGAGGAGAATAGTCCAAGAGTTAATTTAGAAGATCTCTTAGCTGGAGCATTCAGGAGATCAAGAAATTATAAGGGATTTGTCATTTCAAGTCTAGTTAGATGTCATGGGGAGTTAGTTACCCTTTAGGATATTTATATTCCGCATTTTTTGTTTATCATGCGTTTGTTATTGTAGTGAACTAGAATGTGCTTAGATTAACATGGTATTAGAGCCCAGGGGATGTGGGGCCTGATTTGGATTGGCTGGACATGTGTGTGTCATGAGCTTAAGGGGGGTGTTAAGAGCCAAGTGGGCTCTATGCGCTCGTGACACATAGACTAGAGCAAGTAGCTTAGTGGTATAGCACTTGGCAAGGTCTCGGTGGCTTGTTCAACCTCAAGTTTCCAACATACATGCCATTTCATGCGTAATGAGTTGCATAGGCCATGACATATTTGTGCATTCATACACATGTTCATATGCCTCACATGATTAATGTTTTAAAGTTGGTTGTGGGTCAGAGAAATGACCCATGATGGACACTCTATACAATCAACAAGGGATGAATAGTATCCCTTGTTGGTGTCTCTCACCATTTGTATCACATCATGAAGAGGTGTTTCATGTTAAGTCTTTAAATTATTTTCACAATATTGTGTTGTCAGTTTTTGATGAATATGCATCTTCAACAATTACACATTTGAGGAAGTGTGCAAGCTAATTCTTATTAATGCACTAAGAATGGTTTGCTCAACTCTAGTATAAATAGTATTTCTCCTTATGCTGATGTTATATATATATATATATATATATAGCTTAAACCTTGTGTTCTTGTATGTCTTATTTTTCATTTGTATTCCCTGAAACCATTGTATAGTTCCGAAAAATGATTTATTAACTTGAACTTCAACAAGTATTCATTTTTATGTATATATGTGTATGTTTATTCCTTAGTAATTAGTATGTTTTGTTCAATATTTGTTGTATTGCATGTTTATTATATAATGTCGTACTTATAAATTTCCATATTTAATGAGGTTGATTTTTGTGTTGGATGGAAATTTTGAGTGATGCAATGCATGTGTTGCATCCAGAAGGGTTTGCAAATTAACAGTTAGGTTCCATCCAATGCTATTTTTACAACATAAGCAAGGGGATGCACCTATGAAATTTGTCTGTGAGTGTTGACATGTCTTATGTTAAGAACATGCTTCATCCTTTGTGTTTACAACATATTGTAAACTCGTTGTATGGTACACACTATCATAGATGGAGGCATTAATTATGTCATCATTGCAATACTGTCAATCAACAAAAGAGGGGCATGTTCGAGTGGACATGGAAAGAACCTGGTCAAGTGAATGTATAGTGTATAAGAATGCATATATTTCAAATATAAAGATGCATGAACTGCAACTTGTGAGCTCGTGAGGAAATGAGGAGTATAAATGGCCATTATTACAAATGGTAGTGGCGGCAACAAAGTAGTGTCAAACATGGAATAATAAAAGTCTACATTACGATATTGAATGACGACATGCAAAACAACATAGTCATGGATGGTTGTAAATGGCCAAGGGATGTAACATGTTCCTCACATATGAGAGATAAAATGATTAGGCAATGTAAATACAATCACCGGCCACATGTACTTTTATTCCTTTATTCTGCTAACATGTATTATATTTGGACGTGCAAAATGAACAGTGCAGATTAAAAAGAGTCCTTGATGAGCGGCTAGGATTTAAACTAGCACCCCGGGGTTCTCCATTTATTGCATTATGCCACCGAGTTGTCAATGTTAAGAAAGTACACCATAATGGCACTCCATAAGGCTCTATTGTTCTCACTAATTCCTCGTCCCCATTCCGTAGTTCCGTAGTTTGCCTTCTTCACCAACTTTAACTAAGTAGTGACAATGCAATTGAGCTGTACCGTTTCCCATACACATGCATACGTAACTTATGCAGACATATACTTCTACATATTATATAAACAAGTAGCTCACAATTAGCTAGTATCAAGGAAGAAACCAGTCTTAAACACCTTGAGTGCCTAGATATGTATATGCTGCAACTAAGTGGCTGTGCACATGCATGTGTTACTGAGTATATAATAAACATCATGGCTTTATTACAAGAGTAGCGTCTTTATTCTAATATGGAATACTCGCATGGTATATGCTAAACTATAAGTCGTATTAGTATAGCTTAAACAAAAATATATAATTATACTATAATATTAACTCCAATTAGCTCTCGCCCTCCAAGCCCTCAAAACCAGGTTCTACATCACTCTCACTTTCATAGTCTTGTACAAAATGCACATGTAGTTGTTGAGCTCTCCTCTCCCTCATAAGTTGGATGTCTTCGTTCAACCATTAAGAAACAAAGCCAATGAGCCTAAGAGTCAATGGGTCTTTGTGCTTCCAAAGAAACCTCCAGGACGCTAAAATCTTACCGTGCCAGCCTAAGTGGACTAGACGACGATTGAATGTTGCTTGGAAGTAGGCGAGAGTCTCCTCACAAAGAGGGCATAACAACTTAGACACTGCCAAGTAAACATATCCCTTTCTCTCACGGCGGCCTTGTGTAGACTATCTTCCATCTACCACCTTAAGCTCCTTCAAAGCACCCTCTGCCATAGCTCTGTGTAATAAACCCATTTCACCATGAGCTATTGATTCCTTGCCCTCCCAACAACGATCTAGCATCTCTTGGTCTCTCTTGCTCACCATGTAACTTATTTCTTCTTCACTCATACGAAACTTGTCCACGAGAAAGCGTCTCCATCCTCTCGAGTCTTTTTCAATTCTCTAATCTACAAATTCAACAACCACGTGCCGGTCATCAATAAAAGCCTTAGGAATTCTAGTGAGATTTTTCATGTGGTCAAAGATAGCCACCATCTTTCTCAAGCCCCATGTTCTCGACAACGTATCATCCTCTCTAAGTTTCCGAAGCCTTGCCAACACGGCCTGTTTGTCATCCTGTAACTCATATCGAATGGATTTAATATTTATAAAATATGCTAGGTCTTTTTGATTAAGAAACCATGTTTTTCTAGGCATCTCTCGTGGCCTCGAACCCCTCCTTCTTCCTAACTGCCATTCTACCACATTCTTGTAAACCCTTGAAGGATTCTTCAAACATGAAAGTTTCTCCTGCCGAACCTCCAAGGGCTTTCTTCACAAACTCTTCTGCCTGCTTTTTGTTTCCAGGAACCGCCCTCTAAAAAGGCATATTGGAACCCACTAATAGACAGACTTTTTCCTCTATCTCGATTGTAAGGTGTTGAGACATAAACTGATGCTCCATTGTAACAGAGACATGGTTTTAGGGTTCTATGGTGACGTTTCTTGCTTTTCGATGCTACACGTGCGTTATGTTATAAATAGGGTCTTATATTAGATTCTAAACATGCTATCAGAGTCGCTTCCGATTTGGGCGGGGAACAATGTGTAATGTAGCCTAGTGGGAGGCCATGGCTGAATCTGGTGAGGATTCCTCTGGAAGCTCATGTGGGAGTAATCCCTTTGTGTTCAAGGGGCAGAACTTTCTGTTGTGGAAAAAATTGATGGAGACTTGGCTACGTGTCAAAAGAGTTTTTGGGCTCGTCTATGGGACTGACCTGGAGCCGTCGGAGGGCAACTCCAATGAGACCCTTAGAATCCACCATGAGTGGAAAGTGCGAGCTGAGCACGCCGTGGGTTGCATCTGCACTTACCTCAGCTCGGGGATTATGCTCAAGGTGGATACTGACAAGTCCCCTACTGAAGTTTGGAAGTGACTGTCGGACACCTATGGGAAAAAGACCGACATGGAAGTCATGCGGATCCACTCGGAGCTTGAGGGCTTGTGTCTACGAAGATGGAGACATGCAGGAGCATGCGGACAAGCTAAGTCGGCTCTTTGCTGAACTTGCTGCCCAAGGGGATGAGCATATCATCCCGGATTCCATGCAAAAGGTGAAGCTCTACCAGTTCCTCCCTGCTCAATGGGACAGGGATGTCGAGGCTCTCAATCGTGAGGACAATCTCACATTTGAAATGGTGGTGGCCAAGCTTGTGGCCATAGCCTTGCTCCGCAAGGAGAAGGCCAAAACCAATGCTTTGCATGAAGTTATGTATGCCAAACGACAGGTTTTCGAGCATGAGCTAGCCAGGCATGATGTTGTTGCACCCTTGCCGCCTCCAGCCCTGGGCAATGGCCGAGGAGCTCAAGACGGTGGTTGGGCTGGTCGAGGTGGACATGGACGAGCAGCTTTTGAAAGGGAATTTGAGAAGGGCGCACGAGGACGCAGAGGTCGAGGACGAGGAGGTCGGCTTGGCCATGACCAATGCAAGATATGTTGAGGGTTTGGACACTGGGGCAGGGACTACCCCCATGCAGATGGGAAGGCTAATGTCGGTGTTGAAAGTGAAGAAGGTGAATGGGAAGAAGGGTCCTTCGCAGCGTAGGAGTCCCTCAATGATGAGAGCAGCGGGAAGATGCACTCTTGGGTGCTTGATTCAGGTTGCACTAGCCTCATGACTAATAATAAGTTGATGTTTGAACAGTATATCCCAGCTCAAAGAAGTAGTGGTGTGGTGTTGGGGAACAATGCCCGATTGGACATTGTTGGTCGAGGCACTTTGACATTCCCACTTCAAGATGGTGGATGCAGCGTGCAGCCTTCCTACTCATGCACATTTGGGCAAGGAGTTCTGGCAGGAGGCTATTGCGGTAGCCATGCATGTTCAAAACCGGTTGCCAACTGTGGCATTGAAAGGCAAGACACCTGAGGAAGCATGGATGGGTCTGAAGCCTGATGTATCCCACCTCAGGGTGTTTGGTTACACAGCGTATGCCCATATTCCTAACCAGCTATGGAAGAAGCTGGACCCCAAGAGCCAGAAGTTGATCTTTGTTGGCTATGCACAAGATGATGAATGGCATCGGAAAGCATATAGGCTGTGGAACCCGATGGACAAATGCACCATCATCAGCATGAATGTGGTGTTTGATGAGGATGACCTCACATGGTGTCCTTCCACGAAACAACCTATGGACTCCTTCGTTGAGGATGACTTGTTGGCTCACCTAATCCCAGTTGGTTTTGTGGACGTAGGGGAAGACCATGGCCTTGATGCCCTGGGGGAGCAGTTGCCAGGTGATGCTCAAGGTGATCTAGGTGATGCTAATGTCCATGAGCAGCTGGCACCTGAACAGCCTAAGCGGCAGGTGTAGCTGGAGCAACTAGTTGACCATGAGCAGCTGGCACCTGAGCAGCCGGAGCGCAGGTTGATCGGCCTCCTCATGTCCCTCGCCGACGGGGCATGCCGGATCCTGTGGTAGCTCCAGACAAACCACGCACGAGAGTGCCTTCTCGCAAGGTGTTGGAAGATGCCACTTCTAATACTTGATGAGGAAGCTGAGATGTGCATGTTTGTGGATGAGAAGGTTCCCTCCACCTTTGAAGATGCGGTGACCGAAGCGAAGTCTCTTGAGTGGAAGCGGGCCATTCAGGACGAAGTGGATGCACAAGTGCAGAATTGTACATTCGAAGAGTGTGCTGCCCCACATCGACGTCGACTTGTTGACTACAAGTGGGTCTTCAAGCGAACAATGGATCCCCTGACTGGGGATGTCAAACACAAAGCTAGACTTATGGCAAAAGGCTTCACCTAGGTGCTAGGAGTTGACTATGAGGAGACATTTTTGCATATGGTTAAGTTGCCTAGTGTCCGCGCACTCTTGGCACTTGCTAACACTAGGAAGTGGCAAGTGCACAAGATGGATGTGAAGACCGCGTTCTTGCATGGGGATTTGCATGAGGAGATCTTCATGCGCATTCCCCTAGGCTTTCTCGGGCATGGGGACATAGTTCGAGCCTGGCGCCTTAACAAGATCTTGTATGGTCTCAAGCAAGCTTCTCGGGTGTGGTACCAGAAGTTTGATGAATCCTTACGTCGACAAGGCTTTCGGAGAACACACAGTGATTCCAATGTCTATGTGTGGGGAGTTGGTCATGGACGGATCATTGTTGCTCTGTATGTGGATGATCTCCTCATCACTAGAGGTGATGAAGACAGGATTGGCAGGTTGAAAGCAAGCTTGGCACAACGGTTTTGGATGAAGGACATGGGAGAGGTGAAGACGTTCTTGGACCTACAAATTGAGCGAGATATGCAGGCTGAGACTTTGAAGATTCACCAACAGCACTATGTGCAATCTCTTCTCTCTCGGTTTGGCATGCAGAATTGCCGTCCAGTTGAAACTCCCATGCTCATCGGTGTTGTCAATCCAAACTCGCCTCACATGGGAGGAGAGATATATGATTCTGAGATTCTGTACCGCAGCCTCATAGGTTGTTTGATGTTTCTGGCGTTTTCCTCTAGACCGGACATAGCATATGCCACTGTGTTGCTTAGCCAGTTTGGATTTACTCCGAGTTTGTGCCATTGGAAGGCTGCCAAACATGTACTCAGGTACCTAAAGGGAACGCCTCACCACGGCCTATGCTTCTCAGGCTGTGACACTTAGCTAGTCACTTACATTGATGTAAGTTGGGGGACAAACAAAGGAGCCCGGTCCACCACTGGCTACTCTTTGGAATTGTGCGGGGCCTCGATTGCATGGGGGAGCAAGAGGTAGAGTGTGGTGGCCCTTTCGTCTGCAGAGGCTGAGTACATTGCCCTCACTTTTGGATGCAAGGAGCTTATATGGATGCAGGGACTCTTACAGGAGCTTGGAGCAGTGCAACAAACCTCCATGCTCAGCTGGTGTGACAATCAGAGTAGCACTGCTATGAACAAGAACCCTGTCTATCATGGACGGACCAAGCATGTGCTCATTTAGTTTCACTATGTTCGAGAGCTTATAGAAGGTGGTTTGGTAAAGGTGGCTCATTCTTCTGCAGATGAGATGGTGGCGGACATGCTCACCAAACCGCTGGGCCCGACCAAGTTCGCTTTGTTTTGGGGGGGGCCTCGGACCAATTTACGGGGGAGTGTTGAGACATAAACTGATGCTCCATTGTAATAGAGACAGGGTTTTAGGGTTCTATGGCGACGTTTCTTGCTTTCTGATGCTACGCGTGCGGTATGTTCTATAGATAGGGTCATGTTAGATTCTGAACATAAGGCAGGAAACACACGTTGGAGGGCACAACCCAGTCCACTAGAGAAGCCGCACCAGACTGTGCAGCATTGACCCTCTCTTTGATTGCCTTACAAATTTTGCATCCACGCACTTGCGCCTCCTTCTACAGAGGTAGCCGGCAATGTCAATTAGAGAATGTAACCTGTGCACCCTCCTCCGCTGCGCCTACCTTAACAAGTGAAGCAGGCTTTACGAGGGTTGAGTTCTCTACGCATTTGAAATAGAATATACTATTTATTTTCATTAATTTATTAACAAATGTAAATTAGTGAAAGATATTTAACTAATAAATATTAAGTTTACAAATGCTATCATATTAACAGTACTAGGGGCCTCCGCACATGCTTCTAAAACCACTTTTATCTCCTTAAAAGTGAATAAATCGCGACCGCACCTACTTCTTATGCTAAAAGTGCTAAAATTGGTTCTTTTAAGCAAGGGATCTTCTTAAAAGAGTCGGAACCGCACCATTCTTTAAAAAATTCTTCTAAGAGGAATAACAGGGGAATATTCACTCATTTTTGACAGAAATTTAGAGGAGCCTAAAGATCCTCAAGAGGATCTTTAAGCTCTTCTAAGTGCCACGTCACCGATGGCACAACAACATTTAATATAGGGTGCAAGTGGTGAAGCTTTTCGCGCCACCAAGCACCGATCATGGATGATTCTCAAGCTCAAGCTCAAGCTCAAGCCTCTGAAGCTCAAGGTCTTGAAGTCATGGGTCAAGTGCGTTTTCTCAGCAGTTAGGTAGACCTGGGTGGATTTAGCAATCCATCGTTGCGATCATCTTCAGCAGGTGATCAAGGAGTTGGCCAAGGAGCTGGAGGGTTCCATGGACTTGCCCAGGTCCATGGCCAAGGGATACACAACAGGATTCACGGAGCGGGACACCCTATGGGGATTCCTAGCTTAGTCTATGCTCATCAAAGCTCCCCAACGTATTCAAGTAGCCTAATGTTTGGAACTCAACAGAGCAGCTCGGTATTTTTTACTCAGCCAGACAGATCTCCATTTGCTGCTGCTCATTCGGGAAGCTCAACTTTTGCTACTGCTCAGCCGAGCAACTCTTTCTTTTCAATTGCATAGCCGGGGAGCTCTATTTTTGCTGTTGCTCACCCAGTAGCTGGCATCCATCCTAGTGGTGGAGGTGTTGAGTATGCATGCACGATGGCATCTCATATAAATGCTGAAGTGGAGCGGCATCGAGCCAAGCGTCAAAGGAGTTCGGAGGAGGATGAAGACGTTGAAATACTTGAAACAGGTACTTGAAATACTTTCTCAGTTTTCAAAATAGCTTATGAGTGTTTTGCACATCCTCCAGGTGCTGTTGGCAAAGGTGCTCGTCGTGTTTTGCACATCCTCCAAGTGTTGTTGGCATAGGTGCTCGTCAGGTGCTCTATGTTTGAAAATGATAAACGGAAATTGCTAAAAGAATAAGTGTAGAAGCGTCACTTTTAAAACTCTTTTTACAATCCTTTTAAGCAAATATTCCTTAACCTTAAAGTTCATACTAAAAGGTAGTGCAGTTTGGGTTTTAAGACATTTTTTTTAAATGCTTAAAGAGACTTTTAAGCAAGAGACAGGTGCGGAGGCCCCTACTATCTTTTGACTTTTTTTTTTTTTAATAATATGAATAAATAATTGCTTGTATGTTAAAACCTAAATGTGTCATTAATTTATATTTATCAACCATAACAATTCTAACTATTTTATATAATAGTTTCTTAACGAAATGTTATATCAGAAATAAAGCAATATAATTAAAAAAGAGTAAGGAATTTACATGCTACTTAAGTTACGTATAGTTTATATAATAATGATTCTAACAAGTATGCTAAATATTAATAATTTATTTGATTATTTCCAATTAAATTTTTAAAACATTATTTAAAAATTTTAATCTATAGTTTTATAATATATTGAAGTACTAAACAAACCAAGTGTAGTGAATATTCAAATAACGTTCACACAAATGATGTTTAGTAAATATTACTTTTGTTAATGGGTTTAATATTTCTTTTTAAGTTTTTTTGTGTTAAATATATAATACTAGATATTTAAAAATATTAAGTGGAAAAGTGTATTTTACCATTTTCCAACCAATTAGTTTTACGAGTCAAACAATTAAGTTGGATTCTTGTTTGATGTAATTGTTATTTTTATGAATGAATTATCTTATTTCACAATTTTGAGTCAGTGTAATATATATATATAGATAATTAACTTATTTTCCATGCGGTTTGAAACTTAGAAAAAATAAACATTGAAGTATGGCTGATACCAATTGGTAGTATAACAAATAATAATTAAAAAAATTAAAATAAAATAAAAAAACTTAATTGCAATACACAAACCTTTTTATTAATATAAACATGAAATGTACAAAATGACGCATGGTGAGGACTGCCGCTAAACCCTCTGTGAGGAAGTTATTCATCTTCATCTGTGCCTTGTGGTCGAGGCAAACCTGAGTCTCAAACTTGAATATTGCGGTAGTCGTCTAGAGAAACTACATGCTCACCGGAAGTAACAACCCAACTTCTAAGCTGCTGTTAGCTTGGAGCCGACCTTGCATTCTCCTCTAATCACCAAGTCGAATATCCCTGGGCTCATTTCTGGGTGTGCTGATCCAAACGACCTTCACTGTGCTGTGCTGCTGCTACTAGCTGGTGAAGAAACGTTCTAAATGGACTCGGAGATATCTAACAACGCAAGTTCCCAGCTGAAGAAACACGCCCACTTGATGAGACCTCAACTTGAAGAAACTGTCCACGGGCTAGAGTTTTCACACGTTGCTCGTTGTCATATGAAACCTCTTAGGAGATGCATAGTTGCTTAGAGCTTGCAAGGATTACAGGTTGTTCTGTGTCTTGTGCAAGATGCTCTACAGAGGAAGAGGAACTTTCGTAATGCTACTAAGATGAACAACTGCTCGGATTAGTACAGTTGGTGATGCACAACTCAGAGGAGTATGTGTACGAAGTTGCACTATTGGTGAACCTATGTGAGATGAAATAGGTATATATATTCAGAAACAGTTACCTGAGGGTTTTGAGGAGCCAGGGAGTTTCTCTCCTTGACAAGCCAAAGCTTGGAGTAAATCTCATCAAAACTTGGTGCAATAAAAACATCAAGAGGTTGGGTGGAGAGTTATCTAGTAGTTCCACGTTTGCACAAGTCTTGCCTTCTCATATCGCTGAAATGCAAGTGTCCGTCGGACGGACACTTCTTGGTCGTTGAAGAAGTACATATACCTACAGGGATAGTACTATTTGAATGCCCGAAGTTCGCAAGCTTACTTTCATCAAGTTTTGATGCAGGAACAACAAGCTTCCTTACTCATGGAGGTTATTCTCCAAGTAGGTGCTGTCAGCACCCTCGAGCACTCCAAAAATGGAGAACAATGTTTGGATGTGAGGCCCCAAGACCCAGCATTACGCCTCGCATGGTTATCATCAGTTAGAAGCCCACTGTTTGGGGTTTGCATAATATGATGCCAAGCGTCTTGCTGTAGTAACAGAGAGGAGGATGAACCTTGCTGCGCCGTAGACCCTCTGATGACAGCCGTAAATTTGAAGAAACTCACGGTTGTCAACAATTCCATCAAACAATAATTACCCTTGGACGAACCCAATAACAAGAACCCTAAAGGTACGACGAATTAGTTTTGATTTAAATTTATCATTTGTAAGATCCACGTGTACGGCTGCATGTGCACATATTATTATTAGCGTAGTGGATTTTGATGGCGTCAGATTGGATTCAATTTGGACCACTCGCTTTGTATATAAGTTAGGGTTTTTGAACTAATGGATATACACATTTTTATATTCGAGCTCTCACATTGGTGGAGGTGAGGGGCACCTTTAATTGTCCCTACGGAGTGTTCGGATTTGTGTCTTTTTTATCAATTTTCTTTGTCTTCTTAGGTCTAGCTTTTCCATTGTCTAGATCTATTCCTTTCTTGTGGATTTTGTCTTTCTTCGTCTATGAATCCACAACAAGCAAATCCCTTGTAGTTACTCATGCAGTTGGATGCCATGCGTGTGCAACTGAACAATCATTCTCAGTTGATGGCAGCATTCACAGTCCAGGGTACTCCTCCTACTCATGTTGCAAACCCCCGTGTCCGGCCGGATTTCTTTTGGAAATCCTGGAGATGATGTGTACCATTGGTTTGTTTGCCACATATCATTCGTGGGACGGTGCTCAGTGTTTGCGCGAGTTTCCTACTTGTCTTCAAGGGACGGCGTTGCAGTGGTACAATGGTCTGAACATTGGCAACTCCCAGAAATCTTCAAACGTGCATTTGGGCATGCGGACGACTGTGATGATGCTTTTCAGCAGTTGCATCGTATTCGTCAGGAGCCATCTGAGTCGGTGATGCAGTTTGGTGTTCGCTTTCGAAGCCTTTTGCTGCGTGCAGAACCTAACATGTCGGAACGCATCAAGTTAGGTATGTTGTGGCCAGCACTTCGTCAAGACCTTGTGGGGCTTGTGCATGCACTAGCTCCAGTGACTCTTGACGATGCTTTGAGGCTGGCACAACGATATGAGTCGTCACCTCTCCCACTTGCCTTCACGTGCTTGTTCCACTCATGTTGGGGATGGACCTGCTCCTTGAGGCTGTTGCCGCTCGTGTACCAGCACAAGGTGGGGCCCGTGGACGAGGACGTGGACGTGCAGTTCGTTGTTGGGTGTGATGAGGTTGGACACACGTATCGGCGCTGTCAACGGTTTCCCGATTGGCGTCCCCCATTTCCAGGATGGAGGCCATGGCATCAACAACGTCCGGTTGGTGTGCTGCTGCAGTGGAAGGTTGTGATGGTGGATCTTCCGGGAAACGACGAATCGCACGAGTAGAGGAGGGTCCTCGTGCGAATAAATTAGTGACCCCTCCATCTTTCTTTCGGGAGTATCATCAAGGGGTTCACTCGGCACCAAATCATCCGGTTTTCACTTTTCAAGCTCGTTTAATCACACCACGTCCTGTTTTCCTTTCAGTGTTGGTGGATACAGGTTCAAGTTTGTCTCTGTTTCTCAATCTGTTGCTACACGTTGCAGCCTTCATTTGCGTCGTGCGGTAGAACCAGTCTTCATTCTGTACGGCAACGGACATACTCATGCTTGTTCGCGGGATGAAGTGGACATTGTTGTTCGTGTGGATGATGTGAGCTCGAGCTTCAATCTTTGCGGGTGGTGCCGAGTCAAGCTTTTCACCTTATTCTTGGTATGGATTGGTTAACTCGCAATCATGCCAAGTGTGACTTTGAAAAGTCTCCCCCTTGTTTGACTCTCCCTCGTCTTTCTTCCATTCCTCTTACTTCTATTCCACTTCGTCCATCTGCTTCCACCTCTGCTTCCATCACTTTTGTCTCACCCTATTTCCAACCATTTTCCCTTCATGCTCTTCCTTTCTTCTTTGGATCCATCAGATGATCGTCGTGCTGTAGTTGTTGATCAACTCAAGAAGGAGTATGCTGATCTTTTCAACTTCGACTTGTCATCTGGGGCCAAGATTGCGACACGCCACCCTATTCCAACTGGAGAGCTAGGCCAATCAAGGTACCTGTTCGGCGTCGTCACCAAAGGAGCTCAAGATCTTACGAGCGAATGTCAAAGAGATGTTGGAGAAGGGTGTTATCCGGAAGTCTCGAAGTCCTTGGGCGTGCGAACCTCACCTTGTGACGAAGCCTGATGGGAGCGTTCGATTCTGCATTGATTATCGCCCGTTAAATGAGGTAACCGTCTCAGATGTGTACCCACTTCCTCATACTGCAGACCTTTTGGATCGACTGGGGCGGAGCCGTTGGTTCACCAAGTTAGATCTCGCATCTGGATATTGGCAAGTTCCGATGGCTGACATGGACATTCCCAAGACTGCTTTTCGAACACCATTTGGCCTGTACGAGTTCTGGTGATGCCTTTCGGTTTGAGCAATGCTCCAGCAACTTTCCAGCGTATGATGGACGAGGTTCTTTGCGACATGCCGGAGGTGACTGCCGATTTCATCGATGATGTTTTGATCCATTCGGATGGAACGTGGGAGGAGCATGTCGGTGATGTACGTAAGGTTTTGGATCGCTGCGGGAAGTTGGTTTGAAGTTGAAGCCATCTAAGTGTGTGTTTGGATCAAAGGACACCACTTATCTGGGTTATCGCATTTCACGTGAAGGTTTGCAAGTCGATCCTGACAAACTACAGTTTTGAAGTTCCCTACGCCAAAGTGTGTGAATGATGTGCAACGCTTTCTTGGCAAGGTACAATATCTGGGTCGTTTTGTGGATCATCTTTCAGATCGTACTGCACCGTTGCGCGCGTTGTTGAAATCGTCAATGACTTCTTTTGTTTGGTCTAAGGATTGCAAGCAGGCATTTGCAGATCTCAAAGAGTTGTTGACGACTCCTCCAGTTTTGGCGTACCCGGATTACACCCGTCCTTTCATCTTGCGTGTAGATGCTTCTGACATCGGCCTCGGGGGTGTATTGATGCAGGAGAGTACGAGTGTTCCTGGCCAACGACATCCCATTGCATACATCAGCCGTACATTGCAGCCAGCAGAGGTGAATTACTCCACAACTGAAAAGGAGTGTCTAGCAGCAGTTTGGGGTTTTGAGAAGCTCCATGCCTACTTGCATGGTTCGCGGACGTTGTTGGAAGGCGATCATGCAGCAGTCACTTCGTTGTTGAAGCGGAAGAATTTGATTGGCGTACTGCTCGGTGGGCCTTGAAACTTCAAATTTACGACTTTGAAGTTGTTCATCGTCCAGGGAGTTCCATGGCTGATGCTGATGCTCTTTCTCGGGCTCCTCTTCCACCTTCTCTCTCTTCTGTTGCCCCAGCTTCAGTGGACTTTTTGGATGAAGATTCCGTACCATCAGCAGTTGCTGTGCTTGACGTTCAGTGTCCGCAGAATGCAGAGTTAGATTTGCCGTCTTTGGATGAGGTTCGGGAAGCTCAAAAGGTTGAGCCGTGGATTCGAAGGCTTCGTGATGGGTTTGAGAATCCTGCATCACTTGCTGATGACTTGCCTTTCAGGCATTTACATTCACAGTATCGCCTTCAGGATGACCTTCTTTATTTTGTGGGGACTGATCCAGATGATCCTTTGCGGTTGGTGGTGCCTTCAATCTTCATTCCACGCTTCCTCCATGCTTACCATGACTCTCCTATTCTTGGCGGGCACATGGGACATCGTCGGGTGATGGAGAAGCTGCAGATCTTTCTATTGGCCGGAGTTGCGAGGAGATGTGATTCGGTATGTGCGTAGTTGTGTGTGGTGCCAAGCTCGCAATACTCCCCCATGTGCTTGGAAGGATGGTTGAGTCAATTGTAGTTCTCCGTCCGTTTTGAATTGGTGGCATTTGATTTGTGGGACCTTTTCCGCGGTCAACTGTTGGTAACGATACGTTATTATTGCTTCTACCTAACTCGTTGGGTAGAAGTTGGTGCTCTTGCTAGTGCGACTGCTTCTGCTGTTGGTCAGTTTCTCCTTAATCGGGTCATGTTTCAGCATTCTTGTCCGGAGCGAATTCTCTCGGATAATGGTCCTGCATTTATGGCTGAGGCATTTCATGTTTTGACATCTCGATTAGGGATACGCCACACTTTCACAAGTGCTTATCATCCTCAGACAGATGGTTTAGTGGAACGGCTCGTCAGAACCTTCAAGGGGATGATCGCGAAGTATGTGAACTTTCAACATTCAGATTGGGATGGTTATCTGCCGTCTCTCCGATATGCTTATGTCACTGGAGTTCAAAGTTCCATTGGTACTTCCCCATATAAGCTTTGTATGGTCATGACCCGGTGTTGCCAACGGAGTTGGGTTTGCCTTCTCGGTTACCGCGAGCTGCTGATGCTAGGTCGTGGGATCGGTATCTGACGAGCATTCTTCCATTGGTTCGTGCGGAGTCAGCAGAACACTTGGGCCGCGTACAAGTAGGACAACAACAACGCTACAACTCGCATCATCGTCCTCCTACGGAGTACAAGGTTGATGAACTGGTGTTGGTTCGTTTTCCCAAGCTTACGGTACGTGGTTTAGCTAAGAGTCTCCTTCCTCAGTGGAAAGGAGTGTATCGGTAAGTAGGCCACAGGTTTATGAGGTTCGGCACGACATTCAACCCGATCCTCCGGAGATTGTACATGTGCAACGGTTGAAGCATTTTGTGCAACGGGAACAAGTTGTGCCTACAGATCCACCACTGCCTCCTCCTGATGTTCCTCTAGATCCGGGCCCATCTACAAGAGAACCCTAACCAACTTACACCCTTCCGAGAGGAGGGGATGATGTAAGATCCACGTGTACGGCTGCATGTGCACATACTATTATTAGCGTAGTGGATTTTGATAGCCGTCGGATTGGATTCAATCTGGACCACTCGCTTTGTATATAAGTTAGGGTTTCTGAACTAATAGATATACATTATGAGCCGAAGATTAGTATATTCCATATTAAGAAAGACGCCACGTGTAACAAAGGGAGAGCTTTTAAGGAAAACAAGGGAGTAGGGTTGTGAAATTTCTAGTGTTGTGTTGACGTATGCATAGTAAAATTCCGTTCATAAATATTTTACTAGGGTAAATGTTCTGTAATTTAGGTTCCATGGAGATTCTGCTTATTACGCTGTTGATGTTTGGGATTGTTTCCTATCTGAAAAAGAAATTGATTTGCAACGATCGAAGCTCCAAATCTGAAGAATGTTTCTTTCACATGCATAGCCTTAATGGTGAAAACGAGGAGATCCAATACGGAATAGCCTACACAGAGTGCGGCTGGCAGGGTGGCAGGGTATGTGCGTGTGAGAGAGAGAGAGGGCACTGAATATATTTATTTTATTTTACATTTAAGCTTGTGTTCTTGCAGTTTAGAGTGTCCAAAAGACCTACATTACATCCAAAGAGCGCTTTTTTGACATACATGCAGGTGTGTGTGTGTGTGCTTTGTTTGCTTGGAAAAGTACTGATTACTTCAATTGTCAAATAATTGTGAAACACTCTTAAAGCTTAAGGACTTAGTTATGGAAACTAAAGAATACAAACAAGGTTATGTCAAAAAAGCTTTCAGCAAAGCATACACCAAGTAAGCTATAGTGTGTGTGTGTGGGCGCATGTCATATATATATATAGTCTCATATGTATAATGCCTTTACTTATCTCTGGGGGTGTAGAATGGATGAAATACTGTCTGAAGAATATGGTGAGGATTGTACATGGCTGACTGCTTCCCGATCGACGCTTGCGGTATTCAGATTCCCCTTGGCTCATGTTGCAGCAGGTTTTCCCATTGACTGTTTGGCCATCCGTAGCGTGGCCATGAATAAGGTACATACAGCACACATTACATATATTTGCATAACACAGAAACCTTCTTTTGAAGATTTTCAAGATAATGGGTATGAAGGACGTACTTGATGAGTTCATCGAGTACCGAATGTGTCTACTGCCATGGAACAAGGAAAAAAATCCAGAAGCACTAAAGTCAGTAAACATGACGGATTGGGTACCTGGTTGTGCTAATTGCTATGGGGTAAGCACCCGCGCGTGTGTGTGCCTGTGTTACTCAGGCATTTATGACCTTGACTTACTGCAGCTCCACCTCGACAAGGAGCAATATATGATGTTTAAGCCTCGTGATATAGGGTAAATCAATCTCTCTCTCTCTCTCTCTCTCTCTCTCTCTCTCTCTCTCTCTGCACTTGCATGCACACCCACATGTTACGAGTGTTGTTGTACAGGTGTAAATGGACAGACGAGTTTATATGTGAGAAGATCAAAAAAGCGCAGGAGAAGGGTTGGAGTCTGGGTAAACTATGTGAGGAGTTTCTACTGAGTGTGGACTTGCGCCATGAGTCTAATATGCACACTGCCCTGTGTATTGTGAGGTTGAAGAGAAACACTCTCGATCACAAGTGGCCTTGGATGGGATTCTCAAGCTGGTTGAGATTGAAACTTGCTGGTTTAGGCTTTCCTGTTAGCTTATCATGTCATGAGATTAAAACAGTGGATCCCATGATGTAGGTTTATTCATGGAAAGAAAGGTCTTCTTAAGTTTTCAGCAAAGAATACATCAAGTTACATATATTGCCGTAACATATATACACATAAGACAAGGATATTTATATATCTATGTGTATACGATACGATAGAAGCATGTGTGTGTCTGCAAGTGTTTCTTGGGTATAAGTTTTTCATCCCCCTACGACACATAAGTCATCAGCATTTATCATGTAACCTCATTCCTTTTTAAATAGCGGTTTTTTATAAAAATAAAGATTAGACTAAAGGTGAAATGCATACAGGTATATTTCCTTGAAAACTAGCAGCAGTGTTTTAAGAGAAGCACGAGAAGCACATACATAAGTGCTCTCTCTCTCTCTCTCTCTCTCTCTCTCTCACACACACACACACACACACACACACCGCATCCATGGGACTACGCCAACAGAAAACCTTAGGAAGCTGCTGTTGTTTTTCATCGTTGGTACCTAGACAAGCCCAACTAAGTGTTTAGTGTGGCTCCTAGAACCCACCTGTTTGTTGATTACTTTGTGGTAAGCGATATATAATTATTGGCGTGTGCAAGCACTTGAAATTAATGTAAAACTTAGGGGCTCTACAATACAATAAAATAATAAACAATTATGTCAAGTAATAAATTAATAATATTTAATTAAAATTTTAAATAACCATGAATAACTCAAATAATTCAGTCATAACTATGCATAATTATTGTATATACATTTTTTATTGTATGCATATGCATGTCTATTTGTATTGCCATATACACACTTATTTCTCATATAACAATTCATTAAGAGAGAAGATTAACTTATTCCATATTCATCTTTTTATTATATTAAGTAATTTCAATTGTTACAGTTTATAAGTATAAATTGTTTTTTTAATGATCCACTGTTTTAACATACAAGCAATTATTTATTTATATTTATTAACAAGCAATGCAGTTTTTACATTTCTTTTTTTGTTTAATACAGAGTTATGGAATTTAAAAGCTTGTGTGTGTGTGTTTTACATTTTATGATATGTACATACGCGTCTCGCAGATCGTGTGTTGTACATAATATACTTGTCTATGTAATTTCTCTCTAAGAAACTTTTAAAATGAGTAAATATGTATGATTAATGATAACAATATTCAGTTTTATATATTGTTGTATGCATTTCAACTTTTGTCACATATATTTATTCCTAGTTAGGTTTACAATTTATATATAAGATCAAATAAATTAACACATATCTAAAGTATTATTTTTATTAATTAATTTAATAATTACACAGACATTAAATTTGTTCTAGAACAATTAAGAGACACATGCTTGATAGACATCTTCTATAGACTAGTAAGTTGTTTTAAGACTCTAATTCTTGGTGTTTAAAAACTGGTTGAACCATTTGTTCACTCTTATGGATGTAACACGTGGAACTCTTTTGTATAAATAACCCCTGCATTTCAACAAGCAAATTACTTAGAATTAAAGTATTAGTTTCTGTACCCTAATTATCAACTTGGTAAACATCATCTTTGAATATCAGGCAACTCATTTCTAATTTGCTTTGGCAGTTTGAATAGAAGAATGATGTTAATACAATATTAACATGATGTTTATTATGTCATATTACTTATATGTTACTATTGTATAAGTAATATGTTATTATATTTTTTTGCATGTTAACATTGTGTTAATAGCATATTGTATTGGAGTTTGTAAGATAAAAAAAACAATTTTACTTAATTAAAATTCATAATTTGCAAAGTTAACTCAATAAGTTCTGAGAGACACCTCTGTTGTTAAGTGTGGGCTTCATTAATACTAAACCCACTGCAAAGGTGACTAATCATGTTTAGGCTTCATATTTTTAAGTAAACTCTCATGAAATATAAAGCAAAAGGCTCACAATCATAACCATTGGCCTGTTATGAAATGTCTTATGAATATATAAAGTCCACATCTATGTTACACTCAACTTGTGTGTACCTTTCCACTTACTATTACACTCCCAATTTTTTGTGTATTGGAACATTGAAATCCAAGTGAAGAATTGTTGACTTACTTCACAAGTTCTCAAAATAAAAAAATACCCAATGTTGTTGACTATGAATAGATGCAAGTCAATACTTGATTTGGTACAAACTTTGTACCGGGTCAAAATATCACATGTTGAAAACGCTGGTTAGATAAGAATTATCATCTTCTCTATATATGTAAGAGATTCTACTATGTTAGTATGTTGAAGATATAAAGAAAGGAATATTTAGGTGTATGTGATGAAATATAAACGTCCATTGCATTTGAACTGAAGTACTATCTTCCAAATCTTCATTAGATGTTATTTTAATATTGGAGTACAAAAAAATAACAAGTTAAGTCTCCTCTTACTCAATCTTTTATATAGGTTTTTTAGTGAAGAAAGTAAGGGCGGTTTATTAAATTGGTGTTAAGTATGAAACATGTTTTGCTTATCCTTCTTTATAAATTTAAAAGTTAATGACTTTTTCTTAAATTGTTATAAATTGTATAACCTCTTAAGAGATTACATTACAACAAGAATATAATATGAGTATAATACATATGATATATTGTCTAGAGTCATATTAACATTCATACCATCTTATAATATTACAATAACATATTATTAATAAATTATTAACTTAATAAGAACATGATAAATTATGTATCATATTATTATATATATAATGTTTGTAATATAATGATAACATAACATAAGATGCATCATGTTAGTTATTAGGGTTTGAGTGCACAACAAAATCAAGTGTACACACATACACAATAATAACTTAAATGTGTGTTTGCTAGCCTACACACCTTGAACTTGTGTGGGTCGACCACTTGGACAAAATTGTTGGACCACTTGTTATTTCCTTGTTATTAAAGCAAATCACGTACGTGATATCATCCCTATACTGGAGTGCGGCCTCTTGAACAATTTGCATCCTCTCCCGTTTGATTGCACAAGCTCGGATTTGGTGATTAAGCTGCAGCTGCACATGACAGTCTTCCTAAGATGATTTACCTTCTATCGACGATGCCATGACACAAGATCGATAACCTAGAATTCCGCTTCTTAAAATGTAGGGCATAAACCCTAAATCGTTATTTTTCTCATTAAGTAGATTGGTAACCCTCTAGCGAATGGGCCGAAGGGTGCATCACGATGTATGTTAAAGCACCGGTTCCAGCTCGGTTGTTATCCAGCAGGTGTTGCAAGCAGTTACTGGACAGGCACTTTTTGAAGACAAACAAGCTCTTCATCAGGAATCATAAGCGATTCTGAATAATGTTGTTCACTATCGCATTGCATCGTGTACACAGTACAACCAAGAGCAACCAGAGCGTTTGTTGGATTTGGTGTGACATCCCACACGCTCTTCAAGAAGAAGGACATTTACAGCCTAGCTGTCCTATGATGGTGAGGGCTTTGACACACCGATAGCCATGCACTGGCCATTTGTTAAAAGGACTCAAGGTATATAGATCAAGTTCAATGATGATTAGATTTTAGTATTGTCATGGATCATTGGGTAAGGCAAAAAAAAAACAACTCAATACGGTGAGCCAAATATTTAACCGATACATTAAATAGACTATTCTTTAGACTTTCATTTTTACTTTTTGTAGGTTGAACATTTTTAAACATATTAAGAATGTATTCGTGATATAAAATACATATAGCGTGCTTATATACAATTTTTCACATACACATCGTTGTATACAAGAATGCATTGTATATAAGTCAGTTCATTGTATGTTCATTACTCTCTACATACACATAGACATTTGTATATATATATGGATAAACACACACAAAAACTGAATTTTGTTGTGTGGTTGTTTGGTTTGCATTGGGCTACACAAAAAAGAGCTGTAACAAATCTTCTTATATAATAGTTTATTGTGTGTTTGTTGCGAACACCTTGTCATGGCTAATTTAATTCTATTAGATAACCATCTTAAATCTTAATTAGCCATCCTATATCACCTAATCAAATTGCCATCGTAAATCTTATTTAACGACCGTCTTAAATTCTGTTTAATAATTATTATAAATCTTAAACATGTGTTATTAACAACTATCTTCTAAATCTTATATAATGACCACCTTAAATACCATTATTTTAAACTCCATAACTATTAGAGTTTTTATCTAATGTCGTAAAAGTGGTTTACTAGATGTCAACCCTAGAATGCCTCTATGGAAACCCACGAAATATATAAGTACCCATATTAAAAATCCATTTTTTAGGAACTCACACCCCAAGTTAGCCAAGTTCATAGTTAATGCTCACTTTATGAATCAAGAAGTGTGGAATAGCCAATTGTAAGTATCATTCCTAATTTAGTGTGCAAAACAAAGTCTTAACCACTATTTTTATAGAACATAAACTCGGACAATTCTTTTCAAGTTTGCAAGTGGATTAACAAAACTAAAGAACTAATTAACTTTTGGACGCCAATCATAAAGGCAAAATTCTGTCAATAATAAGAGTAGGCTAACATGAAGGTGGAATGTACTTTTGTTGTGTAAAAGTTAGAGCGGACAACAAAAATAATTATGCTTTCAAACTTAACTTGCACTAGTAAGATAGTAACAAGCTCTTTTTAAATATAAGAACTCTCATTATATATACTCTATCTTATTTATGTGACATAGCCCCCTTTGTTTCCCTATATAAGTAAGTGGGCTAACATAAATGCCAACCCTTAATGTAAACATTATAATACGGGATGGGTTTAGGGCAACCCTTGAAAGGCTACATTGACTTAACAAGTAATTAAAGAGAGTTAAAAGAAAAGTTATCACATATACATAATAACTTGACATAATGAAAGAGACAAAGATTTTATGTGTTATTATATATATAAATAACTTGAAAAAGAGAATAAGAATTGTCTCACACAATAATTTATATAGATATTCCATGTGTTATCACACACACTTTAATTTGAATTGTATGACTCTTTAAATGTATTAAAGTATTAAAAAGAAAGGATATATTTAGTTATCACATGCTTAATAAAGAAGAGTTATTTCATACACATAATAAGTTAGAAGAGTTAAATGAAAAGTTACACAATAACTTTTAAGAAACTTAAATTATTACATAAAGTAACTTAAGTTATTATATTAAAAATAATAATTGCTTAAGGGTTTAATTTAAAGATAAATTTATTAAGTTAAAGATAATAATTGGTTTAACAATTCGATTTTAAAAAAACTAAATTTAGGTTAAGAGTCTATTAAATAGTTAAATAATTAAGCATGTGTTATTGTGTGTCGTAAACACCCAATTAATAAGTATATTATATTTTATTTAATAACCATCTTAAATCTTAAATCTCACATGGCATTATGGGGTTATTAAAAGAGTATAAAGTAAAATATAAACTTAACAGGTAAAGAATAATAAATAAATTAAAGGGTCAATATTAAAGATAATAATTAAATTAAATAAATATAATTAAATAATTAAGCCACCAACTGTGGGCATGTGTATTAATCCATATAATGATTTCGCAGGCATATACTAATTCTTTAACAAAAATAGCCCCTCTTTCACAATGAGGAAGAACATGAGAGTAAGACTCATATATGTACGTGTGTGTGTGTGGATGTATATGTAAATCATTTACACCTCTCATTTTGAATAGTGATTATATATAAGAAATTAATTATACTTTGTTGATTTATATTACATATAAGCTACTTCATTATACTAATTCAATGAAAATCAATATGATTAAAAAAAAAAAAGCATCAAAGAATATATATATTAAAGTTTTGAATATATATTATATTTACATAAATAAGTATGTTTGTTATATTGAATCATTTATACTAATACTTATACATACAAGAAATTAATTATACTCTGAAGATTTTATATTACAAAGTATTTAAAATAGCTAAGCATTATACTAGTTCAATCAAAATAAATAGGATTAACAAAGAATAAAAAAAAAGAAGCACCTTCTCAAATATAGATGAAAATCAATTTATAATATAAAGATTTGAATATATATTATATTTACATAAATAAGATTACATATATTAGGAAGGTGGCGATTTGAGTTTTAGAAATTATTTATAAGAAATTAATTATACTTGCTGATTTTATATTATATACAATAACTTTGCACACCAACATTAAAATAAGTAAGCTACTTTTGAATGGAAAAATAAAAAAAGAAGCACCAGAACTGAAGATATATTATAAAGATTAATATAGGAAGATAGTAGTGTAACGAAAAGAAGAGGATCTATGGCCTCCACTCAACCATGGAGGGCTCATAGTCAGAAGGCGCAACAAGACCCATCAAATTCATCACCGTGGCAGCCACATTTGCCAGGCCAGCCGAGGGTAGATCTTTCCTTAGCTTAATCTCGTCTGCCAGTCCGGGGCCTCCAACGATGAACGGCACAGGAGCACAGGTGTGTGAAGTGAGCATCTGAATCTTCCCCTCCTCCTGTCCCTGACAGGCTCCCCTGTCTTTGGGTTCCTCTTGACCATATTTTCAGCGTTTCCATGGTCTGCAGTGATGACGAATATCCCACCGACCTGCTCAATCGCATCGACCATTATCTTCACCGCCTGATCAGCTGCTTCACAGGCCACAACGGTCGCCTGGAGATCCCCAGTGTGTCCAACCATATCGCCATTGGGTAAGTTGACTCTTACATGATCAAACTTGTTACTTAAGGATGGCATCACGTGCCTTTTCGGCGATCTCGAGCGCCTTCATCTTGGGCTTCTGGCTGAACACGATTCCGGTGTCGCTGGGAATCTCAACATACTCCTCCAGCTCCGGGTCCAAGTAACCCATACGGTTTCCATTCCAGTTGAAGGTGACGTGCCCAAACTTCACAGTCTCGCTGCACGCAAACGTCCGCATGCCGTTCTTTGCGAGATACTCTCCGGAGGTCCTATCGATGTCGGGGGACTGACGAGATATTCTGACGGAAGCTTCTCTTCCCCATCGTACTGCAGCATTCCCGCGTACCGGATCTTAGGGAATCTGACCCGGTCAAACTTGTCAAACTCGTTCCTCTCCAGAGCCTTGGCAGCCATGAGCATGCGGTCGGCACGAAAGTTGAAGGTAACAACGGCATCACCATCAACTATCGGGCCAACAGGGCTCCCTTTACCGTCGACTACAACAAACGGTGGGCAGTACTGGTCGTTGAACCTGGGATCGGCTTCTTTCAGGGTCTTCAGGCCTTCCAGTGCACTTGTGAACTTGTGGGGTGCTTCTCCCAGCACTTGCGCGTCCCAACCCCTCTTCACCACGTTCCAGTCGTTGTCGTATCTGTCCATGGTCACATACATGCGCCCGCCAACTGAAGCCACTTGGGCATCACATCCTTTCTCCCGCAGCTCCTTGAGGTCGCTCTCAAGCATCTCAACGAACTTGAAGCTTGTCCCATCCAGGACATCTCGCCCGTCCGTAAGAGCATGGACACGCAGTCTCTTGGCGCCCTCTGCCACGGCTCCTTTCATCAATCCCTGCAGTTGGTCGTATCGAGAGTGGACGCCACCATCGCTCAGCAAACCAATCAGATGGAGAGTACCAGTTGCAAAACGATTCTTGGATATACTTGAACCCCTCGCCCTGGAATATCTTCCCGGATGCAATTGCCTGGTCCACAAGCTTAGCGCCCTGTGCAAATATACGTCCCGCTCCCAGAGCATTGTGACCAACCTCACTGTTTCCCATGTCATCCTCGGTTGGAAGACCCACAGCTGGCCCGTGCGCCTTCACTAATCTCCACCGTCCGGAGCAGTTTCTCTGAAAGAATCCATGCAAGGAGTGGCAGCCAGATGGATGGCGTTGTACTCGTCCTTAATCTGCTCACCCCATCCGTCAAGCACCATCAAACACCACAATCTTGCCTTTAGGCATGCTAGGGTGTGCCTCTAGCTTCCACTTGTCTTCAGAACCCATATCTCTGTTCCTTACTTGCAAGCACCCTACTTATATATTTCAAAGTTATACCTTTTAAGCTTAAGAATATACTGCCCTTTATTCGTGTATTCTTTATATGCTCGTACATGTGTCTACGTATATACATAGCTAACTGATCCAATATGTGTGAATCCTGTGAATCATCTCAGGATTCCAACACTCCCCCCTCACTCAAGCTGAGTTCTTTTTTAAGCTTGCAGCTCACTCGAAAGCCTTTTGTGAGAATGTCCGCCAACTGTTGTATCTGCTAAGAACTCCGACGGCAAAAGAAATATCAAACTTTAAAACATTTAAACTATTCTTTTTACTATATGATGTATAAATCTTAGGCCCCACTACCTTAAGAACGTGAATGCTCGGGAATTGCAGTTCAGACTCACAATCTAAAAGCCTCCATCCTAAAGCTTGCATTTCACGTTCTTAAGGTACTCCAATCCATTCCAACACCCCCTGAAAACGCAAGTTTGGTGAACTACGTGGTGAATTGTGTGTTCCTTGGTGACATGGATGGTAATATTAACATAATGATCGATATAATCAATTAATTGAACCTAGTTTAGCTAACTCGTCAAACATATACTCAAACTTGCGCCAATTCAGTGATCAAAACCTCCATCAAACTCAATAGTTAACAAATTAAAGCTTACTTAGCGATACTCAATGCCCCCTCCTCCTGAAACAACCAATTTAGCTAAAACTCGAAAATAACAGAATACAAACCGATTTCTCCTCATTCTCTTCACTTTCCATCCTGCACACAACAACAACAGAGTAATATATATCTATATATCTGGTGTAGATATATAGTGTTAAACTTAAAATTCAGATTCATACATGTATGTGATTTTGCTGTGGGATTCTCTTGTCAAACTTAAAGGACAAACACCACACAAACACACAAAAGTACCTCCTTTGGTTTTTTGTCTGGCGTGATGAAATCTGGCTTTAAGCCAAGTTTTGCCTTCCTGGGTCTAGCACAAATGCGGAGGTTGGGAAGGCGAAGACCCTTCAGAATCTGAAACCCTCTAAAGACCTGCATTTGAAGTTTAGTTAACATATATATTGCTTTTAAACTATTAAACTATTATGATATAGCTGTAACGATATGTTATGAAACAATATACATTGACTGCACGTTCAAATTTCAACTTAAAGCTAACTGTACTATTTGGAGTTTATCATACCTCTTCGAACTCTGCAGATTTAAGATTGTCCAGACTAAGTCTCATTCTGCTTCTGCCGACTACCATTGCAACTCCCTGGAAATAACACAAACACAATAAGTGTGCGTGTATACATTTGTGTGTATAATGTTGGTCAACCAAACGCACACACACATACATATATGTATGTCTGTGTGTGTGTGTGTGAGAGAGAGAGAGAGAGAGAGTGAGTGAGCAGAATAAACCTCGATGCCAGAGAAGTATGGCAGCCTTCACATGTAAAGCTGCATCATGGATGAATTGACCGCCTTAGAGAGAAGTGTTGGACTGTCTGCTATTTCCTCATTATTAAAGCAGATCGCGTAAGTGATATCCTCCCTATGCGGCCTCCTGAACAATGTGCATCCTCTCTTGTTCGATTGCACGAGCTCGGCTTTCACGATTGAGCTGCAGTTGCACATGCAGCGGCAGTCACTTCTTGCTCTGGAGCTCCACCGGCAGCGCAAGAATCTGCTCTCTTCTAAGCCCTGATTCAGAAAACTCTAAGAGATCTAGAACAATTCGACCGGGATTTACCTTTCATCGACGATGCCATCACAATCGATGACCTAGATTTAGGGCATAAACCCTAAATCCTTGTCCACTTCGGTATTTTCTCGTTAAGTAGATATGGTAATGTTTAGTCGAATCCGGGGGGTGTCCCGGTGCGCGATTGGCAAATGGGATCCAATAAGGGGGGATTATTGGCCCGCATCATGATGGGGGCGCCGAGTCCGGCTCGGCTGTTAGCCACATATTGAGGTTATATTACGGATGATTGGCACCGCATTTAGAGGATACGCCCCACCCAAATTGGCAGGCATCGGACATGTTCTGTTTTAGTGTAGCCGGTGCGGACAAGGATGCACCTCTGCTCTTCAATGGAAGCTGATATACACCTTCTACAGTTCATTTGAGGTGTTGCAAGCGGTTACTCGACAGGCACTTTTTGAAGACAAACAGTGGCCATTTGTGACTTTCAAGGCTAAACAGACGTTCCTGAATGTTGATCATTTCTTTATCATGACACATATACTTGCATTTTAAGTAGCATCCGTATGACAAACTGGCTCTACTTTGGAGGCAAGTGAAGGGTGATCTTTGGACACTAATGCATGACCCTTGCATATGATAACTCTGTTCACCAGGGGAAGCCAGAAATTTTGTCAAGATAAGTGAGTCCACTTCTTATATCCATTCCTGGACTGTATAGTGTTCCTATACACGTGTGTGTACATACATGCACATATGTTCGTAAATATCAAAAGCGTTCTAGAACACGACACACATGTACACACTCAGACATATGTATATCTGTATATATATGTGTGGTGTGTTACCGATTCAAGAGAGATGAGAGATCTAGCAGGAGGGGGTTGACTGAAGCCGCTCATGTGTGCAATGGCAGCAGCGAAGGCAGTTGCACCGTGTTCATCCAATAGCTTCTGAGCTGTGTCTAGAAATACATCTTGAAGCTCTGGATGTACACTCTTTATTAGTTCCACTGCTTGCACTGAAGAAGATTTCAACACCTGTTTACAGACACTCACGTTAGAGCATGTGTGTGAGTATACATTTTGTACTGTTGATATATCTTAACAAGATGTGTACAGTTCTATACTATTGGTTCTGTGTGTGTGTGGTGTGGCATAAATATTCTCTCTCTCTCTCACTCACTCACTCTCTCTCTCTCTCTCTCTCACACACACACACACACAGATATACATACACACATACCCACACACACATGCGAGTATTTTACATAGTATTTGGATTTACCAAATAAAAACTAGAACAGATTAAAGAAAAGGCTAGTAAGGGAGTGATGGCATGTTCACGAACACACACACGTATATGTTAACCTCCTCGAATAGGGGTACATTTCTGAAGTGGAAACTGCAGCCTACGTCTCGTTCTATTTGTCTAAGTACACGTCTTTGAGCAGAGTCATATAATACTAAAGCACTCCCATCTTTTCCTGCTCGGCCTGCTCTTCCAGATCGATGCACAAATGTCTCTGAATCTCGTGGTAAATCATAATGAATCACCTGCAAAACACATTGATTATATTAAGTTATATATCTAATTTTACTTAGTATAAATAAGTTTTATAATATAAACAGTTTATTTTGTTCTTTATATAATTGAATAATTATATAAATGTCATCTGCCGGAATTGATTTACTTTATATAAACTTAATTAATACAACTATATATTGAAACCATCAGTCTTCTCATTATTAAGAGTTTTTTTTATGATAAATGATTAGATATAATAAATAAAAGCAATCAGACTTACAAGATCAACGTATGTGACAACGAGCAGCAACACCGGTGGCAACTAGTATCAAAAACTTGCCTGTATACAAACAATATATTTCACAACATGCACACGCACGCACGCATGCACGCAGAGAGAGAGTTGCCTTCGCGAAAAGCTGCTAAAGTTTTCTCTCTGAAACTGTGCAATGTCCCCGTGTAGAGACACACACCCAAGTGATCTGTTCATTGTCATTGAACCTCTTCTGCGTCCTTCTTTGTCTCTGTGAAGACAATCGTCTTTCCCCTTTTCCATACAACTGATAAATTTAATGTGTTTTATTTGTGTATATGTATGTCCATATATTGATATTATTTACTTAAAGTCTCATCTGTGCTTGGAACGGTTTTTTTAGTAAATGTTAATATGTTAATAATAATAATATACAACTTACAGTGATGACGTCACTGAGAATCTTCCTTTTGCCGGTTCTAGAAGCTTGAACAGCGTATAATTTGATGCCTTCAGCAAGCTTCTCATCTGCCTCTCCTATCTATAGTCATTCTCATCAGAAAGATGTGTAATATATATAGATATGTGTATGTGTATGAGTGTGAGTGTGTGTGTGTGTGAGAGAGAGAGAGAGAACAAATACACGTCTATACCATCTCGACCATAAATTAATATTCATAACAGACACATACGTCTGAAACACCAGCTATTAAAATGAATACACATGTGTATATGTATATACTATGTATTAGACAAGATATTCATAGTAAAATACATGTCTACCCAAAGTAAAGTTTTATTGTATGGGTGTATATTGCCACAACATACATAAACTACATATATGTGTGTGTAACGTGTGTATATATGTATGGTGTGCGTATGTAAGAGAAGTGAAGGTTTATTGATGTACACAATGTGTATATAGATAACATACACATACATGTATGTACTGTAGAATAACGCATTCACTCTCTCACCCACACCCACCCACGTACAATCACATACACATATGCAACTATTAAATGATGTACACAAAGACACGGACACACATAATACGTACGGATTCATTTATGTATACACATCCATAGACATGTGTGTGTATATAACACTTACTAAATCTATCGTGACGGGCTTATTTAAAAACTTCCTCGACAACTTCTGAACCCAAGAAGGCATGGTAGCAGAAAAGAGCATATTCTGCCGCTTAGCAGGCAGCTCCTCCATAATCCTCTCCACATCCTCCTCAAATCCAACGGCCAGCATTCGATCTGCCTCGTCCAAAACCATGTACTTGACGCTGCTTAAGTCTAGGCGCTTCTGTGACATCATGGATACTGTTTTAAGGTCTTTTCCAGATTCTATAGAATATTCATTATCAGTATATCATTATATCATATTATATATAAGTATATTACCAGCAAACTCCTGCTCCACCTGCTTTGCAAGCTCTCTCGTTGGTGCCAATATCAAAGCAGAAGGTCCAGCAGAGTATCTCCTGCATGAACGCATATAATGTTAACAGGATTGAATATATATGAATGCTAAGTCTTGAATATGCAATATATTGCATATATGGGACATACAAACATATAATCCACATTTTTTATTAGGTACGTGTAAGAATAAGTAACTTCTACATATAAGCATGCACACATACACACACACACGTTTCAACAGATTAATAGAGACAAAACGTACCTTTTTGAAGTTTTACGCTCCTTGTATATGTTGTCCATGATAGGAATGCCAAATGCTAATGTTTTCCCAGTACCAGTTTTTGCACGGCCGATTAAATCCACACCGTTCATTGCCGGCTCAAACACTGGCCTCTGTACTCAATTCATCACAATTATCAGTTATGTGTGTGTGTGTGGAGTTATTATGAACTGCTTATATTCATCCACTGGAATGGAACTGTCTTTATTTCTTTCTGTCTCTCTCTCTCTCTCTATATATGTATAGAGAGAGAAGATATAAATAGATAGATAGATATAGATATAGTTCCGCTGCGATATAGATACAGACAAAAGATGCATATCTATATATCTATGCATACATAATGGAGTACCTGAATTGAGAACAATTGAGTGATACCACGTTCGGCAAGCCCATCAACAATCTCTTTTTGCAACACCCAAATTAGCAATTGAAAGTTCATTGTCACGACTCTGTTCCTCGTTCCCTTCATCTTCAATTTCTTCATCCTCGTTCTGTGAAGACTCATACAGTACCTTACCGTCCTCTTCCTCGCTCTCTTCATTGTCGGCGGATTCAATGTAGCCTCTTAGGCGCCTCCGGTTGATGGCAATCTCTGCAGTAGTGGCAACTGATGATACCTTGGTAGAAGCCATGGATCTCGTATTGTGCGCTCTGCCATTCTCATCCTGTGTGAAACTGTAATTGAGGAGACAGAAAGAAACTTCCTGAGACTGGACTCACCATGCTGCACTGTCGGGAATGCCCGCATTGAAACGAGAGTCATGCATTCGCATGAACCCTTATATGCCGTAGTAAAAAATGTTATAGATTAGTAATTAAATTAAATTAATAATTAATAAATAGTAATTAAATTAGTAATTAAACATTTCCGTACATTCTTCGATTATGGATTTAATCACTGAACCCTAAACCCACCTGTACAAGGCTGTGGTTATGCCACGTGTCCCGGGTCTAGGGCTTTGTTAAATCTTATAAGATTATGAATGTGTATCTTGTGTCTAGTTTATTTATGAAAAAGAATAAAATGGAATTACAAAGCATATACATATATATACAAGCATAGACACACACACATACACCATATACATATAAGCATAATTATAAACACACAACCACGGATCCACACACATATGTAAAGCATATATGGATATTATATATTTATGAATGGATATATATATATATATATATATATATATATATATATATATAGTGACAATAAATTATAACTTAAATAATATTTTTATTATGATTTATAATTTTTTTATAGCTTAAATAATAATAAATTATTTTATTACAACTTTAAAGAAATTTAGTTATAATTTAGGTATTTATAACACTTAATTTTTTATAATAAATTATAAATATTTAAAATTAAAATTATAACTTAATACATATTGCATATACTTATACAGAAACATATATACTCAAAACTCTAGTTCGGTAAATTCATGAATGTACAATTTACGTACGTACTTATTTATACATGCTTTATGATATACGTGTGTCCTGTGTGTGCTTGCATGAGTTATTTTATGAATATGTGTGTTTGTGTGTGCATGCTTTTTTATATAATATTATATGCTTTCGATTAATTTTTAATAACTAAACTAACAATATATAATAAAATTTATTAACAGAAAGTAGTTCAATATATTTAAAGAATATTATTATTACATTTAATATCATATGTATTCAAATATTAAATAATAAAAATTAAAAAATACTAATAACAAATTTTAGAGTTTGAAAATCATATAAGACAGTATATAATATATATATATGGAAGAACATACATAGGTTGATTTTAAAACTATTAAATAATTTTATATTAATTTGTCAAAAATGATGTCACATTTTATATACAATTTTATAAAATCATCAATAAATCCATAAAGTATAGTTAATATGTTAATTTCAAATGTGTTTTACCTTTTTTATACACATGAAGCCATCAAACGTTTGCTTGTTAATGACTAGCTTGCTTTGTAAAATCGAGAATATTATCCTTGTTTAGTTTGATTAGTTCTTAATAATTAATCATTGATTATTAAGTTCATAAATCAAGATTGTGAAAAAATGGAGTTCAATCTTTTTTACATAATCTTTTATAAATATATATTATACAATTCGACTTTTATAACATTTTATTTTCTTACAATGTATATTATTTTCTTTATTTGTGTGTTTTCCTTTTTATAACTTGCATTACAAATGGAAGCGAGAAGAGTATTATGAACATTAACAATAAAAACCCTATACATACAAAAGAATTGTAGTTTGAATTTCAAAATCATATATATTTAATTTTAACATACCAATGGCTTCTACATCATGCTACAACAAATTTGAACAATTTAATAGTTGTCTTAATCTCCTTGTCCTTTATAACATGAGGAACGTTTATAACAACAACAATATATATGCTTGAGTTAAAATTATAATATTGCCCGTTCCATGCTCTTCTCATAACACCAATGAAAATTGTAGTTGGTCTCCTTCCAGTTCTCGTATACATGATATGGCCACCACATTCCCTCATTCGTGCAATGTCCTGATTATCCTTGGGCCTATAGAAGATAAAGTTCCCCACTGACAGCGTACGTCTTAGATAGCATCAAATCGAGTGGGTAACTTGCTCACCCCGGGCGTTAACCACTTCAAGAGCATACATTTGCTCCCAAAAGTGTCTCCACTTGTGTGAACTCTTAAAGTTTACCCCTAGGCCCTTGAGCATTGTTGGAGATATATGATCTTTTCATCAAGAGTGGTCCACGTGGCATGTTCATAAATCCATGTAGGCTAGGGAGAGTCACAACTCTTGATATATATATTTATTGCTATGATGATATCTGAGCATATCCATATACACGTTCATTGTTCACTTTCTGCTTGTTTATGACATGGTATTAGCTTCGCCTTGAGGGTTGATCCTAGAACAATGGACGCTAGTGAAGAAGAGGCCAACGACAAGGACGAGCCACCAAACCTGGCTCCTGAGAGGGAGATCTTGGTGCTCAGTCAGAGTGCTGGGATCTTAGACGCTAAGTGATGGGATTAGGGCGCCTGAGTAGAGGTTGTTGCACATAATTCTCTCTTGAGCGAGCATAGAAGGTTGAGCACTGTGGTGTTGCGCTAGGTGTTGAGGTTGAGAAGCGAGCATAAGGCTGAGTGCTGAGCATATGCAGAGGCGCTGAGGTTGGAGTGTTGTGTTGAGTGGCTGTGTGCTGTGCACTACTGTGGGGCTATGGAGTCGAAGTGCTATGTGCAAGGGATGGAGCACTAGTGCCACCTAGCACTATGCACACGACAATTGGTGTGGTCATTTTAGGGCGAATAGGGCGTGACACGTCTTGGATTGAAAGATTGGAATTCTTGGGTATGTTCCCTTCTCTCTTGTTTTGTGAGGATTACAGCCTGTGAGGTGTGATCAGAGAGTCCCTGTGTGAGGTGGTTTCACCTTGAGAGGGAGGAGAGAGAGATCCTGGATCCCTGAGTTCCTGCTTGGATGGGATGAGAATGGAGAGGCAGAGAGAGACCCAGATGAGATTTTTAGAGTGTTAAGATGACGCTCTCATGTTGATCGAGCAAGAGGGAGTGTTGGAGATATATGCTCATGAGTGGCCCACATGGCATGTTCTGCCACCCTCATAAATCCATGTAGGTTAGGGAGAATCACGACTCTTGATATGTATTTATTGCTATAATGATATCTGAGCATATCCATGCAATGATGGTGCCGCATCGCCGCATTCATCCCTCTTCGCCGATTGCTGTAGGTGGCTATTGGCTACTTTGTTTAGAGCCTTCTGACCCGGTTGATTATGTTTTAAAAGGTACAATATTAACCTGTTACATAAAGGTACAGTATTAACCTGGTTACATTTGAAGGTACAATATTAACCTCCATTGTCAAGCCACGATCCAGGAACCAGGAAGGGAACAGGATTCCAAGGACAGGAAGGCCTGACTCAGGAACAGGACCGAGAGCAAGACAGGAACTGGAAATAGGAACAGGACGGATCTAAGAGCAAGACAGGATCAGGATAGGATCCGGGAGCAAGACAGGAACAGGACAGGATCCCGGAGCAGGACAGGATCTAGGGGCAGGACAGGAAACAGGAGCGAGACAGGAACAGGACAGGAAACAAGACGAGAACAAGACAAGACGAGATTGATCATAGTAAGACTGGTGTTGATAGTAACTGATTGTACAACAATTAGGTCGGAGCTTTTATGCTCACAACTCCAAGAGCTAATCTAGGCATGAGTGCTAAAAGTGGTTGCATGCATGCAAAAGTGATTGCATGCATGCAGAGGCTAAGATGAGTCCACATGTCCCTTATCCTCTAGGCATATCCTGTGGCATATCCTGTAGGAATATCCTGCAACCGAATCCTGTGTCCGGAATCCTGGTAGGAATATCCTGTAGGAAAGTCCTGCAACTCATATCCTGTATCCGGAATCCTGTAGGAAAGTCCTGCAACCCATGTCATGTATCCGGAAACCTGTATTCTGTATCGGGTCGTGACAGCACCTCCTTCCTAAAGACGAGTTCCACAAGTCTTGGGACCTAGTTTAGCAGGATAATGCCGATGGAAGGCAGCAACCTTGGAAGAAGCATGGAGTAAGTTGGATGCAGGTTCCCAAGTGCGATCAGTAGGCAGGTACCCTTTCCAATCCACCAAGTATTGGAGTTGGTGACGATGAAGACGAGAGTCAAGGATGGCTGCAACTTTGTACTCACGTTCAATGTCAATGACCACAGGAGGGGGAGGAGAAGAAACACGACCGGGAAGAGAAGAAGGATGATACGGCTCCAACAAAGAGGTGTGAAACACGGGATGAAGTTTCACCGTGGATGGTAACTCGAGTCGGAAAGCTACAGGATTTACCTCCGCCACGATCCTATAAGGGCCCAATCGTTGAAAATCCAACTTAGAAGAAGGCCTGTTGGTGCGAATGTGTCGACGAAGAAGCCACACGAGATCACCAATCTTGTATGCAGGTGCCGGCTGACGGTGAGCATCAGCATGATGCTTGTACCGTTCCTGTGCCTGCTGAAGGTGAACCTGGAGATCATCCTGTACCTGCCGAAGATGCTGAAGACGATCCTGTACTGCAGGAACGGAAGAGAGAACGGTAGGAGCAAAGTCAAAACATGGATAGTGGCCTGTAAGAGCAAAGAAAGGTGTCTGTCCTGTAGATGCGTGGATGGAGTTGTTGTAGGCAAACTCCGCCATTGGAAGGAGGTCCAACTAGTTGTCCTGCTGGTAACTGATGAAGAAACGAAGATACTGTTCTAAGGTCTGAATTGTGCGTTCGGACTGCCCATCGGTTTGTGGGTGATATCCTGAAGAAAGATCCGCTTTGACCTGTAGACTCCGAAGAAGCTCTCGCCAAAACTTGGACATGAATTGTGGACCTCGATCGGAAACAATGCTCTCAGGAAGACCATGATGTCGGAACACCTCGCGGATCACCAACTCGGCAGTTGTGTGACTTCTAGCTGTCTTGTTGCAGGGTAGGAAATGAGCCTGCTTGGTGAAACGGTCAACCACCACAAGAACTGCATCAAATCCACGGGAAGGAGGAAGATCTGTGAGGAAATCCATAGAATGGATCTCCAAGGAGCAGACGGAACAGGAAGAGGATGAAGAAGACCAGAGGGTGCATTGTGAGGCATCTTCGACCTGCTACAAGTGTCACAACTCCGTACAACCTCTCCACAAAACCTCGCAACCCAGGCCACCAATAGTTGTGAGTCACCAATTCCACTGTCTTGGCCACACCAAAATGTCCTGTAGCCGGGGTATCATGACAATCCTGTACCACAGAGTCCTAGAAATACTAACAGGAACGTACAGGAGACCTTCCTGGTACATGAGTCCATCCTGTATGGTGAACAGGTTGTAGTCTTGACGGGAACTGGAGGAAGAGGAACTTGCAACGTCAGGATGAATGTGTGAGAACACATTCTTTGCCAAGTCGTCTGTAGCCAACTGCGAACGGACGTCCTGTAGGAGTGTTGAATTTGCTGGAGCCTGATGAACTTGTAGTGCTGCAAGCCGGAAACGATCAGGACCCAACAACACTTGCCTTTGACAGTCAAATGCAGGATCGCCCGGGCTTGGTGCAAGGTAAGAGCGCCTAGACAATGCGTCCGCCTTGCCATTCCGAAAACGGGCCTGTAGACGATGACGAAGTCAAAACGTGATAGGAACTCTGCCCACCTAGCCTGTCGCCGACTGAGGACCCGAGCCGTTTGAAAGTACTCCAGGTTCTTGTGATCCGTAAGAACTTGTACAGGATGTGTAGCACCTTCCAGGAAATGCCGCCACTCCTCAAACGAATCCACAATGGCCTTGAGTTCCTTGTCATGAATCTCGTAGTTGATCTTCGCCAACAGGAACTTACGAGAGTGAAAGGCTACAGGATGAAGCAACTTGTCCTCTCCAACTTGCGATAGGACGGATCCTACTACAAAATCCAAGGCATCTGCTTCAATGAAGAAAGGATGAGAAGGGTCAGGATGTGCTAAAATCGGAGCTGTCGTGAAAACGTCCTTGAGTGTTGTGAACGCGTGTTCCGCCTTGTCGAACCAAGAGAAAAGTCCTGTGCGCTTGGTGAGTTCTGTGAGTGGAAGTACACGCTTGGAGAAGTCCTGTATGAACCGCCTGTAGAAGTTTGCAAAGCTAAGGAAACATTGTACATCTCGTACCGACTTGGGCCTCTCCCACTCCACGATGGTCTTCACCTTGTGCATGTCCATGGAAACGCCAGCAGGAGAGATGATGTAGCCCAAGAACTCCACCGAATCCCTATCGAAAAAACACTTCTCCAACTTCGTGTACAGGCCATGCTCATGAAGCCGCTCTAAAACTAGTCGTACATGCTTGTCATGTGCCGCCTGGTCCTTGGAGAAAATCAAGATGTCGTCGAAGTAGATCACCACAAACTGGTCCAAGAAGTCACGGAAAATGTCGTTCACCATGTGTTGGAATACAGCTGGGGCATTGGTAAGGCCGAAAGGCATTACCGTGTACTCAAAATGTTCATACCTTGTACGAAAGGCAGTCTTCCACTCATCGCCGGGACGAATCCGTACAAGGTTGTAGGCTCCTCGTAAGTCGATCTTCGTGAACACCTTTGCCCCTTGCAGCCGATCGAGAAGTTCCGGGATCAATGGCAACGGGTACCGATTCCGAATGGTGACTTGATTCAAACCCCTGTAGTCCACAACCAAACGTAAACTCCCATCCTTCTTCTTGACAAAGAAGATAGGAGCTCCTGCAGGGGACTTTGAGTGACGAATGAAGCCGGATGCCAAATTGTCCTCGATGTACTGACGAAGAACCTCCAACTCTGTGGGTGACAATGCATAAATCGGTCCGAATGGTGGAGTCTTTCCTTTCGCAAGATCAATAGGACAGTCGTAGGACCTGTGAACAGGAAGAACTGCAGCCTTGTGCTTGTCAAAAACGTCCTTAAAGTCGTGGTACTTGGATGGTAGGGAAGAAGGAGGAGAAGGAGAAGGAGAAGGAGAAAAAACAGGGGAGTCGGATACAGGAAAGGTAGGAGAGGACGTAGGAGTTACTTGAAAGGCAAAAAGGTGGAAGGGAGCAGGATCAGTGGCGAGTTCATGCATGGTAGTGGTAAGAACTCGGAGAGGAGAAGGAGGGAGCTGTGACTGAAAAAGAGGAAGGATCTTGGGGGATGGAACAGAAGCAGGGTAACAGGAAGAAGTAGGATTGGAAAAAACCTGTGTGGGTGTTGATGAGTGTACAGGATTGGAAGAATCCTGTACAGGAGTCCGTGGTTGCGCAGGAGTGGGAAAAGCCTGCGGATGTGCTGACGAATCAACAGGAGGTGGATCCTGTTGAGGAGGAACCTTCGACACTGATACAGGATTGGAAGAACCCTGTACAGGACACCGCAAACTTACAGGAGTGGAGAGAGCCTGCGGATGTGCTGAGGAACTGACATGAGGTGAATCCTGTCGAGAAGGAGTCTTCAACACTGGTACAGGAACATGCATGGTCAATCCTATGGCTTGTACTGCTTCAGATACTAAGGATGTATCCTGCACACAGGAAGGTACAGGATTGATCCTAGCTGTCGGAGAGGAAAACGTGAGCGTCCTAGACCTCCAGTCGATCTGCGGATTTGCAACAACGAACCATGGCATGCCCAAAATGATGGGAGTCGACCGAGTCTTGATCAAGTTGAAGGAAATTGAACAGTTGAATGTGCCATAACTGCAGGAGAGAGGTTCGGTTGTCAAGCCACGATCCAGGAACCAGGAAGAGAACAGGATTCCAAGGACATGAAGGCTTGACTCAAAGCAGGACAGGAACTAGGAATAGGAACAGGACGGATCTAGGAGCAAGACAGGATCAGGATAGGATCCGGGAAAGACAGGAAAGCACAGGATAGGATCCGGGAGCAAGACAGGAACAGGACAGGATCCAGGAAGCAGGATAGGATCCAGGAACAGGACAGGAAATAAAGGACGAGACAGGAACAGGACAGGAAACAAGACAAGAACAAGACAAGACAAGATTGATCGTAGTAAGACTGGTGTTGATAGTAACTGATTGTACAACAATTAGGTCGGAGCTTTTATGCTCACAACTCCAAGAGCTAATCTAGGCATGCATGCAAAAGTGGTTGCATGCATGCAAAAGTGGTTGCATGCATGCAAAGTGATTGCATGCATGCAGAGGCTAAGATGAGTCCACATGTCCCTTATCCTCTAGGCATATCCTGTGGAATATCCTGCAACCGAATCCTGTGTCCGGAATCCTGGTAGGAATATCCTGTAGGAAAATCCTGCAACCCATATCCTGTATCCGGAATCCTGTAGGAAAGTCCTGCAACCCATGTCCTGTATCCGGAATCCTGTATTCTGTATCGGGTCGTGACAGCACCTCCTCCCTAAAGACGAGTTCCACGAGTCTTGGGACCTGGTTTAGCAGGATAATGCCGATGGAAGGCAGCAACCTTGGAAGAAGCATGGAGTAAGTTGGATGCAGGTTCCCAAGTGCGATCAGTAGGCAGGTACCCTTTCCAATCCACCAAGTATTGGAGTTGGTGACGATGAAGACGAGAGTCAAGGATGGCTGCGACTTCGTACTCAGGTTCCGTGTCAATGACCACAGGAGGGGGAGGAGAAGAAACACGACCGGGAAGAGAAGAAGGATGATACGGCTCCAACAAAGAGGTGTGAAACACAGGATGAAGTTTCACCGTGGATGGTAACTCGAGTCGGAAAGCTACAGGATTTACCTCCGCCACGATCCTATAAGGGCCCAATCGTTGAAAATCCAACTTAGAAGAAGGCCTGTTGGTGCGAATGTGTCGACGAAGAAGCCACACGAGATCACCAATCTTGTATGCAGGTGCCGGCTGACGGTGAGCATCAGCATGATGCTTGTATCGTTCCTGTGCCTGTTGAAGATGAACCTGGAGATCATCCTGTACCTGCCGAAGATGCTGAAGACGATCCTGTACTGCAGGAGCGGAAGAAGGAGAAGCGGGAGGAGCAAAGTCAAAACGTGGATGGTGGCCTGTAAGAGCAAAGAAAGGTGTCTGTCCTGTAGATGCGTGGATGGAGTTGTTGTAGGCAAACTCCGCCATTGGAAGGAGGTCCAACCAGTTGTCCTGCTGGTAACTGATGAAGCAACGAAGATACTGTTCTAAGGTCTGAATTGTGCGTTCGGACTGCCCATCGGTTTGTGGGTGATATCCTGAAGAAAGATCCGCTTTGACCTGTAGACTCCGAAGAAGCTCTCGCCAAAACTTGGACATGAATTGTGGACCTCGAATGCTCTCAGGAAGACCATGATGTCGGAACACCTCGCGGATCACCAACTCGGCAGTTGTCTGACCTGTAGCTGTCTTGTTGCAGGGTAGGAAATGAGCCTGCTTGGTGAAACGGTCAACCACCACAAGAACTGCATCAAATCCACGAGAAGGAGGAAGATCTGTGAGGAAATCCATAGAAATGGATCTCCAAGGAGCAGACGGAACAGGAAGAGGACGAAGAAGACCAGAGGGTGCATGATGAGGCATCTTCGACCTGCTACAAGTGTCACAACTCCGTACAAACCTCTCCACAAAACCTCGCAACCCAGGCCACCAATAGTTGCGAGTCACCAACTCCACTGTCTTGGCCACACCAAAATGTCCTGTAGCCGGGGTATCATGACAATCCTGTACCACACGAGTCCTGGAAATACCAACAGGAACGTACAGGAGACCTTCCCGGTACAGGAGTCCATCCTGTATGGTGAACAGGTTGTAGTCTGGACGGGAACTGGAGGAAGAGGAACTTGCAACGTCAGGATGAATGTGTGAGAACACATTCTTTGCCAAGTCGTCTGTAGCCAACTGCGAACGGACGTCCTGTAGGAGTGTTGAATTTGCTGGAGCCTGATGAACCTGCAGTGCCGCAAGCCGGAAACGATCAGGACCCAACAACACTTGCCTTTGACAGTCAAATGCAGGATCGCCCGGGCTTGGTGCAAGGTAAGAGCGCCTAGACAATGCGTCCGCCTTGCCATTCCGAAAGCCGGGCCTGTAGACGATGACGAAGTCAAAACGTGATAGGAACTCTGCCCACCTAGCCTGTCGCCGACTGAGGACCCGAGCCGTTTGAAAGTACTCCAGGTTCTTGTGATCCGTAAGAACTTGTACAGGATGTGCAGCACCTTCCAGGAAATGCCGCCACTCCTCAAACGAATCCACAATGGCCTTGAGTTCCTTGTCATGAATCTCGTAGTTGATCTCCGCCGACAGGAACTTACGAGAGTGAAAGCTACAGGATGAAGCAACTTGTCCTCTCCAACTTGCGATAGCGGATCCTACTGCAAAATCCGAGGCATCTGCTTCAATGAAGAAAGGATGAGAAGGGTCAGGATGTGCTAAAATCGGAGCTGTCGTGAAAACGTCCTTGAGTGTTGTGAACGCGTGTTCCGCCTTGTCGGACCAAGAGAAAAGTCCTGTGCGCTTGGTGAGTTCTGTGAGTGGAAGTACACGCTTGGAGAAGTCCTGTATGAACCGCCTGTAGAAGTTTGCAAAGCCAAGGAAACATTGTACATCTCGTACCGACTTGGGCCTCTCCCACTCCACGATGGTCTTCACCTTGTGCATGTCCATGGAAACGCCAGCAGGAGAGACGATGTAGCCCAAGAACTCCACCGAATCCCTATCGAAAAAACACTTCTCCAACTTCGCGTACAGGCCATGCTCGCGAAGCCGCTCTAAAACTAGTCGTACATGCTTGTCATGTGCCGCCTGGTCCTTGGAGAAAATCAAGATGTCGTCGAGGTAGATCACCACAAACTGGTCCAAGAAGTCACGGAAAATGTCGTTCACCATGTGTTGGAAACAGCTGGGGCATTGGTAAGGCCGAAAGGCATTACCGTGTACTCAAAATGTCCATACCTTGTACGAAAGGCAGTCTTCCACTCATCGCCGGGACGAATCCGTACAAGGTTGTAGGCTCCTCGTAAGTCGATCTTCGTGAACACCTTTGCTCCTCGCAGCCGATCGAGAAGTTCCGGGATCAATGGCAACGGGTACCGATTCCGAATGGTGACTTGATTCAAACCCCTGTAGTCCACAACCAAACGTAAACTCCCATCCTTCTTCTTGACAAAGAAGATAGGAGCTCCTGCAGGGGACTTTGAGTGACGAATGAAGCCGGATGCCAAGTTGTCCTCGATGTACTGACGAAGAACCTCCAACTCTGTGGGTGACAATGCATAAATCGGTCCGAATGGTGGAGTCTTTCCTTCCGCAAGATCAATAGGACAGTCGTAGGACCTGTGAACAGGAAGAACTGCAGCCTTGTGCTTGTCAAAAACGTCCTTAAAGTCGTGGTACTTGGATGGTAGGGAAGAAGGAGGAGAAGGAGAAGGAGAAGGAGAAAAAACAGGGGAGTCGGATACAGGAAAGGTAGAAGAGGACGTAGGAGTTACTTGAAAGGCAAAAAGGTGGAAGGGAGCAGGATCAGTGGCGAGTTCATGCATGGTAGTGGTAAGAACTCGGAGAGGAGAAGGAGGGAGCTGTGACTGAAAAAGAGGAAGGATCTTGGGGGATGGAACAGAAGAGGGTAACAGAAAGAGGATTGGAAAAAACCTGTGTGGTGTTGATGAGTGTACAGGATTGGAAGAATCCTGTACAGGAGTCCGTGGTTGCGCAAGAGTGGAAAAGCCTGCGAATGTGCTGACGAATCAACAGGAGGTGGATCCTGTTGAGGAGGAACCTTCGACACTGATACAGGATTGGAAGAACCCTGTACAGGACACCGCAAACTTACAGGAGTGGAGAGAGCCTGCGGATGTGCTGAGGAACTGACATGAGGTGAATCCTGTCGAGGAGGAGTCTTCAACACTGGTACAGGAACAGGCAGGTCAATCCTGTAGCTTGTACTGCCTCAGATACTAAGGATGTATCCTGCACACAGGAAGGTACAGGATTGATCCTAGCTGTTGGAGAGGAAAACGTGAGCGTCCTAGACCTCCAGTCGATCTGCGGATTTGCAACAACGAACCATGGCATGCCCAAAATGATGGGAGTCGACCGAGTCTTGATCAAGTTGAAGGAAATTGAACAGTTGAATGTGCCATACTGCAGGAGAGAGGTTCGGTAGCATGGGTAACTGCGCCAGAAGCAATTAGACGCCCATCGGCCACCTCTACAGGAACTGCACGCTTCAACTTCACCACCGAAATGCCATGTTGAGTTGCAAACGTGTCATCCATGAAGCATGCATTTGCACCAGTGTCTAACAAGGCAAACTCCATGAGCTCTCGATTATTAAGATGAATGTGTACAGGAAACTTAAGTGATGGGATGGTATGAGCAGCACCAATGGAGCCTGCACCTACGTCCAACTTCGCGGCTCCTAGACGAAGTGGACATTGGAGTTTTCCGACTGAACTTCAGCTTCAACTTCACGCGTCTTGAAGTTCCTGGCTTTAATAGGACAATCTGCCACCTTGTGTCCTGCTCCACCACAATACAAGCACAGGTTCTCACTGCGACGACGTTGCTTCTCAGCAGCGGAAAGAGAGCCACGCTTGGATTTCTCAACCTCCATAGGAACTACTCCAGAAGGTGGTGCAGGAACATGTACCACAGCTGCAGGATTGGTTTGCAGGAACTGTGGATCTGTGATCTTGACGACGCTCGAACAAACGGTTGTCGCAACGAACAGCTTGTTGCATGATCTCCGCTAATGTTTGGGCATCCGGTAACGTAAGGAGAAGGTCCTTCACGTCATCCCTCAACCCAAAACGGAAGTGTTCGATCAATGCCAGTCTCGTCCCATGGAATGTTCGTGCAAAGTTGCTGAAATTCGGATGCATAGACGGAAGCTGGTCGGGATCCTTGAGTGAGCTTCCGTAACTTCGTGCATGCAGAACGGTACTTATCAGGATCTCCAAAACAGGCTTCAAAGGCAGCCACGAAACCTTCAAAGTCTTCCATCAATGGGTCGTCACGCTCCAGCAAGGGGGCAACCCAAAGCCCGTGGAGATCCACTTAGTAAGGATGCCAAAAGACCCACCTTTTGAGCATCAGTCGAGTAGCGCCGTGGTTGCATACGGATCAAGAGCCGGATCTGATTCAGGAAACCTTGGAAATTGGCACGATTACCACTGAACTTCTCTGGCATGCTAACCTTTCGGCTCCGAAGAAAAGTTTGAATGAAGAGGGAACCACCGATGCCTGGGAGAGAGCCTGCGCAGCAGCCTTGGAGGATGCATCAGCAGCTGCATGTGCCGCAGTGGTGGAACCTTGCAGGTCGGTGACCACTTGGCGCAAAGTGGCCAGCTCATGAAGTAGCATTTGGTGCTCGCGTTGAAAGCGCTCAAAATCAGCCATGATCTAGGAAAGAAAAAGGAGGAAAAGAATCAAGAAAAAGGTAGCTGGAAAACAGAGAACTATGAAGCAATTACTATCAAACTGTCAAGCCACGATCCAGGAACCAGGAAGAGAACAGGATTCCAAGGACATGAAGGCTTGACTCAGGAACAGGACCGAGAGCAGGACAGGAACTAGGAATAGGAACAGGACGGATCTAGGAGCAAGACAGGATCCGGATAGGATCCGGGAGCAACAAGAAAGCACAGGATAGGATCCGGGAACAAGACAGGAACAGGACAGGATCCAGGAGCAGGACAGGATCCAGGAACAGGACAGGAAATAGGAGCGAGACAGGAACAGGACAGGAAACAAGACAAGAACAAGACAAGACAAGATTGATCGTAGTAAGACTGGTGTTGATAGTAACTGATTGTACAACAATTAGGTCGGAGCTTTTATGCTCACAACTCCAAGAGCTAATCTAGGCATGCATGCAAAAGTGGTTGCATGCATGCAAAAGTGATTGCATGCATGCAGAGGCTAAGATGAGTCCACATGTCCCTTATTCTCTAGGCATATCCTGTGGGAATATCTTGCAACCGAATCATGTGTCCGGAATCCTGGTAGGAATATCCTGTAGGAAAATCCTGCAACCCATATCCTGTATCCGGAATCCTGTAGGAAAGTCCTGCAACCCATGTCCTTTTTCCGGAATCCTGTATTCTGTATCGGGTCGTGACATCGGTAGCATGGGTAACTGCGCCAGAAGCAATTAGACGCCCATCGGCCACCTCTACAGGAACTGCACGCTTCAAACTTCACCACCGAAATGCCATGCTGAGTTGCAAACGTGTCATCCATGAAGCATGCATTTGCACAGTGTCTAACAAGGCAAACTCCATGAGCTCTCGATTATTAAGATGAATGTGTACAGGAAACTTAAGTGATGGGATGGTATGAGCAGCACCAATGGAGCCCTGCACCTACGTCCAACTTCGCGGCTCCTAGACGAAGTGGATATGGAGTTTTCCGACTGAACTTCAGCTTCGACTTCATGCGTCTTGAAGTTCCTGGCTTTAGTAGGACAATCTGCCACTTGTGTCCTGCTCCACAATACAAGCACAGGTTCTCACTGCGACGACGTTGCTTCTCGGCAGCGAAAAGAGAGCCACGCTTGGATTTCTCAACCTCCATAGGAACTACTCCAGAAGGTGGTGCAAACATGTTACCACAGCTGCAGGATTGGTTGCAGGAACTGTTGACGGGATCTTTCCTGACGACGATCGAACAAACGGTTGTCGCAACGAACAGCTTGTTGCATGATCTCCGCTAATATTTGGGCATCCGGTAACGTAAAGAGAAGTCCTTCACGTCGTCCCTCAACCCAAAATGGAAGTGTTCGATCAATGCAGTCTCGTCTCATGGAATTTCGTGCAAAGTTGCTGAAATTCGGATGCATAGACGGAAGCTGGTCGGGATCCTTGAGTGAGCTTCCGTAACTTCGTGCATGCAGAACGGTACTTATCAGGATCTCCAAAACAGGCTTCAAAGGCAGCCACGAAACCTTCAAAGTCTTCCATCAATGGATCGTCACGCTCCAGCAAGGGGGCAACCCAAACCCGTGGAGATCCACTTAGTAAGGATGCCAAAAGACCCACCTTTGAGCATCAGTCGAGTCGCCGTGGTTGCATACGGATCAAGAGCCGGATCTGATTCAGGAAACCTTGGAAATCAGCACGATTACCACTGAACTTCTCTGGCATGCTAACCTTCAGCTCCGAAGAAAAGTTTGATGAAGAGGGAACCACCGATGCCTGGGAGAGAGCCGCACAGCAGCCTTGGAGGATGCATCAGCAGCTGCATGTGCTGCAGTGTGGAACCTTTGCAGGTCGGTGACCACTTGGCGCAAAGTGGCCAGCTCATGAAGTAGCATTTGGTGCTCGTGTTGAAAACGCTCAAAATCAGCCATGATTTAGGAAAGAAAAAAGGAGGAAAATGAAGGAAAGGAATCAAGAAAAAGGTAGCTGGAAAACGGAGAACTATGAAGCAGTTACTATCAAACTGTCAAGCCACGATCCAGGAACCAGGAAGGGAACAGGATTCCAAGGACAGGAAGGCCTGACTCAGGAACAGGACCGAGAGCAGGACAGGAACTGGAAATAGGAACAGGACGGATCTAAGAGCAAGACAGGATCAGATAGGATCCGGGAGCAAGACAGGAACATGACAGGATCCCGGAGCAGGACAGGATCCAGGGGCAGGACAGGAAACAGGAGCGAGACAGGAACAGGACAGGAAACAAGACGAGAACAAGACAAGACGAGATTGATCGTAGTAAGACTGGTGTTGATAGTAATTGATTGTACAATAATTAGGTCGGAGCTTTTATGCTCACAACTCCAAGAGCTAATCTGGCATGAGTGCTAAAAGTGGTTGCATGCATGCAAAAGTGATTGCATGCATGCAGAGGCTAAGATGAGTCCACATGTCCTTATCCTCTAGCATATCCTGTGGCATATCCTGTAGGAATATCCTATAGGAATATCTTGCAACCGAATCCTATGTCCGGATCCTGGTAGGAATATCCTGTAGGAAAGTCCTGCAACCCATATCCTGTATCCAGAATCCTGTGAAAGTCCTGCAACCCATGTCTTGTATCCGGAAACCTGTATTCTGTATCGGGTCGTGACAGCTCCATAGGGCAAGGGGTTTGAACTAATAACTTTTGATTGACGATTACTATATTGATCCTTGTATTAACTTGTTAAATAACTTTTTACCCATGTGGCCATAAGGTTGCGAGTTGAATTTTCTTTTTTTATAAGGTATAATATTAATCTTATCCTAATGAGGTTCTAATCCTAGTTTCTAGGTCAAATAATCTTCAATGTAATATTAACCTTGAATCTAATAAAGTTCAAATTTATAATCTTCTGGGCTATTCTCAACATTAAAAATGGTGCATAGGCTAAAAGGTTGCGAGTTTAATTTTTTTTCTAGATACAATATTAACCTTGCCTTAAACTCATCATCTAGGTATAATATTAACCTTGCCTTGAACTTGCCCTAAAGTTGCCCTTAACTTTGCCTCAAACTCTTAACCTTCTATGTCATGCACCAACCTTGATGCTAAACATAATGCATGTCCTTAAAGGTTGCAAGTTCAACTCTTTTTTTAAAATACAATAATAACAAGGTACAATATAACCTTGACCAACCATGTTTGAATTTTCAACCTTTTAAGCCATGCACCATAGTGTTGAAATGATGCATGGCTCATTAAGTTAAAAGTTCAATTTTTTCTTTTTTTAATTCTTTTTTTAAAATACAATATTAACAAGGTACAATATAACCTTGACCAATGAGGTTTGAATTTTTAACCTTCTAGGCCATGCACCATCTTTGGCGTTGAGATGGTGCATGGCCCATTAGGTTGAAAGTTCAATTCTTTTTTCAAGGTATAATATTGTTGGTGCATAACCCATTAAATTGGAAGTTTAATTCTTTTTCTAAAGTACAATATTAATTATTATCAACATTAAGGATGGTGCATGACCTCATAAGGATGCGGGTTGAATGGTGAATGACATTAGTGAAGTTCAGACAATTGCTTATCAATTAGTCAACTCACTAAATGACACACACACACAACACACACACGAGATTGTATACACACTACTTTAAAAAGGTTTTATATATATTTAAGTGCATACTGTCACGACCTGTGTAAAGGGCGAAACCTTTATAACAAGGGTGGAACCTTTGAGTTATATTGTCAAACTTAAAGTCCCGACCTCTGGAAGGGATGCACTTACTAGATTCAAGGCCGACACGGCCTCGCATGTTCTATCAGTGATTCATGGTAACTTTACGAATCGCACGGCCCTTGCGCCGGCGATGTTTCAATCAAATTTCTGCCCTATCAACTTTTGAACAATAATGAATTAAAGAACGAGAAAACAAAGATACAAGAATATTCTATATGCTAAATTATATATTGTTTCCAAGATACCAAAGAATATTCAAAGAATATCCCATATACCTTGGAGCCTTGGACTTGAAAGCTCGAGCTCGCAGATACCCGGTTTTATCATGCTTCAGACCTTTACCAATCTCTGTCGAAATACTGTTGATGCCGGTCCACGAACCAGTCCACATACAGAAACAACCCAGATGAAACAACCAAAGAACCTGCCCCCTGTAATATACCTTTTGGAGACCTGTATATACTGCAAAAACATACTGCATAAAGCAACATATTCCATTAGCATATTCCCAATAGCATATGCCAAGAATATCCCTTAAGAATATTCATCCCACTCCAAAGAATCTTCAAGATGGTGAACCAAGTAAAAGATATCACCGAGGATGAGACCAACTCACACCTCACACCAAGAAAGTACTGGCAAATGCCTAATCCACACCCACCAGCACTGTACACAACCCCAAGAAGCCCACAAGTCCTTCCTCCACAGAGCATTGAAAGGTGCTTAACCCACATCAACCAACACCCCTTCAAAACCTGTCACCACCTGTGCTACCTTAAAAACGACCCACATGAGCCAAGCCAATGGATGAATCATCTGGCACACCATACCACACCCAAACATGCCACAGTAGCACTAGCAAGTGTCTAACCCACACGAACTAGCACCATCAAACAACAAAAAACAAAACCAAGAAAAAAACTGCCACGCAAACTCAATCATCCTGTGTAAACCAGCAAACTGGCAACACAGCTGCTTATCCCAACCTATAGAACCCACCTTATCTTTCACTAAGTTCGTCCACCCATGTTGAATGATACGCTCACTTCAAAACCCACAATGGTAATCGCTCATCTGATAAACAAGTCAGAATGAGTCAATATCGGTTTCCGGTGGCTCCTTCACTGAGGAACTCACGGAAGAGTGCATCCCCCATTAGAAGGACCTATCTACGGTGTGCAACTATCAAAGGATTAAGACAACGGGAGGAGGAAGATCCAATAGGTGCGAAAGTGGAACAGAAAGAGCCACGCAACAACAAAACCGAAAAGATAGGCCTTAACCATCGAAAAGACATGTCAAAATGCTGTTTCAGAATGAAAACATATCCAAAGTCACCACACGTCCAGCCCAGGCAATGACCATACATCCCTATACCCTCAATCCCAAACCGAACTTCTGAAACAGCAACATTCGCGAGAAGCCAAACTCTCCACACAAATGCCCAAAGGGGGAAAATGCGATCGTCCATCAAACCGAGTGGACTTCACTGTTCCCAGAAAAAATAAACATAAACCGGCCCATATCTAGCATCTACTAAGCCTATAGAACAACCTTAGAGCATCACAAGTAACCACCAGACCACTGAAACATCCGCTATACATCAAGCAACATGCCCCCTCACACATGCCCGAAGGAGGGAAAATGCTGTAAAATGAAAACCTGGGACCAAATCCAGCATAGACCACAAGCACCACGCCCATACTAGCATACCAAGCCTCATTAACAGCGTACAAACTTCAGGCAAATGCCCCCACAAATGCCCAAAGGGGGAAAACACGAATACCTCACAAACCAAAGGTATTTGCTGCTTCTGGGGAAAGAAAAACAAATTTGCGTCCATGTCCAGCACATACAGTCTCTTTCACCTTGAAAGCATCAAACGTATTGCCAAACCTCAAAAAACAGCCTTAACACCTCAGACAAATGTTCCCCGCAAATGCCCGAAAAGGGGAACTGTTGTGACAACAACAAATGCACAACCAGCATAGAGGTAACCAAGCACCCATTTGGCACACCTCACTAGGCCTTAACCATAACAATTTATACTCCAAACAAATGCCCCCTGCAAATGCCTGAAGAGGGAAATGTTGCAATCTCACAAACTGAACACATCCAACACAAACGGCACATCTTTAGACGATAGGATAGAGGCCTACCGTGGTAACGAGTAACAGAGAATTAGGGTTCGATTCTGGAGAGGGAGCTTGAGAAACGGCTACCACATCCAAGAAAGGCAGCAGGCGCGCAAATTACCCAATCCCGACACGGGGAGGTAGTGACAATAAATAACAATACCGGGCTTATACAAGTTTGGTAATTGGAATGAGTACAATATAAATCTCTTAACGAGGATCCATTGGAGGGCAAGTCTAGTGCCAGCAGCCGCGGTAATTCCAGCTCCAATAGCATATATCAAAGTTGTTGCAGTTAAAAAGCTCGTAGTTGGATCTCGGGGTGGGGCGAGCGGTCCGCCTTGCAGATGTGCACTAGTCGCTCCACTCTTTCAGTTGGGGATACTACCCTGCCTTCACTGGCTGGGGCGTGGAGTCGGCGATGTTACTTTGAAAAATTTAGAGTGCTTAAAGTAGGCAGTTGCTCTGAATATATTAGCATGGAATAATGCTATAGGACTCCGGTCCTGTTGTGTTGGTCTTCGGGATGGGAGTAATGATTAAGAGGGACAATTGGGGGCATTTGTACTCTGTTGTTAAAGGTGAAATTCTTGGATTTACGGAAGACGAACTACTGTGAAAGCATTTACCAAGGATGTTTTCATTAATCAAGAATGAAAGTTGGGGGCTTGAAGACGATCAGATACTGTCCTAGTCTCAACCATAAACGATGCCGACTAGGGATCGACGGATGTTATTTAGATGACTCTACTAGCACCTCATGAGAAATCAAAGTCTTTGGGTTCCGAGGGGAGTATGGTCGCAAGGTTGAAACTTAAAGGAATTGACGGAAGGGCACCACTAGGAGTGGAGCATGCAGCTTAATTTGACTCAACACTGGGAAACTTACCAGGTCCAAACATAATAAGGATTGACAGATTGAGAGCTCTTTCTAGATTCTATGGGTGGTGGTGCATAGCCGTTCTTAGTTGGTGGAGTGATTTGTCTGATAAATTTCGTTAATGAACGAGACCTCAGCCTGCTAACTAGCTACATGGAGGTTTGCGTTTGTGGCCAACGGATGGAAGTTTGAGGCAATAATAGGTCTGTGATGCCCTTAGATGTTCTGGACCGCACGCGCGCTACACTGATGAATTCAATGAGTGCATGCCTTGGCCAAAAGGCCCGGGTAATCTTCTCAAATTTCATTGTGATGGGGATAGATCATTGTAATTATTGATCTTCAACGAGGAATTCTTAGTAAGCGCAAGTCATCAGCTCGCGTTGACTATGTCCCTGCCCTTTGTACACACCGCTCGTCGCTCCTACCAATTGAATGGTCCGGTGAAGTGTTTGGATTGTAGCAATGCTGGCGATCCATTGTTGGTGACGATGCGAGAAGTTCATTTAACCTTATCATTTAGAGGAAGGAGAAGTTGTAACAAGGTTTTCGTAGGTGAACCTGCGGAAGGATCATTGACACGCGCATCCGTGCAGACAAACAAAATAATTATATTTTATGTCCAGTGAGGGCCGTGTTCGGAGCGTGGCTGGCGAGGCGTGGGGTGGTTCCCTACTCGTCTGGTGCCCTTCTCGAGTGCCTCCTCCTTCCGCGGCCTCCTTCCCTCCTGGGTGGGCATGCGCCGCGGCCATCGTGTTGAAGTCTGTCTTTGTAGTTCCTTTGTGTGAACTCAATAAATGATACTCTCAGCAATGGATATCTCAGCTCTTGCAACAATGAAGAGCACAACGAAATGCGATACATGGTGTGAATTGTAGAATTCCTTGAATCATCGAATACTTGAACGCAACTTGTGCCCGAGGCTTGTCCGAGGGCGTGCTTGCCTGAGCGTCCTACCCCCCAAGCTACCCTTTGTAGGGTGGATTTGGCCGTCCATGGTGTTCTCTCCCAGTCGGCTCGATTGCATACCGGGTGCCCTGCCGACGCTTGCTACCGAAGTATCAAGTTCAGGCATCGGGCGCTCCGGTCTTGGCGTGACTTGTGGCACTTGCACCGCTCTGTTTCGGACCTCAGGTTAGGCAGGACTACCCGCTGAGTTTAAGCATATCACTAAGCGGAGGAAAAGAAACTAACAAGGATTTCCCTAGTAGTGGCAAGCGAACCGGAAACAGCCCAGCTTGAAAATCGTGGCACTCCATGCCTCAAATTGTAGTTTGGAGAAGGGTCCTTTGCAGCAAACCGGGCTTAGGTTCTCTGGAAAGGGACGCCAGAGAGGATGAGAGCCCTGTTCAGCCTGGACCCTGTTGTGTGACGAGGCTCTTTCAACGAGCCAGGTTGCTTGGGAATGCAGCCTTAATTGGGTGGTAAAATCCATCCAAGTGAGAGACCGATTGAAAAGGACTTTGAAAAGAGAGTCAAAGAGTGCTTGAAATTGTTGGGAGGGAAGCGAATGGATGCTATGTGTGCCCCTTGGTTGTGTGTGGAACGGTTGGATGACCGCTGGTCCGCCGACCAACTCAGGGCGGCTTGCTAGCATGGGGGCCATATGCTAAATAATGACCGTGGGGTTCAGCCCCGGTTGATGCCCCGTGGACTGGGGTGCGCGCCCTCGTTGGTGGCGTGAGAGTGCCTGCACGCCCCGGACGCTGGTGCCTTGGGCGTTCCATCCGACCCATCTTGAAACATAGACCAAGGAGTCTAACATGTATGTGAGTCTACGGGTGTCAAACTCGGCAGGCACAAGGAAACTGACTTGTGGGATCCCCTCAAGGGTGCACCACAGACCGACCTTGATCTTTTGTGAAAGGTTCGAGTGCTAGCATACATGTTGGGACCCGAAAGATGGTGAACTATGCTTGAGCAGGGTGAAACCAGAGGAAACTCTGGTGGAGGCTCGCAACAATACTAACGTGCAAATCGTTCGTATGACTTGGTATAGGGGTGAAAGACTAATCGAACCATCTAGTAGCTGGTTGGTTGTTGGCATGGCTTCTCCAAAAATTCCTCCACTTATTCAATGGCTTGGATCTCTCGATTTAGGGTTTAGGGTTTAAAATTCCTCCACCTGTTCAACGGCTTGGATCTCTCGATTTAGGGTTTAGGGTTTAAAAAGTTTAAATAAATTTTAAAACTAATTTTAACAAGTTAAATTGGTTTAGGGTTAGGGTTTAGGGTTGGCGCCATCATTGCATGGATATGCTCAGATATCATTGTAGCAATAAATACATATCAAGAGTCGTGATTCTCCCTAGCCTACATGGATTTATGAGGTGGCAGAACATGCCATGTGGGCCACTCATGAGCGTATATCTCCAACACTCCCTCTCGCTCGATCAACATGAGAGCGTCATCTTAACACTCTAAAAATCTCCCTCTCAAGCATCTGGGTCTCTCTCTCCCTCTCCATCCTCATCCCATCCAAGCAGGAACTCAGGGATCCATGATCTCTCTCCTCCCTCTCAAGGTGAAACCACCTCACACAGGGGACTCTCTGATCACACCTCACAGGCTGTAATCCTCACAGAACAAGAGAGAAGGGAACATACCCAAGAATTCCAATCTTTCGATCCAAGATATGTCACGCCCTATTCGCCCTAAAATGACCACACCAATTGTCATGTGCACAGTGCTAGGTGGCACTAGTGCTCCATCCCTTGCACATAGCACTTCGACTCCATAGCCCCACAACATCTCTCTCAGCGCCTCAGCCAGCCTAACAAGTAGCATCTCGCCCAACATCCAGCACCCTAGCAATCTCAGCTAGATGGTAGTGCACATCACACAGGCACTCAACACAGCACTCCAACCTCAGTGCCTCTGCATATGCTCAGCACTCAGCCTTATGCTCGCTTCTCAACCTCAGCACCCAACACAACACTACAGTGCTCAACCTTCTATGCTCGCTCTAGAGAGAATTATGTGTAACAACCTCTACTCAAGCGCCCTAATCCCAGCACTCAGCGTCTAAGATCCCAGGACTTTGACTGAGCACCAAGATCTCCCTCTCAGGAGCCAGGTTTGGTGGCTTGTCCTTGTCGTTGGCCTCTTCCTCGCTAGCGTCCATTTTCTAGGATCAACCCTTAAGGCGAAGCTAATACCATGTCATAAACAAGCAGCATGTCATAAACAAGCAGAAAGTGAACAATGAACGTGTATATGGATATGCTCAGATATCATCATAGCAATAAATATATATCAAGAGTCATGACTCTCCCTAGCCTACATGGATTTATGAACATGCCACATGGACCACTCTTGATGAAAAGAGCATATATCTCTAATAATGCTCAAGGGCTTGGGGGTAAACTTCAAGAGTTCACACAAGTGGAGACACTTTTGGGAGCAGATGTATGCTCTTGGAGCGGTTAACGACCGGGGTGAGCAAGTTACCCACTCGACTTGATGCTATCTAAGACGTACGCTGTTAGTGGGGAACTTTATCTTCTATAGGCCCAAGGATAATCAGGACGTTGCACGGACGAGGGAATGTGGGTGGCCATATCATGTGGAAGGAGACCAACTACAATTTTAATTGGTGCTATGAGAAGAGCATGGAACGGGCAATATTATAGTTTTAACTCAAGTATATATACTGTTGTTGTTATAAACATTCCTCATGTTATAAAGGACAAGGAGATTAAGACAACTATTAAATTGTTCAAATTTGCTGTAGCATGATGTAGAAGCCATTGGTATGTTAAAATTAAATATATATGATTTTGAAATCCAAACTACAATTCTTTTGTATGTATAGGGTTTTTATTGTTAATGTTCATAATACTCTTCTCGCTCCCATCTATAATGCAAGTTACAAAAAGGAAAACACACAAATAAAGAAAATAATATACATTGTAAGAAAATAAAATGTTATAAAAATCGAATTGTATCAATAATATTTATAAGAGATTATGTAAAAAAGATTGAACTCCATTTTTTCACAATTTTGATTTATGAACTTAATAGTCAATGATTAATTACTAAGAACTAGTCAAACTAAACAAGGATAATATTCTCGATTTTACAAAGCAAGCTAGTCATTAACAAGCAAACGTTTGATGGCTTCATGTGTATAAAAAAGGTAAAACACATTTGAAATTAACATATTAACTATACTTTATGGATTTATTGATGATTTTGTAAAATTGTATATAAAATGTGACATCATCTTTGACAAATTAATATAAAATTGTTTAATAGTTTTAAAATCAATCTATGAATGTTCTTCCATATATATATTATATACCGTCTTATATGATTTCAAACTCTAAAATTTGTTATCAGTATCTTTTGATTTTTTATTATTTAATATTTGAATACATATGATATTACATGTAATAATAATATTCTTTAAATATACTGAATTACTTTCTGTTAATAAATTTTATTATATATATAGTTAGTTTAGTTATTAAAAATTAATCGAAAGCATATAATATTATATAAAAAGCATGCACACACACACACACACACATATAAATACACAAACAAACACAAATATTCATAAAATAACTCATGCAAACACACACACAAACACACGTATATCATAAAGCATGTATAAATAAGTATGTATGTAAATTGTACATTCATGAATTTACCGAACTAGAGTTTGAGTATATATGTTCTATATAAGTACATGCAATATGTATTAAGTTATAATTTAAATTTAATATTTATAATTTATAATAAAAATTAAGTGTTATAAATACCTATAAATTATAACTAAATTTCTTTAAAGTTGTAATAAATAATAATTATTATTTTTTAAGCTATAAAAAAACTTATAAATCATAATAAAATATTATTTAAGTTATAATTTTATTGTCACTATATATATATATATATATATATATCCATTCATAAATATATAATATCCATATATGCTTTATCATATATGTGTGAATATGTGTGTGGATCCGTGGTTGTGTGTTTGTATATTATGCTTATATGTATATGGTGTATGTGTGTGTGTCTATGCTTGTATATATATATGTATATGCTTCCATTTTATTCTTTTTCATAAATAAACTAGACACAAGATACACATTCATAATCTTATAAGATTTAACAAAGCCCTAGACCCAGGACACGTGGCACAACCACAGCCTTGTACAGGTGGGGTTTAGGGTTCATGCGAAGGCATGGCTCTCATTTCAATGCGTAGAAACTTTCAATACATCATCAATTACCTGCGGATTCATGTCTGTATGCCATATATGAATGATTGTAATTGCATTGAAGTGTACACTCCAGAAGCATATGGACGTGTACAGAGACATACAAAAGTCATGGACTACCCTTTTAATAAGTGACATCTGCTAAGCATATTCTATGAATATGCTCAGGCTGGCGTGTATATAAGCATAGGGGTCTGCCCTATAGGGAGTCCATGAACAATCTCTTTTGCAACACCCAAAAATCTCATTGTCACCACTATGTTCCTCGATCCCTTCATCTTCAATTTCTTCATCCTCGTTCTGTGAAGACTCATACAATACCTTGCCGTCCTCTTCCTCGCTCTCTTCATTGTCGGCGGATTCAATGTAGCCTCTCAGCGCCTCCGGTTGATGGCAATCTCCGCAGTAGTGGCAACTAATGATACTTTGGTAAAAATCATGGATCTCGTATTGTGCGCCCTGCCGTGCTCATCTTGTGTGAAACTGTAATTGAGGAGACAAAAGGAGACTTTTTAAGACTGGACTCACCATGTTGCACTGCCGAGAATGCCTACATTTACAAATATAAATAAATCCGATGTATCAAAACTAGTATATACGTATGTACTCTATTATGATCATATATCTATCCCATGCATACCCAGCCTCATGACGCACCCACATGTTCTTCAACATATTCGCAAGATAGTCTTCTCTGCAATGTTTCTTATGCATGAGACTCACTTCAGTGTGTGTGTGAACTACAAAGTTGTGGCTGCTCCTTGAGACTGGTAGAAACTTTAAAGATATTGTTTCTTACATCCACGTTAATAGGCTCTGTCTGGGGTAGGTCAGATGAATTTTCTTCATTTATGCACGTTGTAACTAAAGTGGGCATGATACGTGAAAATGGGAATATAAAATAAATTACTAATTAATACTTAAGTTTTAATTATTAATTAATCATTTAATTAATATGTAATTAAGCCTTAAATATTAATTAATTAATTAATTAATCCTTCAATAACCTTACTTAGTAAGGAATATTCCTAAAATATCTTAGAATATTCATATTATTCTAAAAATAGTTTACAATAATGAAGAAATACTATCAAACATAATTACAAATGAAATCATTTTCTTATCAACATGTTAATTTTTTATAAATACTTTCTTTCTATCATACAAAGAAATCTTTTCATTTTGTCTAAATCATCACTCTCCGGATTAATCAAATCATTTTGGTCAATATCTTGATGTTGTTGCCACCACTTAACACTCTCACGAATGCAATTGGGAGTTGCCATCCTTGTTAATACATAAGATGTGATAAGAGAAGGTCTGCATAAAGGCTCATCTAAAAACTGACGTTCCTTAAGAATAATATTATAAAGCGCCCGGTTGCTATCCTTCATTTTATAAAATTCAATATCACGAGAAAGAAAAGCTTCAGGAAATGTATGATACGGTGGATACTGCTCACAAAAATTTTCGAGATTCTTCTTTCTGAGGCACGTATCCAAGTAGTTCACTAGCTCATCCATGATATCGGTATCAGAATATGGATCGAAAGTGATTGGATGAATACAAGCAATGTTTTGGTTGAGCATAGCCTTCTGAGGAGAGTCGTCTACTACTAAGATATGTGCATTCTTCGTTATCCTTAAGCGACTGATCTCCCCATGAGTCCCAATTATTCTTTCATTCTTGAAGAAGTATGGCTTGCTTTCCTTTCTTATATTGTGAAATTCGAGAGGTTTATAACACATTCGCTGGTCAAAAATCCAATCTTTACGAATCACCTCTTCTGCAACACTACAATGTTTCTTAAGTAAACTCAACAGCGGTGTTAAGTTATGAATCTGCATGCATGACCAAATCCCCACAAGCGCACCCATCTCCTTAAGCTTTTGAAAGAGACGATCCAACCCTGGACGAAAAATAATATCATATCGAAATTTACCATGACAAGGAATGAAATCTCCTTGTTTGATTTTTTTTTCTATCCTGGGGCCTTTGTCGATGAAGCAGAACACCATTGACATCCAACAACACAATATGGCCATGAGTAACATGAGATAGCGTTGCCTCTTGAATACTTTGCAAATCACTTGTTTGCTCCCTTTCACATTTATCCGTTGCCACTATTTCGTTGCCTATCCCTTCATCATTTAATTGTACATCATCCTTACAAGATTCAGATATTGCATGCGCTGAAGAAATTGATTTCGGAACTGAAGCCAATAAAAATGATGATGAAGTGGCCCCCATGGTAACGATGTTTTGAGCTGCATTATTATCCATTTCCTGCATGAACTCTGTCATTCTGACATGTGGCACAAGAAATTGTCGCCAAACCCCTCTCTTACCTCATGGCAATGCTGAAAATCCATGTTCTCAATTATTTCATTACATCTGCAAAATGATAATTAGCTGACCTTAAAATTATCAAGGTATATTATTTACCTTGTTAATGTGTGACCCATGTTTGAACTAAAAGCTTCATTAATCCTTGAGAATTTATTTTCTGTACAAATATAAAAAAATATACAAAAATGCCTTATGTTACACTCATTTACAACTATTCATCACTCTATCAATTCATTATCAATTCTTCTTCGCTATTACCTTCTGAATGAGGCGAAGAAGGTCTAAGCCGCTTGTGAGATGGTTCAAGATCTTCTGCATCTTCTATTGATGTTTCCATGGGTCCTGGAGTGTGCGAATGTTCTGTACTCCTCGAGATAACTTCCGGTCTAATATCTGATTGATGTTCGTTCTCAGACTCCGAGATTGAACCAGATTCACCTTCAGAGCTATCGCACTTATCTGGAGGGAACTTTCTCAAATACGCCTTTATGGATTCGTTGGGGTACTCAGTTGAGACCCAATCTATCCACTTGTTCAGGTCCTCAACCATGGTCTTATCCTTTCAACGGCAAACACACATGTATGCCGAAGGTAACACTCCTTCAAGACGGACCCCCTAGTGCAGTAGTCAAAAACCCACGCATCACTGTGAGGACCCCGGATAACGTACCCCCTCCCGTGCCGCTTGACTTGTAATGTTTGGATAACGTACATTGCCGAATACGTCACTCATACCTATCGGTGTATCGGATGGAGGTTCAGGGCCGTTGGAGTGCAAACAGATGCCTGGCCAGTCATTTGGAAGCTTGAAATTGTTTGGCGCATTCCTAACAACCAAGTGAACAACGTATCAATGCACTTGGGATTAGCATCGTTCATATAAAATCCTGTCCAACGATGTCTATTCTTCTTGGCGAAGGCGAAGGCAAAAGTATCGGTGACATGAGCAAGAATCAAGAAATAAATACCTGAAAAAGTAGGTATCAGTGAAGAGCGCAAGCATGAATTCAATAATAAATACCTTCTATGTATATGCTTGCACGGCTAAGTTTCTCCACCAGATCCTCTAGTGCCCTATCTGTCGAAAGATTTTTTGACACCCGCCGATCCATCACGAACAATTGAAACGGTTTCCTACAAGCAGTGATGTTACCCCATAAAGTCTCCGAATCTAACAACAAACATCTGTAGGGCTTGTCGTGATTCGTAGCATCCTCCTTTATAAGGTTCAATTCGGTTCTCCGCTGCTGAAGGACTGCCATAAGAGAAGGCGTCATCCCAATGTTCTCCTTTTTGGCGTTGGCGTGCAATAGATTCTTGCCTAGATCTTCCGATTGGTTCACCCATTCGACAAGCATATCATCGTTCGTCACATGCAAATATTTGCTAACCTCTTCATATGTTGAAGTCGAGGTCCAACCCAGTTTGTGGCAGTGTATTCCCAACCACTCCTTGAAATGCCTGACCGTCTTCAACTCCATTGCCTTGAGATGAAAAGGAGAGGTTGGGCTGCTGTTATTAATTTGTAGTTTGCCATCGATCACCAAATCAGCCAAGACTTCCATCTCCTCCATCGTTGTTCCATTTAAAGGCTTCAACCATGTGAGCTTGAAATCGTTGTCTACATCCTTTGTAGATTGAACAGACTTAGCCTTCGGCGTCTTACTGGGTTTCTTTGCAGACTTTTCTGAGGGCTCCCCTTCACTTGTCTGCTTCTTCTTCAGTGTTCCTTTTGAAAAGGATTCCATAATCCCCAACCATTTGGCAAAGATCCTATCTTCGGGGCAAGAAATCAACATCATCAGAAATGATGTTTCCTTCCCGCCCACCTGGGCAAAATCAACTGCTGCAATTTCTTCAACTCTCTGAGGAAAAAGACAGATTAATATACCGGCGAGATAAATCCCGCCCAAACAATTTGCTTACCCGGTATTCCGCAGATTGTGTATTCCCTGCGGTAGCTCTTTGTGGTCGCTGAAGAGATTCCCACACGGCTCGCGTGTGTTTAAACTTCTCCCATATTTTGCTGTTGTAGTGGTTGGTGTCGGCAGCGTCCCATTCCGCCGATAACTTATGGTACTGCTCGATTGTGAGATTCGGCTTAGCTAAAAACGCCGATCTTTTTGTCAGCTTCTCACGGGTATGCTCGGAAAGTTTTGTTGCCATCGTTCCTTTGTTGTGTTCATCGAGAAGTCGTTGGGCTGCCGTTATTGTGTGCTGGCCACTAATGATGTAGTACTTGATAGATCTTTTATTCTCCGTCTGAATCTTCATGAGTTGTTCTGGTGTTGTGATCCAGACTTTGTCAGCACCCTTCCTTCTTTCATAGTATGGACACAAAACAGCATTATGTGGAACGGTATAAGAATTGTCGTCCTTCATCTTCTCCATGAGCTCAGCTACACGTTCCTGGTTGAGTGGCCTGTAATTGAAGTTTGGGTTGACGCTGCAATATTTAACCCTACAAGGATAAATCTTATCATCCAACATCATTTCCTTGTGACTTATTGCAGCATGAGATGCCACAGGTGCAGCTGACAAAACGATTGATGATTTTCTTTTGCGATCCGAATCAACATGTGTGATCCCCGACTGCAGCTGTTCTAGTGTTCTCGGCACACTCTTCCAGCTCCCGAAGCTTCCTAAGCAAATTGAACGTGATCTGTAGAGAACCTGAGACCGAGCCACCTTCTCAATCTCCCTTATGATGTCGCTGTGTTCTTCTTCAATGTGAAGAGGGAAGATTGCTCCACTTGCTGATTTTCTGTATTGTGAAGCAATATCTCCTGACAATACACCTACTCGATGAGTCTGAAGATCTTCGAAGTAGACATCCAGATGGATCCCCTCCATAGATGGGCTTTCGTTGAGTTGAAGAAGAACTCCAAGGTCAACATCATTAGTGAACACGTGAACGTCATTATCCACAAGTCGACAAAACCACCCGAATTAATGTTGTAACTGACGACCTCTGGATCCGAGAACGTGACATTGGATGGAACAAGGCATATCTGTCGAGATCGTCCAATCTGGGTTCGCAGCCTGCTTTCGGGTGCTTGACTAGCGAATCTACTTTCCATTGTTTTGCTTGTCCATGAGATGTGACAGAGGTTAATTTGACAGCAACCATGGTTGCTCCAATGCGCTTCCCATTTATCTTAAAATATGGCCAAGTTGATTCCAGAATCCCCCTGCCCATCTCTTCTCCTGCTCTTGTCTTTAATGTCACTCAATTCCACATCTGAATACAAAAATGATTAGTTCAAGTATCCGAGTATAACAGATTTTATTTTAATTCTTACCCAGAATTTGACGACGACTCCATACTAATGACTCGATCTCCTTGTTTGATCAAATCGTCCTTCTGCAAAATAATACACTATAAATATAAATTATATAAAAACGCACACACACTTGTATAAACCCGAATATACAAAAATAATACACAGAGAGAAGTAGACGTAATTAACTGTCCGAAGCTCACATTTGTGTTAGTGCAAAAGAAAGATAACATTTCGTTTTAGAACCACCACAAATGTGAGCTCTGGACAGTTTTACATAGATTCCTAGCTTTTACTCGAAATATTATGATAAGATGATAAAAGTAAATAAAATGAGATATGCAACTTATATATACTAATACACATATATATTCACATGGAAGGTGCGGCGGGATTAATCTCGCCACCCCTTCAATGCCTCCTGAAAGAGTGGGCGGGATTAATCTCGCCACCTTTCTGGAGGCCTTGAACGGGAGTGCGGAATTAATCTTGCCACCCTTCTCGGTCTCAGAGAGAACTGGGCAGGATTTATTTCTCACACCCCTTCAGTGACTCCAGAAAGGAGGCGGGATTAATCTCGCCCACCATGTAAGGGATGGTTAAATGAATTTCCCCACCCTTCCCAATTCTCTCCATTGGTATGTTGAAAACCTTCTACGTCTCAGACAGAAACGTTTGGGATTGGTCCGACTCACCAATGGAGAAAAAAAGGAAGGGTGGCGGATTCATTCCTCCAACAGGCATTGAAGACTCGGCGGGATTAATCCCGCCGCCCAGGGCCTTCACTCGGTCCCTATGCGGCGGGATTAATCCCGCCGGACGCCAATTCCCTGCGCGGAATCGGGCGGGATTAATCCCGCCGCCTAGGCACTTCAGACAGGCCAATGGCGGCGGGATTAATCCCGCCCGATTCCGCGCAGGGAATTGGCGTCCGGCGGGATTAATCCCGCCTCCCAGGCCCTTCACTCGGGCCTTAGTCGGCGGGATTAATCCCGCCGAACGCCAATGCCCTGTGCGAAATCTTGCGGGATTAATCCCGCCGCCTAGGCCCTTCAGGCAGGCCAATGGCGGCGGGATAAATCCCGCCCGATTCCGCGCAGGGCATGCGTACGCGGCGGGATTAATCCCGCCCACCATGTAAGGGATGGTGAAATTAATCCCACCACCCTTCTCAGTTCCCTCCATTGGTATTTTGTAAACCTTCTCCGTCTCAGACAGAGTTAGTCGGGATTGATTCAACATACCAATGGGGAATGAAGGTTCGGGATTAATCCGCCACCGGGTAATGAAGGTTCGGAGGCTAATCCCGCCGCCCTCTCGTAAATCATGCGCTCACACATATATATTGGCTGCGGCATTTTGAACAGGGATGGGTGGGGGCGGGATTAATCCCGCCGCTTATATCCTGCGGAAGTGCCTGAGCGGCGGATTAATCCCGCCGCCCTCCGCGAAGGGCATGAGCGTGGGGGGATTAATCCCGCGTTCATGTCCTGCGTGAATTCCCTGGGCGGCGGGATTAATCCCGCCGCTCTACGCGCAGGACATGCCGCAGGCCTTCGGAGCCTCGAGCGGCGGGATTAATCCCGCCGCCCATCCCTGTAAATGCCCTGCGCGGAATCCGGCGGGATTAATCCCGCCCATTAGAACCTTCACACAGGCCATTGCCGGCGAGATAAATCCCGCCGCATTCCGCGCAGGGCATGGGTGAGCCGGGATTAATCCCGCCGCCGAGGCCCCTCACGCAGGCCATGGGCGGCGGATTAATCCCGCCGCTCTTCGGTTTGTCGTAGAGCGGCGGGATTAATCCCGCCGCCCATAGCCTGCGTGAAGGGCCTCGGCGGCGGGATTAATCCCGCCGCCATGGCCCCAACCATATAGCGGCGGATTAATCCCGCCGCCGAGGCTTAATGTGTGCGAGAGAAAATTAATAAATAATTTACATATAAAAACACACACATATATATGTGTGTGTGTATATATATATATATATATATATTATGTATGTATGTATGTATAGGAGTGTACGTGTGTGTGCAAGAGATAGATAAATAAATAAAATTATACAGTACTGGTACACATAATATATGTGTGTACATAGGTATATATATGTGTGTATATGTATATCGTGTGTATGCGTGTGAGCGAAACAAATAAAATCATACAGATAAACAAACACACACACACACATATATATACACAGGAGTGTGCATGTGTGTGCGAAAGATAAAACTAATAAATAAATAAAATTATACAGATAAACACACACATATATATGTGTGTATATAGATATATAGAGTCTGTGAATATATAAGCATATATATAAACTAGTGTTGTATACTTGTTAATATGCATTGATTATATATATATATATAATATATATATATATATATGTAAAGCAGTGTGTGTGTGTGTGGAGAGATAGATCAATAAAAAAAATTATATAGATACTGGTACACATAATATATGTATGTATATATGTATATAGGTATATATATGTGTGTATATGTATATTGTGTGTATGCGTGTGTGAGCGAAACAAATAAAATCATACAGATAAACAAACACACACACACACATATATATACACAGGAGTGTGCGTGTGTGTGCGAGAGATAAAACTAATAAATAAATAAAATTATACAATAAACACACACATATATATGTGTGTGTATATATATAACCCATATGAATATATAAGCATATATATAAACTAGTGTTGTATACTATTTGTTAATATGCATTGATTATATGATATATATATATATATATAATATATATATATATGTGTGTGTGTGTGTGTGTGTGTGTGTGTGTGTGTGTGTGTGTGTGTGTGTGTGTGTGTAAAGCAGTGTGCGTGTGTGTGGGAGAGATAGATCAATAAAAAAAATTTTATAAATACTGGTACACATAATATATGTATGTATATTGTATATAGGTTGTGTATATGTATATCGTGTGTATGCGTGTGTGAGCGAAACAAATAAAATCATACAGATAAACAAACACACACCCACACACACATATACATACACAGGAGTGTGCGTGTGTGTGTGAGAGATAAAACTAATAAATAAAATTATGCGCACACTCCTATACATATATACATACATACATACATACATACACACACACACAGAGATCTCACCTGTGTGCACAGCCGCCACCGCCAATTTCACAGCCGCTGCCTCTTGAAACCCTAAGAATATACCTAAACCCTAAAGGAATTAAATATATATATTAACCCTAATAGAATATTCCTTCTGAGAATATACTTAAACCCTAAAAAGAATAAAATATAGATTCGCCCTAAACGAATATTCTTTCATTATATTATTAAGCGTGCATGTGCGTGGGTGTATCACATACACCCCAAAAAATAAATCATGTAGGGATTTAACATGTGTGTGTCCATGAGAATGTTAAAGTTTCATGTGTATCAATACATACATACACATTGCATATATTAATACACATAATATATACATACACACGTGTATACACACAGACATACATACATATTACATGGGTTTAGGGTTTAGGGTTTAGGGTTTTGGATTTAGAATGGATCATGCATGGTGTGTATGTATGAGAGAAGAGAGAGTGTTACTTACACATATTATACACAGATATACATACATAGTATATGAGAGAAGAGAGACAGTACATATTTGGATCATGCATGGTGTGTATTATACACACAGACATACATACATATTAGTAATAATATTAGAGAGACCGAGTACATATTATAGATCATGCATGGTGTGTATGTATGAGAGAAGACAGAAAGTACACATATATACATACAGAGTACACATATATACATACACACGTGTATACACACAGACATACATACATATTACATGAGTAAATTCATTGTGTTACATATTAGGGTTTAGGGTTTAGGATGGATCATGCATGGTGTGAAGAGAGAGTGTTGAAAAATTATTTTTGTACACACATGTATACACAGGGTTTAGGGTTTAGGGTTTAGGGTTTGCTCCCAACAAGCTTAATATAAATATTACACATGTAAATTCAATGTGTTACATACACACAGATTGAGTACATATATTATACATGCGTTGAACATGATGTTTTCAATAAAAAAAGCAACATATTTCTTCAGTTTGGTTTAGGGTTGTGCATGTGTGTGCATATGTGTTTTTGTAAGTTCTTGTAATGCGTGTGTAAATTTATGATTGTGTTTATATATGTGTGCAAAACAAACATCGAATAATTAAGAAAATAATATTAATAAACACACTATGAACATATTTTAAATTATACATAATAATATATGATTTTATCTAATATATAGCCATATATAGTTTTAATAATATATATTAATTTAATATTGATAAAAAGGTTTACATTGAAATATTCTTGAAATAATAAGAAATTAATTGAGAAAATCCCATTAATATATACAAATGTAAATTAAGTACTCAAATAATTAACTAAATTAATTATCATAATCATGTTTAATATTGGAATATTCTTGGAATAATAAAAAATAATAAAGAATATCCCATTAATATAAAGAAGATTAATTACTCAAGTAATTAAGGAAATGATATTAATATACACACTATGAACATATTTTAAATTATACATAATAATACATCATTTTATCTAATATATAATCATATATAGTTTTAATAATATATTAATTTAATATTGATAATAAGGTTTAACACAGGAATATTCTTGAAATAATAACAAATTAATTGAGAAAATCCATTATATATACAAATGTAGAATAATTACTGCAATAATTAAGAACAAGACTAATTTAATTATGATAATCAGGTTTAATATTAGAATATTCTTCAAATATTAATAAAATAATAAAGAATATCCCATTGATACTAGGAAATGAAAACTAAATACTCGAGTAATTAAGAAATAATAATAATAAACAGACTATGAATATATTTTAAATGATACATAATAATATATCAATTTATTTATTGTATAAGTATATATTATATATATATATATAATATAAATATACTTGAATACTAAGAATGTAGAATATAGTCTAAAATTTCGTAATATTAAACAGCTTGAATCACTTGAATAACATTAAATGCAATTTTAAAACTCATTGGAACTGGAGAGTATATATGTCAGAGTGTCGGATATTTGTGTCAACTCATCTTAAATTTTATTTTCTGTTCTTTTTAAAAATTTGAATTTCTGACATATGTATTGTCGGTCTGACATGTAAATTTGAAAATGCATTTAATTTCCCACTCAAATTCAGATCTGGTTCTTTCTCCGGCAAGGGTTTCTTCATTTCTGTATTTTTCACTTTTAGATCTTTTTTTTTCTTCATAGTGATCATCTCAGGAGCGAGATTAAATTGGGTGCTATTCTTTATAGGAAAGCACGGCGCCTTCAGTGCTGTTTACAAGTAAGTATTATAAACAAATTTAAAAATACTTATAAAGATTCACTCTCTTACATTCTCTCTTAAAATTACAATTTAGGGGTTTAGGAATGCATTAGGATTATAATATTTCCGTTAGGGATTTATCCCGTTTAAATATCCTTTTAACTTAATATTCTAGGTTAACCGGGGCGGCGGGATTAATCCGGCCATTTCTTTTTCGCCTCTTCGAAGAGGTGGCGGGATTAATCCCGCCACCATCTCTCGGGCAATGCTTCTCCGCCACTGAAAAAGAGTGGCGGGATTAATCCCGCCGATAACCTTCTAACTGATGAAGAGTTACAGAATTTATTAGAAAAGTTGTCGGCGGGATTAATCCCGCCAACCATTTTAGGAGGCAGGGAAGGGGTGGCGGGATTAATCTCGCCACCACTCCCTGTTTTAAGGATTTGGGGACAGGATTTATCCCGAGATCTCTTTGAAATCATAGTTTTGGAGAGAGTTATGTGCGGGTTTAATCCCGCCACCCATTCCCCGTCGTAAGAATTGTGGGCGGGATTAATCCCGCCGACTCTCCGAGGGAAGAGTCCGGCGGGATTAATCCCGCCGACTCTTCCTCGCGGAGAGTGTCGGCGGGATTAATCCCGCCGACTCCCCCGAGGAGGAAGAGGCGGCGGGATTAATCCCGCCGGCTCTTCCTTGTCGGAGGGAGTCCAAGGCGGGATTAATCCCCGACTCTCTCCGAAGGGGTTGAGTCGGCGGCGGGATTAATCCCGCCGACCGTTCCTCGTCGGAGGGATTCGTGGGCGGGATTAATCCCGCCCATCAGTTGTATTAATCAAACATGAGATATTATCTCTAAACATAATTATGTATTATTGCATATGCATATTATTAAGTAACCGTAATTCAGATTTCTTAGAAATATTGCATAAACAGATATCATAAATAATACAATTATTTATGTGCAGGACAATATGTTTAATACTGGAGATAAAGTATGTCTTCTTCGGAACAACGAGATAGTTGGCACTGGAACTGTGGAAGTTCGAGATAATAATGCATCATGTCACAATATTGCCCAAGGATCTTGTGTGTACGTATGGGTGAACACCATTTACAAGCATGTTGAGGTTCTGGAATGGAATTTGAGGAGGGTTCTCCTGTATTGTGGAATTTGGATGAAGTCAAGGCTGACACAGAATATGCAGAGTCACAAACAAATAGTAGCACGAGTTTACCAGATGATGGCTTGCCTGCTGTGATGGATGAGGTGATTCTCTTTCTTCGTGAGATTGAAGTCGGAAGAGGCATCATCACAGCTATAAATCCAATGGAAGCAGTGTCAGAAGAGAAACTAGGGTCCGACTTCGTGGGTGTAGTTGTGACAGAGGTTTCACCTAATGGCACATTGTATCCTGGATCCCTCGTGAGGTGGCGAACATCTGAATTAAGACGGCAAGATGGTTCAACATATTCTGGGTTGGATTTCAATAATAACAACCCGGAAGAACAACTCATATTTGAAGAGGTTCCTTGCATTGGTCCTATTGTAAGAAAAAGGCGATTCATGGGTTGTAGATCTTCCCCTGCAAGTTTCAGCAAGAGGGTAAAGATGGATCCTACATCTTCCGAAAGTGTTACGAGCATTTCCACGATTGACTGTTGCAAGAAGAAGTGTTGTCAGATGGCAGACCGGAATGAAATTACCCAATGTAGACATGTCTTTCGTATGCTCACCCAAAAGCAAAGGCATGAGTTTGTATATGCTGCACTAACTGGGTGTATTGATGGAATGGCCTCGGACACAGGTTATCAGAGTACATCCATGGTATTTAATAAGGTGGCCATCTGCTTCAAAGCTTGGTACAGTATATACGGGATCCCAAAGACCACGTTCTACCGTCGGAGGGATGAGTGGCTAGATGGAGCGCGAACCTCAGTTCATGGGAACACTCGCTTGGTCAAAACCCGCTCTCACATCATGGCAGCCATAGAGATACTCAAGGCTTTTGTGGAAGCAAATGCAGACAGGATGCCTCACAAATGCCGAACCACAAATGCAGGGGTCAGGGAAAATCTCAAGGTTTTGCCTTCAATCTACACTCAATTGAAGCTGTGTGAACATGTGAACAAGTGCCTCAGTTTGATGGGGCTCCAAGCAATCTGCACTGGTACCTTCAACAACATATGGAATACTCATTTTAAGGATGTGGAGATTGCAAAACACTCTAGCTTTTCCAAGTGTGACACTTGTACATCATTGAAGGCTGCAGAGGCTTGTGCAAAAACCTTGGTGGAGATCACTACCATTCAAAGAAGATGGAGGCCCACATGATTGCACAACAAACTTGCCGGTCTCAGTACTATGCACACCGCATGCTTTCTGTGTCACGCCCATCAGAGTACCTGTGCTTGATCCATGACAAGATGGATCATTCAAAGACCAGCATTCCAAAGCTCTTTGCAACACCAAAGTGCCTTGGAAATGTCATGAAACTTCCGATTTCATTGACAGGTGTGCTAACACATGGACACGGTTGTGAGTCATATGGACACTTTTCACTTCCACATTGGTCTAGCGACTCCAATTTCACTATTGGGTCGTTAGCCATGTGTTTCAGAAACCTTGAAGCCCACTCACAGACAAGTCCTATCAGTGATCTCAAAGTGAAGAAACAACACCTTCAACCTTTACATAATGCTCTCATGAACACGTCTGCACTTGAGGCTACTTGGGAATATGAGAGGCATTGTCAAACCCTGCACAAAAAGATGGCCCTGTTGAGAGTTCAGGTTCAGTGGAGGGATCTAGCTCAAATAGTGTACATGTGTCCTCAACATCAAATAAGCTTCCTCGTCATTTGCTTTTACAGATGGATAATTGTGCAGGCGAGAACAAAAATAGGTAAATCATTTTACTTAAGGGTTTCTCAAGCTCATACTTACTTTTATTTTCTAGATATGTGCTAGCATACTTGTCAATGCTTGTTGCCAAAGGTGTGTTTGAAACAATCACGCTCAGTTTCCTTATGGTTGGTCACACTCATGAAGATATTGATGCGTTCTTCAGCAAGGTCTCCAACTCTACAAAAAGGACAAGTGCACTTACCTTACCGCATATGATGAATCTTTTTGAAAATTGCATCTCCAAAAAAAGTTGTGCTTTGCTTGTGACTGAGGTGCCAGACTTCAAAAAATTTCTCAAGGAGTATATAAAAGAAGGGAGTGATTCTTTAGTTGGTCACCTTGTGCCGCTACAATTCTTTTTCTCCATACGAGATGGTATACCTATTATGCAGTACAAGTTACGGCCATCAGAGCAGGAGTGGTTACCGAAAGAGGGCTTAATGCTCTTCAAAAGTGGAGAGGATGGAAAGCCACTTCTCCCAGAAGGACAACCAGACCCTATTCCATTGAGTGCCCAGCTCAAGGAACAAGAGGTTATTATTGATGGCATCAAAAAATATGTGGCATGGGTTCAAAAATCGATGCCAAAGAATTCTGATAAGGCAACTGGTTACTCAGAACTATATAAGCATGTGGTCACTATTGGGAGACTGTTGTTCGAGAGTTGGAAGGGCCTACTGTCACAAGTACAGAATTGCAACACCCTTTCTGGCCTAAAACAAGGTGGCGAGAGGAGATTGAAATGACATCACTGAGCATAGACGACATAGAAGCCAGTAGTGATGTGGAAGTGCAAACCCCACACTTTGTTGGACAAAGGAACCAAAAACCTAAAGCATACTTTGATTGCTGCAGGATCTTCAAAAACTAATGATGGTTCTCATTACTCCAGATGCGTCATATAATCAGCCTATTTGGATGGGTCAAATTATCGACACACCTGAAGTAATCACAAAAAATAGTATTGTTAAGGTTGCATGGTTCAAACCACAAAAAAGGCGACACGAGAAGGAGAGCGAAAGATATAATGGATGCCTAGAGAAAACATGGTCTCCCAATCAAAAAGACCCAGCATGTTTTATAAATGTTAAATCCATTCGATATGGGTGGATGTCAAGAAGCGTTGATAAAGTCACGATTAACAAAACTGCAAGGGAATGTATGTTTTCTGAAGCTTAAAGCAATTACAAAATTATAAAATATCATATATTTAATATTCATAATTATTATAAACTCTTTAATAATAGTACCAAATTGTATACTTAACTATATAAATTTAAAAAATGATATGGAAGATTGACTATATTATTATAGGATTTATATATATATTATTACTACTACAAATTTTTAATTAATAATGTTATATTTAAATATTAATATTTTAATAACAACATCAATATTTATATAATGTACCTCTTATGCTCTTCCTTAATTGTTATATTAGGCAATATATTATATAATTTAATACATTCTACTTTTATAATGTTATTAATTTTTGTTCAATGAATGCTATAATTTATTAAAGGGTAGAATACAAAATAGAATATTCTAAAGAATATTCTCTTTTCAAACATATATTCTAAAGAATATTCCTTTAAATGAATTATTAAATTATTAGAAAATGCTAATTAAATAGCTAAAATTGCTAATTATTAAGAAATGGGACTATAGCCATGCCCATTTTAGTTACAACTTGCATATTTACGTGGAGTAGCAGACGATCTTGATTATGTGAGATATGTTTTCAATCTCTCTCTCTCTCACACACACCACACACAGAGCATATAAGAATCTTCAAGAACTAACCTTCAAGAGCAAAACCCTAGACCCTAGACCCTAGACCTAAAACCCTAAACCCTAAACCATAAACCCTAGTTTCCCTCTCTCACACAGAGCATATAAGAATCTTCAAGAACTGACCTCCAAGAGCAAAACCCTAAACCCTAAACCCTAGACCCTAAACCTAAACCACAGGCATTGCTTCTTTTATGGCCTTTATGGGACTAGAGATGGGCTTCTATTATTCTTTAAATATTAAATTCAATTGTGTAATTTAAATAATTATGTTACCATAAGCCTATTCTGCAATAATATCAATTTTATGTAGTAGTTTTCGTCACGATATATGTGTAATGTGTATATTGAGATGTTCATGTAGTTGTTCCCACATAGAGAATATAGGCCTTGTTTTTCATTTCATTTCTCATTTCCTACCATATATGATATGTACTCTCTCTCTCGCATACACACACACACACAATATACACAACTTATGAATTTATTGAAATTTCCCTCTAAGGCCTCCACTCCGCCATGGATGGCTCATAGTCGAGGAAACCGAGCAAATTCATCATGGTGCCAGCCACATTTGCTAGGCCAGCAGAGGAAAGGTCCTTCCTTAACTTAATCTCCTTTGCGAGTCCAGGGCCTCCGATTATAAAAGGCACTGGAGCACAAGTATGGGAAGTGAGCATTTGAACATTATCGTCCTTGTCCCTCATGGGCTCTTTAGTCTTTGGATTCCTCTTTGCCATGCTTTCGGCATTTCCATGGTCAGTAGTGATCACGAATATCCCACCAACTTGCTCAATTGCATCCAGCATTATCTTCACTGCCTGATCGGCTGCTTCACAGGCCACTATTGTCGCATGGAGATCCCAATGTGTCCAACCATGTCACCATTTGGTAAGTTAACCCTCACCTTATCAAACTTCTTGCTCAAGATGGCATCACGTGCCTTCTCCGCAATCTCTAGAGCCTTCATCCTTGGCTTCTCACCGTACACTATTCCCGTATCACTGGGGATCTCGACGTACTCCTCCAAATCCGGGTCGAAGAAACCTGTCCGGTTCCCATTCCATACAAATGTTACGTGCCCAAACTTCACAGTCTCACTGCATGCAAATGTTCGCATGCCATTCTTCACAAGATACTCTCCAGAAGTCCTATCAATCTCAAGAGGATTCACAAGGTACCTGGACGGAAGCTTTTCTTCTACGTCGTACTACAGCATTTCTGCGTATCGGATGCTTGGGAACCTCACCCTGTCAAAGTCGTGAAACTGCTCTCGATCGAAAGCTTTGGCAGTCATGAGCATGCGGTCAGCACGAAAGTTAAAGGTAACAACCGCATCACCATTCATTATTGGACCAACGGGGCTACCGTTACTATCAACTACAACAAACAGTGGGCAAGTACTGGTCGTTGAACTTGGGTCAGCTTCTTTTAGGGCCCTCAGACCTTCCAATGCACTTCTAAACTTGTGGGTGCTTCTCCTAGCACTTGAGCATCCCATCCTCTCTTCACCACGTTCCAGTCGTTCTCATACCTGTCCATGGTCACGTACATGCGCCCGCCACGGAAGCCACCTGCGCATCGCATCCTTCCTTACGCAGCTCCTCCAGATCCCTCTCCAACATCTTAATGAACTTGAAGCTTGTCTCGTCGAGGACATCTCTCCCATCAGTAAGAGCGTGCACTTGCAGCCTCTTTGCACCGTTTGCCAGGGCTCCTTTCATCAATCCCTGCAGCTGGTCATACTGAGAGTGGACACCACCATCGCTAAGCAAACCAATTATATGGAGAGTACCATTCGCAAATGATTCTTGGATGTATTTGAATCCCTCGCCCTGGAATATCTTCTTGGATGCAATAGCCTGGTCCACAAGCTTGGCTCCCTGCGCAAAGATACGTCCTGCTCCAAGGGCATTGTGACCGACCTCGTTGTTTCCCATGTCATCCTCGCTTGGGAGACCCAACAGGTCCATGAGTCTTGACCAGCCTCCACCTCTCCGGTGCACTCTCTCTCAGATAATCCATGCAAGGGGTGGCGGCTACGTGGATGGCGTTGTACTCGTCCTTTGTATGCTCACCCCATCCGTTCAGCACTATCGATCCCAAAACCTTCCCTCTAGGCATGTCAGGGTGCGCCTCCAACTTCCACTCCATGCTTCTTGGATACCGACCCCTGTGCTTATATACAGCCAACCTAAGCATATTCATAGAATATGCTTGGCAAAGGGTAGTTTTGAGGTATATACAAACATTATGAGTGGAAATTAATAGAATATGCGAATATTCATCTCCTTGTCAGTCTCCATGTCAAATACAAATAAAATATACATGTGACTATTACATTCAGATAGGCTATGATTACACCCGATATATTCTCAATCATGGCTCCAGAACCATAGTATTAAAATCTCTAGTAGAACACATTCATATATGGCCATCCATGTATTTGCCACCGTGTAGTGTGTGGACTGTCCTACGTGGACAACAACCAGACAATTGAACGGTTTATATTCCATAACGGAGCTAGTACTTGCAGTTTTCAATGGGCCGTGGCATCCACGATACACAAAAAAATTTCTTTACTTTTTTACTATGCTTCATTGAAAATAAAAATTCATTTGTCAGGTAACTCTAACAAATAGAAGCTCACAATGAGATGAATGTCACTCTCATCCATATGAGGTCTACCTGTCCCATAGATGCTCCATTCATCTATAACATGTTCATTGCATTGATCTGTGTATGGGTCATCTCACCATTGGATGTATCCGGATTCAAAACGAAAAATGTCACTCCTTTCTTTTCTTATATAATAAATTATATTTTTTATAAATAGAAACAGTTCTGATTAATGAGTATACATATATTAAATACTGGTGATATCTCCTCACATTAAGTATTCTATATAATACTTAATTCAATTATGTTAATGAAGAACATTTAGAAATGATTACAAATATTCAATACTAATAGTATAAATTTGTTTTAAAATCACTTGATTATAAATCCAAACATTTCACACTAAGCAATACACTGTAACGTGGGACTCATTCATGTTCATGGCTTGTCAGTCACACCTATACCTCATGTATGGGTCCGAAACTCAGTCAAGATTCTCAAAAACTTCAAAGAATTTTCACATATATATTATCTGAAAGTTTACAGAAGATGATTCAAGGTATACTCTCCTTTTTGCTCTAGTGAAAATTCATTTAATCATATAGAAACAGGGAAGTAATTCAGGTTAATAAAGCTTCAACATATCAGAAGCACCTGTCACGAATGTAATTCAATTCATATTGATGAGATATGGTTTAGTCATTTTTGCATATGCTGTGCTGCTTAAACATTCATTGATTGACTAGTAACTGTTGTTTGCTTATCTCAAGGTTGTGGTTTAGTGTATACTAAACAAAATAACATTGTATGAACCGGAGCGGCAGAGATACACATGTACGCATGTACCAAACATCGAAGACTTGATAGATTTAAGCACCAATAATGTACACAATACAGACTGATCATATCCTTGAAGCTATGGGTTATTTCCAATTTAAACCATAATTTAACTACTTACGAAATGAATGAACTGTCTAAAAGTAAGAACAGATGACTATATATAACCTTAGATAGTTCCCATTATATAAACAGTTGCTCTAAATATGATGTTTATTAACACAATTTTGTACTCTGAGTTCATTCTGAAATGAACTAGAGGTTTCTTTTGATTTTTTATAAATTAAACATCAAAGAAGATAGAATGAAAAATTGCTCACTTTACATGCTTATGGACCACCTTGTCGTACACATTGTGGTGCTGGACTACATAACCCTGACAGATTATCTGAGTTAAAAAAAATATTAGAAAAATGTAAGCTCACTCTGTGCTGGTAACCATGACTGTCGGGGCCTAATGCTTTCCACATGCTTGATGCCTGTTAAAATTGATAAAATCAGACATATAAATCAGTCATGAATTACAATATTACCTTGCAATATATACAAAATGCTTATGAGAACAACAAGCACAAATTTCAGACTCATTGTTTGAAGTAGTACTTTGAAGCTCTCTTGTATACATGTGGATGTGTGTCTCTGTTTTATATGCACTGGGCACTGGGCTTGGTCACACTCATACATCATGCATGGGCCCGGATGTTTACTAGGATTACTGCATTATGTATATTATACATTGTGATGAATGAAGCACCTGTGAGAAACATGTATAAAGTATACATAAGGTCAATGAATGAGCGTGACATGCATCTATATTTGCTAGAATTACCTCTGGGCAGTGAAGTGAATTAAGTACAAAAAGAGGCTTTATATGTGTACATAGCGACATGCACATAACATTTTAACTGGTAGTCCCTGTGACAACAACCAATATAGTAAAGCTGATTGTCAGAATCTCTTGTGACCGAAGTTTTATTTGGCACTAATATATACACTTTTACGTGTTCATGCTTAAAGGATTAAATATAAAATGTTGGGATCGCTGAGAGTATAAGTCCCTTACCAGGTCAAATTGTATTCCTTACAATATCTACAATGCATGCATTATGTAAACATACACTGAAGTATTTTATATTTACACTCTTAACCTGTCTCCATGAATATATACACATGCTAAAAAGTACAACTCTGTAGACAGTGTGTTTTAATGACTCACAACTTGTCTCCAAGACTACTACCTACTACTTTGAATTTATACACATATGAAAAATTGTAAATTTGATATATGCAATAATAATTCTAGTTTCCACAGAATCATTCATGACAGAATGAGTAGATTTTATTGTTAATGATGGAATTAGCAACCTATTGTTAATAAGCATGATAATTATTTTTGGTCCCACCCAGGACATGAAGCAAGCACTAGCCTATCCATCACATACTTGTATACAATTTTTAATTTTAACCATTGTATTAGCAAGTTGTAAAATCTGGAAAACAAAGTAATGCAGTTATGACTGTCACAAAACTACGTAGATCAAATCATGGTCTCGAGTGTTAACAATAGAAGGAGCAGCTATTGCCAACTAAAAGATAGTGGTAATACTTATCTGTTCCTCTCGATCAGGGCATGATTATTGTACCTTTTTATATGTATGTCCTAATTATGCCACTTCTCTATGTAAAGCTTCTATTACCGTTTGTCTTGGAAAGGCTGGTATTTATGACACCAAATCGTCAAACCATATAACAACAGACATGTGAATCCATATACTTGGTGCACTTAAGGAGCTATTGAGCAGGAAACTAGCCAGGCTCGTGAGACTCGTTGGACATGCTAGCTCAAGATGGGCTCAAGGAGTTCACACACGCTCACGATACTCCGATACACTGTAAAGGGTCACTCCAATGCAAAATCTGAGAATGCTCCACTTGTTTTCACTCCTCAACAGTGCTGAAGTAGCTTCACTTATCCCAAGGTTTAAATACACAGATGAAATGTGTAAATACATCAATAAACATAATACTTGAAGTATAACTAAGTAAGAGACTACCTTATCCATGCAAACACGAGGGATATTCTCATGAGGGAATATCACATAGCTCTTATTACATTTTTTGCTTTGTAGACGTTGCTCAAAAGAAAATGAATATCTTAAGAAACATATATATCTTAATGGTCTAAGGGCAAATTACGTCCCTTGATAAAATCCAGTTATCTGAAGTTTTAAGAATATTTTTTGCACCTAAAAAGCTTCTTCAAAAAACATCACACACACACACACACACAGGATTCTTGGTTTTCCATACTGTCTATTTAGATCAGTCATTGAACAATGGCTCTCTCTCTCTCTCTCTCACACACACACACACACAGAGGAAACCCAACCTGGTGGCAAATGTATTCAAGGTGAAAGCTCATACTCGCTAAAGTCTGCACAAGTGAATATTCATTTTTGTGCATTCCAAGCTAGAGTTTACCTGTTTCATGTGATTGTGCATTGTAGATATCGTATGTAGGTAGTCTTCACTATCATATACAGTGGAGGTATGTCTCATATTTATATGAAAACCAATTACAACGTGTATATGTACAGTTTTTATTTATACTCTGTATAAAACTTGTGTTTGTAGATATTGTGTTTTGCAACTCTCTCTCTCTTAGAGGTGTACTCGTACACATTTATATAAATTATATAAAGAGACTCAACTTGATTAGCAATCTCAAGCAACCTTGAGTTTCCAGTTCTTGGCTTCAGGACTAAGCATATCCCCAAGTGTCAAGCTCATTGCAGCAATTAAAAAGCTCAATCTGTATTAAGTTAAACTCATCAATTTATTTTGATTAAGATTTTAAAACTGATTAGAATAAAATATTTATGTACATAGTGTTTTTAGTTTATTAATGGTTAATTTTAACTTAATTAAGATTACATAATCTGTATGTAACAAGTGCTTGTTCAAGCTCAGAAAGCTCCTCGTTTCCCTCTTGCTCCTCTCCCTGAGGCAGCTCTACAGCTTCCCAGTCTACCCTTAGTGATGTTACCACACTTATCCGCAGGCTAATTATATCTGAAGTTTTAAGAATTTCTTTATGCACCTAAAAGACTCAAGAAACAACGGCACCACACACACACACACACACAGGTGAGGATCTCTCAAGCAGGAAAACAGTGGGGCTAGACTTATCAAGCATGCATTTTCTATAGTGTCTGCCATCAATGGTTTTAAAAATTGATCCCTTTATCATATAAATTTAGAAATATATAGTCTTCTAATATTTATTATTACCTTATAAAATTAATTATTTATAATGTATAATTATTAATTATTTTCATGTATATTTTTACTTCTTAATTACTTGTGTATTATTAAATAATAATGTTTAAATATTCTTTTATACACATGCAAATATATCATGTATTTTTGTGTTTATATATATATTTGCTCTAATATATTAATATATCATAAATGCTTTAATTTTTGAATTAAAGAAACTTGGTTATGCTTCATATTCATAAATATAAGTTTAACTATATATATATAATATATATATAATAGTGAGCTACGTAATAAAATAATAAGCTAATTTTGAATATATTTATCAAATTTAAATATATATATATATATTCTTCTAATATTATAATTAATAATATTTAACTTGTAAAATTAATAATTTAATTTATTATAACTTACGATTACTAATTATTTCGTGTATTTATAAATAAATGTATATATAATATAATTTCTCTTTCTATAGTATGCTTTACTTTCAAAATGCAAATATTATATAATATTAAATTATAATACTTTAAGAGAAAATTATATTTATACCCTTAACGTTTCTCTTATTTACACCATCTTGAAACCCTATATGTCACACGACTTTCAATAAACACTTTAACCTCACAAATTTATAAATATACCTTAATAAAACTATGTAAATATATAATACAAACCATCCCAACCTTGATTTTGACAATTATTGAAAAACTATTTTATCTCTAAAATCATTATCATTTATAAAATTAGTTACATCATGCCATTCTTTTAAATCCATATCTAAGTTTTTTAATTAATGTTATAAACAATTGGTCTCTCTCTCTTTCATCTTTTACTTCATTTACACTGAATCTTACCCATGGTTATAACTATTCAAAATTTGAATCCCTCTTAGACAAAATTACCTCATGGCCCTGTACCCAATTTTAAAAAAAGAAAAAAAAACCCATGCCATGTGGGTCTGATATATTTAGGTGAACTCCCCAGGCACATATTTAAAAAATATATATTTTAACTTTTTAATAAATTTTTTATTTCCTTTATCAAACTTCAACACTTCAAAGTGATAACTTCAAATAAAAATCCCAAACTCTTATGCACACACGATAACTATTGTTGAACCTTGGAAACTTAATAAATAATCAAAACATATAAACAATTTCAATATTAATATTAATTTTAAATTTTAGTAATTATATATTATAACAATGTAAAAAGTAATTAGAAATGAAACAAAATCTATTTAAACATATTTCTAACAATGTTTAATATATATTTTTATTTAAACAAATAAAACGGCAGTTTCAAAATTAATTAAATATTCTTGTTATTATTTTATTATGTTTTAGAAAATAAATATATATATTTAATTATAGCAAATTGCCATCATATTAAATAATTATATCATACTACAATATATATGTTTAATTGGTTTGGAGTTATGTACTTTCAAAACAAAATTCTATAAAAGTACATATATATATATATATATATATATATATATAATATATAATATATATATATATATATATATATATATATATATACTTGTTACCACCGTTAATCTTGCAGTTTAAAATATCAAGTAATTGAGTAGACAATATACACTCTGTGTGCGTGTGTGTTAATGTGTGTGTGGGTGGGAGACTTTACCTAAAGAACATGCATATTGGACAGAACAGTGTACATGGAAGAGTCTCGCGATTGAAAGTTGTGTCATCGTAACCGATTCCTTCCAAACAGATTCTATAGAATATTCCCAGTACCTCATTGATATTCCCAGATCTTGCATAGGCCACAAGCATAGCATTCCACACAACAATGTCTTTACTGCTGCAACAACAAAAAGTATGTTGCATATATATATACACACGTTAGTGGAGCTTATATATTTGTACTGTGTGTGTGTTCCTAGGTATCAGATGCATACACATATATGTGTGATGTATATTAATGTATAGATACACAGATTATTACGCTCGGAAATCTCTCTTACCATCCCAAAACGCGAAAACTTCCCATGTTTTTGCATGGACGGTGGAGATTTTCACCTAAAAATGTATGGTGTCTCTCTGTGTGGGTGCGTAAATACATGCATTTACCTTCAACAACTGTTTCAAGCTGGGTACAAGCGCCTATGATCTGCTTGACACCTTCCAAGTCCATTTTGTGAAAGAGGTAATTATGATTCATATTAGTACATTGACATCCTCTCTCTCTCTCTCACACACACACACACACACCACACACACTTATATAATAAGAGACATTATATTATGTATGCATGTGTGTGCCTGTGAAATGTAGTACTACCTCAAGGCTTCTCTTGGATGACCAGCTCCGGCATATGCTGCGATAAGTGCATTCCATGAACCAACATCTTTTTCACGTATTTTGTAAAAAACATACTTCGCATCTTCCAGTCCTCCATCAAGCTTCCCATAAAACCTAAAATATCAATCAAATAAATATCTCACACATTGACACACACACACACGAGCTTTGCTAGTACAGTAGACGAACATACCTAGGAGGTCATATATTTAGATGTATCCCCTTGTATATAGTAATAGACGTAACATACACGTGTTGTTATTTACATGTCTCTCTCTCTCTCTCTCTCTCTCTCACACACACACACACACACACACACAACCTAATAAGAAGGTGCCAAGGAGCACATTTTTATCTAATCCCATGTCTGCAGCACGCTTGTGAAGCTTTCTCCCTTGTTCAATATCCACAGATGTAGAGAAAAGTCACTTCATCTGGCTCCAATATCCATTTGTTTAAATAGCTCAATTGCTTCACGACCTTGTTTAACATATTTGTATGTATATATCAGTATTACACGTACATATCTACACACACAAACCTTGGCCGTTTCGGGAACGTTCATCAAATCAAACTAGCAGGAAAACATATACATAAACATTAAAGTGTAGTTTAAGAAAAGTGAATAACTCATTGCAAACACGAAAATCTGATCGTTATAAATATAAAATCAAAGATAGCTCATTTCTCGAGAGTACTAGTTATATTCGGTAGACCCGCCTAAAGAAAATAATTGAAATGATACAAATTAAATCTCGATTAACATACATAATGAAGTGTTTATGGAGCAGTGTTCCCTCCCCTGCACAGGTCGGTGCTGGATTACAACGAGCTGACAAGTGTTTTAGTTAAAAATGCCAACAATAACAAAACAACGTGAACTGACCCATGGCCACACGAGGTACAGGTATCAGCAACCGCTCCAATCTAATGCCTTCCATGCCTGTTAAGCAGTAAGAAAGATACATACACATGGGATTCAATTAACCAAGTACCTTGCCATAAACACAAAATGCAGAAGAGAACAGTAAGCACAAACTTAAAGCTCATTATTCCAAAGTCTCTTGTATATATGGATGTGCGCATATATATATATATATGGTTCTTTGGTGTGGACTTAGTCACACTTATGCGTCATCTACGCGTCCTGAAGTTTACTAAAAGCTTCCAAATGCACGGAAACTTCATGACACAAGAAATCTGTCTTACATGTTAAGGCCTGCCTAAAGTTTAAGGCAGGAGTTTGTATGGATATGGCTGTAAATTATATATTTTGCTGCTTCTTGGAAAATGTTAGAAGTTGACATTCAAAACTTCTTATGAAAACTTCAACAATGTCTATGACTTGCATTTTGTCAACTGTGACTATAGTCATCGTTACGCGTATTTGCCACTCTAGTCTTGATTTCCCTATGTATGTATAACACAAACTCTATACAGAATGTCTTCATAAAGTTAATATTGTTCTTTTGTGTGCGTGCGTGCGTGCGTGTGTGTGACACACACACATACATCTTGAACACCAGCTAGTCTACTATGTGCAAGTTTAACGAAAAAGTTGTCACAGAAGTTTCATATCTCGTGATAAACTTGTTCAAAGGTTTCTTTTCGAAGTATGGCCGAGTCCATCCAAAACTCTTTAAGTCTTTGACGCAAATTAGTATTGCTCACGGCATGTTCACTAGAGATTCGCAGAAACTTCAGACAAGAAATATGACATCCAGCTTTACATGTTTTCATTAAAAGTGGACTTGTTGTTGTTACGTGGATGATGCTTTGAGGTGTGTGTGTGTTAAGAAGAAATACCACATACAACTAAAGGTGATTGTTATACTTTGTATATGTATGTCCTACGAACATAAACTTTTCACTCTTTGCAGCATCTCTACAACTTCTAGCATGGTTAGGGTTGCTATGAGTACAAAACAAGCCAATCTTCAAAACCACAGCTATTTGCTGCTTCTCCTCCACAGACGCCTTGTCCCACAGCGATTCATCAACTACATCTTCCACTGGATTCCTAGTTGCCCAAGACGACATGCCCTCTCCCCTTTCCATGAAAAAGGGATCCAGTGGGGTTTTCCTAATGAGCAACTCCAGGAGTACCACTCCAAAGCTATATACATCACTCTTTTCGTTCACTTTCATAGTGTAAGCATACTCTGGAAAAAACACCGGGCATTAATGAGGTTTTAATTAAATGTTTAAATGAACTTACCAGGAGTAATGTATCCAATACCAGACACAGACTTGGATTCCATTTGCTTTTCTACGAGTTTTGCAAGTCCAAAGTCTGCTATCTTAGGAACCATATCGTTTGTGAGTAGAATGTTGTTAGGCTTGATGTCTCTATGCAGTATCTTAGGCACACAATCGTAATGCAAGTAAGCTAGACCATATGCACTCCCCAAAGCTATATTGTACCGCACATCCCATGGAATCGGTTCCTTATTCATGTGCAGCAAGTTGCCGAGGCTTCCCTTAGGCAAGAAGTCATAAACCAACAAAGCAGACTCACGATGCCTGTAAAAGCCAAGGGGCTTTAAAATGTTCCTGTGTCTCACTTGTCCAGCGGTTTCCCATTCTTTCATGAAGCTTTTGATGACGTCTTCAGATCCGTTTCTGATCCTCTTCACAGCATAAGTAACTCCAGACTCCGTTGTTGCCTTGTACACTGTGCCAAATCCACCTTCTCCAACCACATGGTCGGGACTTAATCCACCAGTTACGGTTAGAATGTCATCTAGCAAGAGCTTGTTGCAGACTTGATTCTCCACGGAAGGATAAGCTCTGCATTTCCGCCACAGGAGAAAAGCTACTGCAGTTATAAGATAGATCCCAATATATTCATCTTCAATGTTTTTGTATCTTGTTCTTATAGTACAGAATATGCTACGATTCATGTTATCTTGTGTATCATGTATTTTATGCTCTATATTTTCACATCCAATCGTTAGACTATGCATGTTAAGTGTTGTGTGTGTGTAAAAACGTTGCCTGTGCTTCGATATTAATGTTATACTCTATATACGTTTTATTATATATGCATATTTCTTTATACAGTCAGCCCGTTCATTGATATGCTCGATGCTTATTTATGGCAACAGTATGGAAGGAGTCGGTACATTATTTATCATTATATGTATCCCACCTATATGTCATCTATCTATAAATAAATACGTGCTTGTGTGTCAATCCATATGTATATATAGACGTTTATATTTACATGTTTGATACGTGCACCTATACAACATTTGCATATCTGTACTTACTAAAATGTGTGTATATGTAGATTGTGTGTGCGTCTATTTATCGTGTATATGTATCTGTCCTAACACCGCATATTTAGAGAGAATAACTAGTGTATAGATAAATAAATAGAACGTTATACATACAGCTATTTACATGTACGCTTTAGAATAATCTAGTTGGAGTAACTGTCAGTGTTATCTACGCCTACATTGTTACCAATGCACTGGCGGATTCAGAGAAAGCACTGGAGATTGACGGTACACACATGAAGAGTTTCGCAGTGAACTCCTTAAGAGAACGCGTTCTTGAGGAGCGGAAGTGCAGTTCTCAACCTTTTTATTTACCCTTTTAAGTGGCATCTGCCAATCATACTCTATTATGTAAAAAGGTGTCTGCCTTAGAGGCGCACCCTGACATGCCTACTAACTATATTTTGAATCTGTAGTAACTTAACGAAGAACATATGGATTGGGTGTCAGTTGGATCCTTATGGTTGACAGTGCTGGACGGATGCATACAAAGGACAAGTACAAGGCCATCCACGTAGCCGCCACCCCTTGCATGGATTCTCTGAGAGAGAGTGCACCGGAGAGGTGGAGGCTGGTCAAGGCTCATGGACCTGTTCTGGGTTTCCCAAGCGAGGATGACATGGGAAACAGCGAGGTCGGTCACAGTGAGCAGGACGTATCTTTGTGCAGGGAGCCAAGCTTGTGGACCAGGCTATTGCATCCGGTAAGATATTCCAGGGTGAGGGATTCAAATACATTCAAGAATCGTTTGCAAATGGTACTCTCCATTTAATTGGTTTGCTTAGCGACAGTGGTGTCCACTCTGGGTACCACCAGCTGCATGGATTGATGAAAGGAGCCGTGGCAAACAGTGCGAAGAGGCTGCAAGTGCATGCTCTTACTGACGGGAGAGATGTCCTCGACCGGACAAGTTTCAAGTTCATTGAGATGCTGGAGAGGGATCTAGAGGAGCTGCATAAGGAAGGATGCAATGTGCAGGTGGCTTCAGTCGGTGGGCGCATGTACGTGACCATGGACAGGTACGAGAACGATTGGAACGTGGTGAAGAGAGGATGGGATGCTCAAGTGCTGGGAAAAGCATCCCACAAGTTCAGAAGTGCACTGGAAGGTCTGAGGGCCCTGAAAGAAGCTGACCCCAAGTTCAATGATCAGTACTGCCCACCGTTTGTTGTAGTCGATAGTAACGGCAGTCCCGTTGGCCCAATAATGGATGGTGACGTTGTTGTTACCTTCAACTTTTGTGCTGACTGCATGTTCATGGCTGCCAAAGCTTTCGATCGACAGGAGTTTAACTACTTTGATAGGGTGAGGTTCCCAAGCATCCGATACGTGGGAATGCTACAGTAAGATGTCCAGGTACCTTGTGAATCCTCCTGAGATTGACAGGACTTTTGGAGAGTATCTTGTGAAGAATGGCATGCAAACGTTTGCACGCAATGAGTCTGAAGTTTGGGCACGTAACGTTTGTATGGAATGAAAGTTTCTCTTCGACCTAGACTTGGAAGAGTACGTCGAGATCCCTAGTGATACAGGAGTAGTATACAGTGAGAAGCCAAGGATGAAGGCTCTAGAGATTGCGGAGAAAGCACGTGATGCCATCTTGATTACCAAATGGTGACATGATTGGACACACTGGGGATCTCCATGCGACTATAGTGGCATGTGAAGCAGCCCATCAAGCAGTGAAGATAATGGTTGATGCCATTGAGCAAGTTGGTGGGATATTTGTGATCACTGCTGACCATGGAAATGCCAAAAGCATGGCAAAGAGGAATCCAAAGACTGGAGATCCCGTGAAGGATAAGAACGGTAATGTTTAAATGCTCACTTCCCATACCTGTGCTCCAGTGCCTTTTATAATGGGAGGCCCCGGACTCACAAAGGAGATTAAGTTAAGTAAAGACCTTTCCTCTGCTGGCCTAGCAAACGTGGTTGCCACTCTCGTGAATAGTTTAACGAGGTTCTTCTCGTGTGCCAGAGCAGCCGCCATTGAATCACATAGCTCAAATCACTTATAACCGCTGGATCCATCCAATCCAACGGCTCTCAGTAGGTCACATCACAAACGTTCATATAAAAATTTACGGCTGATATTAAATTTAGTATGTACCGCCAACTGACAATATGTGAAAAGTGTTTAAGACAATGACATTTTACTACTCTCAGGACCAAGAGGCTTATGAAGTTTGTATTCAACGGGCAGTGAGCTGGTCCTGAACTACAGGAATGGAAGTAAACATGGTAGAGAGATAAGTGCTAAGGAGGAGTTTCTGGCAATCTGTTGTGGAGGGAACACAAGAAGTAAGACCCGAAGTACCTGAACAGGAAAAGAGCGACCGAGTAGAATGCTGAAAATATGTTTATCTTGACTTGTCTTCTTAAATAAGCTTGCCGTTTGTTTTTCATTACAACATATAACATCTCTCTCTCTCTCAGAGACAGTATGGATGCTCATGTACTGTCTCACTCTATTTATAAATTCAAATGCATATGATGCAAGATACAAAGTTGCGTATAGGTATTGTGTGTGTGTGTGAGAGAGAGAGAGAGAGATCTCTGTATGTAACGCATTTGCTTGCGTGCATATATATACCAGAATGACAACACGGCTCGTTTAGCAGCACACAACAGACCAAAACTTAATGGAAACAGAGTTACCATTTCAAAGATCAGGGAACTCATGACAAGCTCATAGTTATTGTGTAAATATGATAACAATCTAGTACACTAGGACGAGAGAGAGAGAGAGAGAGAGAGAGCCTCCCTCCTAAGAACAGAAGAGGAGAAATTCTTCGTAATATATAAAGTTATGAGAGGCGCTAAATTTATAGTACATTGGAGAGAGACAATACGTGTGTGTATAAATATACAAGCACCTACATGCATGTATGTACCATTAAAGCAAAACTATGCAAAAGCAAAGTGAAAATATACCAGCCATGTTGTTTCTAAAACAGAGTTTTTTTTTATGTTACATAGCATATGATTAGAGAGAGAGAGAGAGAGAGAGAGCACATATACACACATAAACCGGGAAAGGTAAAATCTCATTGTATGATATTTGCTTAACGCTACAAAAGGCTACATGAGGACATACCTATGTATGCGTGGGCCTCTTGTTGCAAGCCAGCTTCCTCTAACCATCTCTATAAACAGACGTCTAATATATCAGTATATGTGTGTGTGTGTGTGTGCGTGTGTGTGTGTGTGATAAGACCTGACAGTTTTATTACTACCTCATTGTCTTTTCCGGCGTTATATAGTCAGGTTTTAAAGTTGGTTTCACTTTTGACCTGCGGGCTATTATCTGTACTCTTAAGTATGGCTCGAACGCAATAAGCCCCTGTAAGACCTGGAATACACGTACATATGTGTATGTAACACTTAGTCTTCATGAGCTTAAACACTGAATGATCTATTAGCTATTTATATATCTGAATTTCATGACACACATAAAGGAATAGACGACTTGTGTGTGTGTGTGTGTGTGTGTGTGAGAGAGAGAGAGAGAGAGCACTCATATATACTAGAAATTGTATCTGTGCTTTATGTGTAATTTATCTACCATTTAACTTAAACTAATTAAACTCGTACTAATTATGCATACCGATAGAAAGTCATGGCATTTCAGGTTCTCAAAGCGTAGTGCAGTGTTGCCCACATGAAAGATGCCGCCGTCCTATCATTAAATATTTAATTTACAACGACTTTATATGTATATATGAATCTTTGCGCGCAGGTCTATGCATATGCATATAATAAATGATATCTCAGATTTATAAATGCATGTATTACTACCTGAGTAGGATCCCACTGCTTCCCTGAACAAAACGGCAAGATTGTCATACGCGCTTGCATGACGCCAGGGTACAAACCCATCTTGGCTAGCGCACGGATCAAGCCGAAGGGATTAGTGGCAATCTCGTCATCTTCAAATTGCAACGCAAATGTAACCTTATCCGGTACTGCTGTCATGCCAGCTGATTTTAACGCATTCATCCTCTCTCTCCTGATCATTTGACATCTGAATTTCTTGGTTAAGTTGTACTGGACGTGGAGGGGTAGCCTTGCCACTATTTCTTCCTGTAACTCCTCAGGGAGATGCTGTATCATATCGGCTAAAACCTGTAATAATACATTCAATATGTGGTGCGTATATATATATATATATATATATATATATATATATGTAGTATTTATGTGAGTTGCTTGCATGATAGACGCCTAAACCGCATATGTACACTACTTACTGCTGGCTTTTATATTCTATCCTCAAGAAGATAAATACATACGGCTGAAGAACGCGCACAATCTAGGTAAATAACAGAACCTGATCAGGCTGAGGCACCACTCTTTCCACCTGTTCCACGTTTGCAAGGCGATAGTGCGTCCACACACGTCCTGGAAACGATACTACCAAGGCCCCGTTCGGGAGAACGTCCGATATCTTCCTGTTAATAAAAGGAAACCCACGTAAATAAATGTTATGTCCGTGTATAGAAATCAATAATATACAATGTATAAATCTATCGGCTTACCCTGACTCCCATTGGCCTTCACCATCCACTAGCCAAAGTGGAAACGTTGGTTCGGTAACATCATTCCGAAGTTTTACGAAGTCTCCGATATTCAAACCTTCAGTTTTCACTAGACTGTTAACCGGTCCTTCCCATAGAACCTCTTGCCCGACAAAAGCCACTTCAACCAGCCTAAGATTTTTAACAATGCGGTACACCTTTCCCACAGGTGACAAGCTGGTGCCGAGACGTACAGAGTCCCCAACGCATAAGCCATCCAAGACAAGCCGAAGGTGTGCAGGAGCTACCTTGAAACACTGTCCGGATTCGTCACACTTGATAATAACCAGCTCGTTCTCTGTATCAACTCTAGCTACCGTACCAGTTCCGTGCGGGTCTGCCAACCAGCCGATTTGTGGAGCATCTCTGGAACTCTTACATTGTACTATGTCCCCCACTTCGAAAGTGTCTCTCCAACTCGACAAATACCTAACAGCTGGCAACTCTGCGTAATCCGGACCTTTCACCTATATAAATTGTTAATATGTATGTGTGTGCGTGCTATAGATGTATTCATATCTGTGATGTTCACACGTGAACTAGAAGTAACGGCACGGTGTGGGAATGCAGACCAGCTTTGTAATATGTGTGTATGTGTAAATCTGTATGAGTATGTGTATCCTTGCCATCTATAAGATATATTATATCTGAAAGTATAATAACTGAAAGTATCACATAATTTCTGCATATGATGGGCTCCCTCCCTCCCTCCCTCCCTCTCATGATATACAACATATAGAATATCTGATTAATGTACCTTCTTAATCAGGCCGAAAGGCTCATCATCTGCATGTAAATTCCTCCAGTCGCCATTTGGACTGGAAATCAAACAAGACGGCACATAAACAGTCATATACAAAGACACGCACACACAACCTCTGTAGTACGGAGAGGATCTCAGAAAACGTCGGACGATCTCGAGGGTCGCACTTAAAGCAGCTCGTAAGCATTCTTCGGAGTGCACAAGGTAAGTCTGCAGGAACAACCGGCATCTCACGTCTATCCACAACTGCATGGAATATCTCGTCCTGTGATTTGTGGTTAAAAGGTTTCTCTCCCGTCCACATCTCCACGAAACTGCATGCAAATCCCCAGCAGTCCTGCAGAACGTATGGTATAGTTACACTATGTAGAAGTACCTATGAATAAACCGTATCTGTATTACCGTCTCGAAAACTATTGGGCCGCGTATTTTTGGTTGCCATTGCTCTGGCGCCATATAATTTGGAGTCCCTATCAGCATAGGGCGACCTTCAGCAGATTTTGCTCCCATGAGCAAGTGAACGATCCCAGATTCTCCTAGAACGGCCTGATCACGCTCTATAAAGAAATTGGATGGCTTCAAGTTGAGGGCCATGAGTCCGTAAGAATGAAGCTCTAAAATCCCCCGAACCAAGTCTACCCCGTAGCTGGTCAACAGAAAGCATAAAGCATTAAAACACACACACACACACACACACACACATACACACAGACATAGACGCACAATAAAACTGAAGTGATTTATGCGATTTATGCGTGTCTATGCTTGTCTATGTATGTGGTATTACCGCAAAGCATCTGCAGGAGGAAGGCGTTCTCCTGGCAGCTGTGTCATACTGTCGGCAATAGAAGTCTCGTACAATTTAGTGATCACGCATGCCTGTTAAAAAAGAAACTTCAAATGAAACATATGAATATCTGAATGCGTTGTGTGTGTGTGTGAGTGAAGTCCCATTCTATTCATCTCTTGACAGCTCAACCTTGCCATTGTCCATGAAAATGCCTCTGGGCCAGTTGACATTAGAAGAAGCTCCTTGTGGAATAACGGAGACGATCTTGTCAAGCTTGCCGGTGAATATGCCTAAATGATCCTCTGAAATTGGTGGAAGCACCTTCACAGCGACTTTCTGGCACTTGTCAAAATCTTCATGTATAGTGGCAAGCCAAACATCGCCAAAGGGACCTGTAGACACAGTGGTCGGATTTTAGTAGAGACTTTACATATGTATTCCAGACGCACGCATAAACCCACAAAACAGTTAGAAATATGTTTTTTCTAAACAGACCTTGACTGATTGGGCAACACATATTCAGATCCTCTTGCGTCTTTGAACGTGGAAATGCTTCACGCACCGCTTCAGAGGAGTTGAGATCACCCATTATGCTCGAACTGTAAATCGAGTATTTTAGATAGAAAAGCAAGGCAACTAGCTAGTATACAGGAGTTCCAGTACCTTCTAATGTTCTTGACCATGGTTTCCTGGGGACCGTATGTATTGTCCAAGACCTCAATCTTCTTCTGCCTATAAGCACGAAATTTAGAGAGAAAAAATACCCAAAAAAATGTAGATAATACCCTTTCTTACAAAAGGATTATATTTTCATATATATATATATATATATATATATATATATATATATATATATATATATATATATATATAAACTTATATATAAGTATTCATTCATGCATGAGAGTGCCGGGATATAGTTTTCTCGGCTTTTTATGTTGTTTTCATTGTGGCGGAAATACGTTCTTATACTGTTTACCTTCTGAATGGAACAGAGATGAGCCGGAAAATGCAGAGCGGCTTTGATCGCGAAGAAAAAACTCCGTTTTGAAGAGAAATCTCACTTCAAATCACCTGAGCGCCATAGAAAATCAGGATCTTGGAGCAGCGCCCCTAAGAAATGTACAAGAATGCTCATACCTAGCTGCTGATGACGTCCTAGCTTAGCCTCCCATGGCGCCAAGAAATCGCCCTAAAAAATCCCTTGTTTCATCGTCTGTCCCAGCCGCATATCGACGGCCCAGCTTACGCCAGCTCTAATCTGTACTACACCTAGCCGTTAGCTGTGAAACGTGTCACGGATATGACCGTCGATGCTATAGGTATACGTATAATGTAGACGACTTGCAAATGACAATGAACACAGTAGTCTACAAAGTTAAGGTCGGCTGTGTGGAAATGATCACGTTCAAGATCGCTTTCGAGGCAGGGAGGAAGAACTCCACAAACCCTGGAGGTTAAGATCCAATAGTCTCTTTCTCCCATGGTCCATATCGTTTCCAACTTCTGTATGTTATCCAGAATCCTCTTCACAATGCTGCTCTTGTAGGATGAATACTTGATACTCATCGAGCTGAGCCGACAAAGATGGGAGTTTCCTTGAACACCACAGCCCTCCAGGTTGACAAACTCCATGAGACCACGACGATGTCCAACGGAATATTGTTAAACTACAGGTCGTATCCGCAGGAAACCCTGAATTAGCTACTGCTGCGGCCTCTTCTTAATCCGCTTGCTCATAGCTGTATTTATTGGTCTTGTTCTCCTTGCTATTAGGCTGCGTGGGACTTGTTCTTCCGCTCCCATTCTTCCTGCTTTTCTTCGATCTAGTGGGGAACGCTTAATTAGTTCATGGTATAGGACATGAACTTAAAGAGCCATGAGAGGTCTCTTCTACTAACCAGTGAGGAAAGCCCAGATGAAACAGTTTAATTCTCGACAAGCCACAACAATGTTATTCCAAATCACAAAATCGAGTTAAACTTGTAACTACCAGTTATAAATGGATTAACTCATACGATGTACCTATCTCACCACCATTAAACCTGGATTTGGAGGTCAGTTCTTGAAGATTCTTATATGCTCTGTGTGTGTGTGTGAGAGAGAGAGAGAGAGATTAAAGACATATCTCGCATAATCAAGATAGTCTGCTACTCCAAGTAAATGAGGAAGATTCATCTGACCTACCCTAGACAGAGCCTATTAATGTGGATGTAAGAAACAACATCTTTAAAGTTTCTACCAATCTCAAGGAGCATCCACAACTTTGTATTTCACACACACACTGAGGTGAGTCTCATGCATAAGAAACATTGCAGAGAAGACTATCTTGCGAATATATTAAAGAACATGTGGGTGCATCATGAGGTTGGGTATGCATGTTACTACCCGTATAACAAATCAAAGAATATTCTCTAGAAAGGTATAAGCTAGAATATTCCTAAAGAGTATACCTAGATCTAAGAAATTAAGGACACCTTAAGATTGGAAGCCTTTTGAGAGTAGCATGTGAAGACTAGAGACAACTCGGGAGGTCGGGTGGTTTTGTGAGGGTCTCTAGTTTGTACATAGTGGTGCCTAACAATTGGTATGGAGGCAAGGTTCGAGATGAGTGCCTGGTGGGAAGGGATAATACCACCTGTGTGGAGACGTTGGACATTGAAAACAAATTGTCAAGGAGAAGCAAGCCCTGGTAGCAAGGACAAGTAGACGCCTAAGAAGCTTTAGGAGATGGAGCGTGGAGAGGAGCACAAAGAACTTCTCTAAACCACAAGGTAAATTTTTATTTGTTCTTGCTCAATAGGTAAATACATGGCACGGGAGGAGCCACACACGTGCTATTGTGGTGGAGGAGACTTGGTGAGCGTCCAGTGCGAGTCCTTGTGGATAGCATGAGTAGCGATAACTTTGTGTCAACAAAGTTAGTGGAGGAGTGCAGCTTGCCCACGAAGACTGTGCCTCAATACGAATTTGAAGGCTCAACTATCACACAGAGCTACAGTGCTTGTGTGGAGGAGTTACAGCTGGAGGTTGGCAAAACCCAGCTGGTGGAGCTGCAGAAGAGCCTCAATACGAGATTGAGGGCTCAGCTATCACACAGAGCTACAGTGCTTGTGTGGAGGAGTTACAGCTGTAGGTTGGCAAAACCCAGCTGGTGGAGCTGCAGAAGACTGTGCCTCAATACGAGATTGAGGGCTCAGCTATCACACAGAGCTACAGTGCTTGTGTGGAGGAGTTACAGTGTAGGTTGGCAAAACCCAGCTGGTGGAGCTGCACGAAGACTGTGCCTCAATACGAGATTGAGGGCTCAGCTATCACACAGAGCTACAGTGCTTGTGTGGAGGAGTTACAGCTGTAGGTTGGCAAAACCCAGCTGGTGGAGCTGCAAAGACTGTGCCTCAATACGAGATTGAGGGCTTAGTTGTCACACAGAGCTAAATTGCTTGTGTGGAGGAGTTACAGCTAGAGGTTGGCAAAACCCAGCTGGTGGAGACTTTCTTTCTTGCGAAGCTAGTGCGTGTGGATCCTAAGATCTAGTGGAGCACCAAGCACATGAAGCTTGAGTATAGTGAAGTGAAAGACACTTGGTTTGGAACAAAGCTTGAGTCTCCAAACAAGTTCTTTTACTGTCACCTTGAGCAAAGCTGTTGTGCAGGAGTTTGCTGACGTCTTCCCTCCCGAGCTACCTCATGGCTTACCACATGCAAGAGGTGTGGAGCTGGAATAGGGTACGAAAGCCATTTACCGTAAGCCATTCCACTGAGCCATGCTAAGGAGCAAGAGGTTAAGAGACAAGTGATGGAGCTATTGGAATATGGCTTCATACAACTGAGCAAGTCTCCATTTGGTGCACCAGTATTGCTTGTCAGGAAGAAGATGGCACCATGAGGATGTGCATAGACTACAGAGCTCTCAACAAGCAAACAGTGAAGGACAATGCCCATGCCATGTGTGGATACTATCATGGATCATCTCGGTGGAGCCAGAGTGTTCACCAAGATAGTTGGGCATTTCAGTTCACTGTTATGCCATTCGGCTTAACAAATGCCCCAGTCACATTCACTTGATGACGATGAGGTGTTTGGTGACTACTTGCACGACTTTGTGGAGATCTTCCTCAAATATTCTTATTTACAGTAAGAATATGAAGGAGCATGTGCAGCATTTGCGAAGAGTTCTTCAGTTGTTGAGGGAGAACAAGCTCTATGCAAAGAAGAGCAAATGTGCATTTGCTCAGTGCAAAGTGGAGTATTTGGGTCACATTGTGATGCCAAGTGGAGTGAAGACTGATCCACAGAAGGTGGCAGTGGTGGAGCAATGGCCAGTTCCTAGCAATGCAGAAGAGTTACGGAGTTTTGGGCATGGCTGGTTATTACCGACGTATGTCAAGGATTATGCCAGAAAGCTTCTCCGTTAACTAGGTTGCTGAGGAAGGACGTTCCCTTTGCATGAAGTGCTTCAGAGAAGAGCAGTTTCCAAGCTTTGAAACAAGCTTTGGTACGTGCACCAGTTTTATGTATTGCAGATCCCTCTAAGCCTTATGAGGTATCATGTGATGCAAGTGGAGTGGCCATTGGAGTTGTACTTATGCAAGAGGGAAGGCCTATTGCTTATAAGAGTCGTACTTGAATCCTGCAGAGCAACAATACTCAACGTATGAGCAAGAACTACTGGCTATTGTTAATGCATTATGAGTTTGGAGGCACTATCTTTATGGTGCAAGTTTCAAAGTGTTTACAGATCACAAGACTTTGGTGTATCTTTTCAAACAAAAGAGTTAAACTCTCAGCAAGCTCGCTGGATGGTTAAGCTCATGGAGTTTGGCAAATTTCCTATTGAGCATTGCGTGGGAAAGGCTAACGTGGTGGTAGATGCTTTGTCACGCGTTAGGAGAGCCACAGTGGTTAGAGAATTCCAAACACGCTTATGTAATGCATTAACAAGGACGGTCAGTGAGTTTAGCCAGGTAGTTCAACATGCTCAAGCACAAGACGCTGAGGTGCAGGGCTCAGAGGACACCATTCTCATTTTAGGATGGAGTTTTGTACTACAATGGCCGTGTGTATCTTCCTCGTGTGGACCATTTGATCAACCAGGTACTATATTTCCATCATGATCACCTAGGCTGGTCATTTTGGGGGGAGGAAAATGTATGAGTTGATCAAGAGAAGGTTCTATTGGAGGAATATGAAAGTTAATATCATAGAGTACTGTAGGACTTGTACAAGTGTCAGCAAGTAAAGGTGCCCAGGGAAAAACCAAGTGGGCTATTAGTACCATATTGACAGGCGATGGGGCAGTATCTCTATGGACTTTGTCACCCATTTGCCAAGGACACAGTGGCATTGGAATGAGTCCATATTATGCTATGTTTGGACGGCATTCCAAGACAACTTTTGAGCTGGGTTTAGCAAGTAAGAAAGCTCAAGGCAACATGGATGAGGAAGCTAAAGATCTGAGTGTTGAGCTTAGAAACATTTAGAGTTTGTGCAAGAAAAACTGACACAGCTCAAAGTCGAGCTATTAAGTTTGTTAATGAGCATAGAAGCTTCCAAGAGTTCCAGGTGGAAGATTATGTATATCTCTGAATGGTATTTACCACACATGTAAGGCGGAACACTGTTGTGGCCTTACGGAAGGGACACAATTAAGTTGTCTCCCAGTACTCAGGTCCTTATGAGATTCTGAGCGTATCGATAAGGTGGCATATCGACTACGGCTGCCAGAAGGAGTGAGGGTGCACCCAGTGTTTCATGTTAGCCAGTTAAAGAGAGTACTCACAAGGAATCCCGGGTAGATTCTTTGTGAATGTACGAGGCTAATGATACAGACCAGTTGAGTAAGTTATACTGCCCTTGAGACAAGGACTTGCTAATGGGGGGAGGATTGTTACGACCAGTATAACGAATCAAAGAATATTCCCCAGAAAGGTATAAGCTAGAATATTCCTAAAGAGCTATACCTAGATCTAAGAGAATTAAGGACACCCTAAGATTGGAAGCCTTTTGAAGAGCAGCGTGGGAGACAGCTCAGGGGAGGTCAAGTGGTTTTGTGAGGGTCTATAGTTTGTACGTAGTGGTGCCTAACAATGCATGGGATAGATATATGATCATAATAGAGTACATACGTATATACTAGTTTTGATACTCCAGAAGCATACGGACATGTACAGACACATACAAAAGTCATGGACTACCCTTTTAATAAGTGACATCTGCCAAGCATATTCTATGAATATGCTCAGGCTGGCGTGTAGGGTATCCTAGAAGCATGGAGTGGAAGTTGGAGGCGCACCCTGACATGCCTAGAGGGAAGGTTTTGGGATTGATAGTGCTGGACGAATGGGGTGAGCATACAAAGGACGAGTATAACGCCATCCACGTAGCCGCCACCCCTGAGAGAGAGTGCACCGGAGAGGTGGAGGCTGGTCAAGGCTCATGGACATGCTGTGGGTCTCCCAAGTGAGGATGACATGGGAAACAACAAGGTCGGTCACAATGCCCTTGGAGCAGGACGTATCTTTGCGTAGGGAGCCAAGCTTGTGGACCAGGCTATTGCATCCAGGAAGATACTCCAGGGTGAGGGATTCAAATACATCCAAGAATCGTTTGCGAATGGTACTCTCCATTTAATTGGTTTGCTTAGCGACGGTGGTGTCCACTCTCGGTATGACCAGCTGTAGGGATTGATGAAAGGAGCCGTGGCAAACGGTGCAAAGAGGCTGCGAGTGCATGCTCTTACTAATGGGAGAGATGTCCTCGACCGGACAAGTTTCAAGTTCATTGAGATGCTGGAGAGGGATCTGGAAGAGCTGCGTAAGGAAGGATGCGATGCGTAGGTGGCTTCCGTGGGTGGGCGCATGTACGTGACCATGGACAGGTATGAGAACGACTGGAACGTGGTGAAGAGAGGATGGGATGCTCAAGTGCTGGGAAGCATCCCACAAGTTCAGAAGTGCACTAGAAGGTCTGAGGGCCCTAAAAGAAGCCGACCCCAAGTTCAACGACCAGTACTGCCCACCGTTTGTTGTAGTTGATAGTAACGGCAGCCCCGTTAGTCCAATAATGAATGGTGATGCGGTTGTTACCTTTAACTTTCGTGCTGATCGCATGCTCATGGTTGCCAAAGCTTTCGATCGAGAGCAGTTTCACGACTTTGATAGGGTGAGGTTCCCAAGCATCGATACACGGGAATGCTGCAGTACGACGGAGAAGAAAAGCTTCCGTCCAGGTACCTTGTGAATACTCCTGAGATTGACAGGACTTTTGGAGAGTATCTTGTGAAGAATGGCATGCAAACGTTTGCAAGCAGTGAGACTGTGAAGTTTGGGCACGTAACGTTTGTATGGAATGGAAACCGGATAGGTTTCTTCGACCTAGATTTGGAGGAGTACGTTGAGATCCCCAATGATACAAGAATAGTGTACAGTGAGAAGCCAAGGATGAAGGCTCTAGAGATTGCGGAGAAGGCACGTGATGCCATCATGAGCAAGAAGTTTGATAAGGTGAGGGTTAACTTACCAAATGGTGACATGGTTGGACACACTGGGGATCTCCATGCGACAATAGTGGCCTGTGAAGCAGCTGATCAAGCAGTGAAGATAATGCTGGATGCAATCGAGCAAGTTGGTGGGATATTTGTGATCACTGCTAACCATGGAAATGCCGAAAGCATGGCAAAGAGGAATCCAAAGACTGGAGAGCCCATGAGGGACAAGGACGGTAATGTTTAAATGCTCACTTCCCATACTTGTGCTCCAGTGCCTTTTATAATCGGAGGCCCTGGACTCACAAAAGAGATTAAGTTAAGGAAGGACCTTTCCTCTGCTGGCCTAGCAAACGTGGCTGCCACCGTGATGAATCTGCTCGGTTTCCTTGCTCCCTCAAACTACGAGCCATCCATGGTGGAGTGGAGGCCTTAGAGGGAAATTTCAATAAATTCATAAGTTGTGTATATTGTGTGTGTGTGTGTATGCGAGAGAGAGAGAGTACATATCATATATGGTAGGAAATGAGAAATGAAATGAAAAACAAGGCCTATATTCTCTGCGTGGGAACAACTACATGGACATCTCAATATACACATTGCACATATATCGTGATGAAAACTACTATATAAAATTGATATTTTTGCAGAATAGGCTTATGGTAATATAGTTATTTAAATTACACTATTGAATTTAATATTTAAAGAATAATAGAAGCTTTGCTAAAATCGCATCTCTAGTGGGTTGTTCCGTCCCATAAAAGTCATAAAAGCCATAAAAGAAACAATGCTTGTGGCATCTTTCATCATATTTAGCACACGCGGACTTGTGAGCTCTCTGCTCTTGCTGTATATAAGTTGAGCTCTCTCATAGCCCCATTGAACTTCCCAACACCTTCCCCGTTCACCTGGTGATGCACTTTCAAAACCCCCTACTTGCACTTCCCTCATCATCCATCTCTTTGTTCATGAATACCATCATCCTCAAAATCTTCCTTGCTCCTGTTTGTGTGAAGATACATCCATAGCTTCAAACTTCGCGCACGGGTCTCTGTACAAATATGTAAAAACCAAGTGCGTATATGTTGAGTGTTGCAATCTCTCTCTCTCTCCCTCCCTCTCTCTCTCTCTCACACACACGCGCACGTCCTATATGTTGATAACTACTATAGTTTCTAAATAGTAATATCGTTATTACTATCATACATATACATCTGACATATGTATGTCCATATATGCGTGCAATATACATGTCTACTGTGTGATGCACTCAGGAAACCATATGCACCTCTCATAATGGAGCCTGTCCAATACTCCACTCAAACCACATCAGATACATCTTCTACAGCATACTGTGAGTCCCTATTAAGTCCAAACATCTGCTCTTGTACCCGCTCCACCAGGAAGTCTTGTTACTGCATCCCGCAAGGCATAAAATCAGTAATGTGGGGGCCTGTCCGGCTTTAGCATGAAATGTCCCTGGCCTTCAAAGTCGAGAGAGAGAGAGAGAAAGATCATTGAAGCATATTTATTGTAAAATTTACATATATAGGTCGGATGACCGGAAGCTCCATTGAGAAGAGGGGGAGGAAAGCCCTCTTCTCTCTCTGAGCTATATATATACATCTCTACATGAATCTGGCTACAGACATAAGGTAACTGGAGCAGATATCTATATAACCTAGATTTATATGTATATCAATGGAGCAACTATCTAATAAATATAGATTTATATGAATACTAGAGGTTACATGGACAATATGAGCTCGAACCTTGAGCTATATTTGTAAATATGCATACTCAAAGACAGACAGACAGATGACAGAGGTACACACACATATACATACGAGTACACATGCAACTGTATGACATTGTATGTGTAATATATACTAACTTATATAAAACATACATACATACACACTAGAAATACCATGTAAGCAAAAGCTCTCTTTAGGATGGAGTATCATACTGAAGTAGGCACGCATGTCTTCGCAGCTCAGGGAGAGCTCTTCTGGGCTCTCATACATGTTTCTTCCCCGTACTTGCACCATTTTGCAAATGCTTCCTTGAGTTTTGTCAAAATCTTCATGGCAGGCCCCAGTCGTCAATATTCACACACGCTTCTCCTGTTCATTAGAATATATATGAATGATATGTTCATATGTAGGGACCTAGCATCAGAGCTCTCTCTCTCTCTCTCATATATCATCTTATCTCTTGAAAATGAATGATATCCTAACACGTGAATTGTTCATCATAACAACACCTGTCCATTCACTATTTGGAGCATTGTATTATTCAGAAAGGAACACCTCTTGGCTGCAATGTTGATTCTTCTGACTACTGGTTTTTGCTTTGGCTTTCTATTGTGAGTCTCTACCTCCTAAATCATATATAATTATGTGTGGGTGTTTAGCTATGAACCTAGTTACTGAATGAATATAATTTAGCAGAATATTCCAAGTATATCTCTCTCACACACACACACCTCGTTGCTTGCTTCGAGGTTAGCAATGCACTGAATTTGGACAGTCCCTTGTGATATCACCATCTTATCTCAGGGTTAAAGTTCCTAGACGGTAGTTATCTTCAGAGCTGGTCATGCTTTCATCTACTATCTTTGAATAGATACAAATGTTTATCTCACTGTTACTCAAGTGAGGTAACTAAAGCTTGTAAGTTACATGGGGCTGAATGGAATCCACCTTCCTATTCTTTTCAGCACTTGAACGGCTATTTCCAACTCTAAAGCAAGAATCCGCCTCCGTCTTCAGAACACATTTCGACTTCATTATGACTGTACCTTTACCATGCTTCATGTGTTCATGATATTCTTCCATGTTTCAGCAACCTTGTCAAGCCTCAAACTCTTCTGCTGTGACGAATATTTGGGGCTTCAGATTGGGTTTCCTTCCACAATCTCCACTATGAAAGAGCTAGCCATCCCATTGTGATACTTTCTCAAAAGTCCTTCCTCTGTAAGTCACTTGAGGCCTTCACGAAAATTTAATACGTGGCTGGGATAGACCGCTCTTCATCCAAACAATTGTACTACCGGGAAGAAATGTATAAGCAACTATTAGTGAGTACAAACCATAGAAATATGAATACATTTAATGTGTTTCACTCATTTTAGACACGCACAAACAATTGCACACACACGTACATGTCTGCAAAACCAACGTTATTACAATTTTGTCGACTAATTAAAACATAGACATTGCAACAGTAACACTATGCATTAAGACTGGATATACCAGGGCAAATACATACGTATACATATGAATATACAGAATAGGCATGCCGCTGAGAAGAATGGGAGCTCAAATGGGAGCAAGGACGTGATAGCTCCATGCCTTTTTCTGAGACCCCGACCTCGATGAAAACCTCGGATTCCTCCATCTTTAACCTTTTGGTGCTGCCTTGGCCCTCGAGCAAGCACGTTCTACTGTGCTCTTCTCTCTCCTCCTCTTGCAATGAAGAAGTTATATGCATGCCAGTAGTGAGACAGTGCATGGTGCGTGCGTGCGTGCATGTGCGTGTGTGTGTGTGTGTGTGTGAGAGAGAGAGAGAGAGAAGAGAGCAATGTTGCAAAATACGTTATATGTTCTAATGAAAAACAAATTTAAGAAGAGAATCATAGTTTTAGCCTACTACTCGGTCGTCCTCCTGGTTGAGACAAATATCGCCGTCCCAGAGTGTCCATTCCACCACTCGGTGTTTCTTTTCCTCTTCAGGTTCTTCCGGTCTTGCCTGTTCTTCTTCTTGTGTTCCCTGTTCTTTGTCCTCCAGGCTTGCTAGGAAATCCTCCTCCTTTTTTGCGGTTTCCTGTTTACTTTCATTCCTTCATAATAAGGTAGTTCCCCATACAAAGGAAAAACAGTCCAGCTCACGGCCTAATGAATACAAACTTCATAAGCCTCTTGGTCCTCCAAAAACTCGTCCATTTCGTCATCGTCAAAGATGTTTGCATGAAACATTCCACATCTGATCCACCAACATTTAATTATATATATATATAACTACCTGTAGAGTTTAGAAAGTTTGTCTTTGTAGAAAGCCATAATATAATCTCTATCTTGTTCTCGCTCCTTCTCAACCTTGCCCTTGGTAACTCTTTTGGCAATTCCTGGTAAGATGGGTAGTACAAATAACCCAATGAAGCATTGGATATCATAACTCGGGCTGGTCATTAGAAATCTTATTGAACAAAAAAGTAAATCTCAATCTCTCTCTTAGCGCTTGTGATTCCTTATGTAGAGCAAGATTGGTTCATCCGAATTACTGGAGAGCACTTGTGTTTCATCAAACACTTTTGCCACTGGTTCATCTATTCTCTGCCCCATACTAACCCTAACTATAAGAAAGATAGTTTGCCAGATATACCTTTTGTTAAATCTTAAAAATGCATTACATTATACACAGGAATTACATGTCTGTATTTACGTACCACACACACCCATATGGAGAGGCACAAAACAGAAACGCAATCTATGCCTTGAATTATTTAGAATTTTGTGTTTGATATGAACCATTATCTGCACGTATGTGTTACGAGTTTATATACATATACATGGAGACGTGTGTATATGCATGTATATGTAGTTCTCAGTCCTCTTGTGTGCGCATACATATGAATGTTTATGCAAGCACATGTATTATACATGTATATATATGCCTAAACATGTACACATATATGAGTACATGAATTATCTTACGACCACCCTACATCCTAAACCAACGTGGCCCCACCCTGAATCTTGAACCCATGTGGCCCCATCCATTGAAGTCATGTGGCCCCATTTAACGGTTGGTATTCTATATATTAGGGAAAACTGACTAGATTAAGGATAAACTCACTAGGTTAAAGATAATAACTAGGTTAAGGGATAAACTCTCCAGGTTAAGGATAACATTTGGGTTAATGGGCCATTAAATAGTTAATTATTATTAAATAATTAAGCCCTTGCATGAGCTTAAGTATAAATGCACCAGGTTAAGGATAACAACTAAGTTAAGAGTCCATTTTAGAAATAAACTCACCAAGTTAAGGATAATAACTGGGTAAAGGGTCATTAAATAGTTAAGCCCAAGCATGGTTTAAACCTAAGAGTTTAAGTATAAACTCACCAAATTAAGGAGTTTGTCAACCTGGAGGGCTGTGGTGTTCAAGGAAACTCCCATCTTTGTTGGCTCAACTCGATGAGTATCAAGTATTCATCCTACAAGAGCAGGATGTATCTCAATTGGAAGCCGATTGTGAAGAGGATTCTGGATAACATACAGAAGTTGGAAACGATATGGACCATGGAGAAAGAGACTATTGGATCTTAACCTCCCGGGTTTGTGGAGTTCTTCCTCCCTGCCTCGAAAGTGATCTTGAATGTGATCATTTCCACACAGCCAACCTTAACTTTGTAGACTATTGTGTTCATTGTTGACGCCCTTGTCATTTGCAAGTCGTCTAAACCCTAAACCCTAAACCCTAAACCCAACCAGACAGCCATGGGGAGCAACTTTGCTGTGGTATACGCTTGTCTCTTCCTTTGCAGTCTTGAGAATGAGTACAAGGAACACTATTTGCAGTGGCCCCTCTTGAAAGGTACATTGACGATGGAACAGGAGTCTGGACGAATGACGTAATTCCCTCAACGATTGGCTCTGGGTATAACCGCCTTTGCAGTTCGATCAAGATTACGGTTAAGGTCTCCTCCATGGAAATGGACATCCTCGACATCCACTTCTTCAAGGGACACAGGTTCGCCACCACAGCATTCTCGACTCTGAGACTTTTCAGAAGCCGATGAATACTTATCAGTACCTTCCTTGGAGCTCTACACACCCTCGGCATCAAAATCTCCTTCATTCGCGGAGAGTTACGCAGGTATCTCCTTAGAGAAAGTACTCACACAGGTTACCAACAGCGAAGGAACTGTTCTACAAGAGGTTACGCGCAAGAGGCTACCCGATCTCATTCTTGGACTTTGCATTTGATGCATTTCCTTATAGTTCTCGGAACAGCCTTTTTGCAGCTAGGTCTAAACGGGCACAAGGACGAAGGGCCCCCCTTGCCTTGAAGCTGAAGTATTCTTTGCATACTAAGGCCCTGGGCTTGGGGGATATCCTAAACCCTAAACGGTTTGGAAATGACCCCGTAGGATCACTCTCCAAAGTGATCATTTGCTGGAAGAAAGTTAGGAATCTCCAATCTTACTTTACCAGCAGTCACTGCCCTTTTGACCACGATCAACGACATGTCACCAAGTACCATAAGACATGGCACTTGACCTTCCACGTGGCCTTCCACATCCACGTCCACTTGGCCTTCCACGTCCACGACACTTGGCCTTTTGCATGTCACGACACTTGGCTTTCCATGTGTCCAAACTGGAGTATAAAAGGAGTATTCTAGGATTCTTTTTCCTAGGGTTCAAGATTAACACCACTTCCTACTGAAGATGTCCCAGTTAGGATGAAACTAGTTTAGGGATTGTGCAATTTTTCTTATCTCTTTTTCAATCCAGTGATCATTCCCCTCTTTAATTCTTCATATCTTTGATTTCCCTTTCTATTTCCCATCTCTTCATAAGGGAATTTTTTTTCAAGGGAATTTTTTTTCTCCCACCCATATGTACTCACTCTTTTGTAATCTGGGACTCCTCTATACTACTTGGCACACACTTCTTAAATCCTAAATCCTAAACCCTAAACCCTAAACCCTAAACAGTTTGAGCAATGATGTAACCTTTATTAGAAATGGATTCAATGATCTTTTGGTATTGGACATTGTCGATCCTACTGTACTGGTGAGGACGAGCATACTATTGTATGTTTGGGTTCGTGTAAAAAAGGGATATAATGAATTTGAGCTTATCTTATTTTAAAATTGAGACACTTATGTTTTAAAATTGACATGCATCATTTCTGAAATTTGTTTAATTAATTTTTGAAATTGGTCCAACATTATGTTAACTTTAATTAGTCAAAAGGATATATATGCTATCTGAAATAATAAAAGATTTTAGTGTGTAACAACCATAACACATAAATTGTGTTTAAACTAAGACAATATGAAGGAAAGGCAATGTTTTAGAAAGAGAAAGACACATCACTTAACATGAACATATAGAGCATAAAATACATAATACAATAATATATAAAATAATGAGTCATACAATTAGCAAATGTCCACGAGACTAGATCACTCTCTGGCATTAAATCAAATATTTATTTTGCAAAGAAACATGGTAATCCAAATGAAAATGTTATGTTCTGGCATGGAGTCAAAGGCAGATTTAGCTTTGTGCAGATGTCCAGGTCGGGCAAAGCCTATAAGCATCTTAGACTAGGTATGGACATGCATTTCTTTGAAGATCTTCTCTGCCTGGTGCATATGTCCATTGAAGGCATATGCATGCCATGAGAAGAGGGATTAAATCAAAGACTTGCTTTGCCTAATCCAAGTTCTTGCATTTTCCATATAGAAATACACATCATCTGGGTTTACTAAGACTCTAGAGTGTAAAAGCCTTGCTGCAGACGGGAATTGCATGAATTCAAGAGCTTCAAACATGCATTTCGATCATTCATTGAAGAATACTATTACATACATGTGTCATACATTTGTGTGCATGATGATGTATTACTTTGATTATTTACTACATGTACTTAAACAGAAGTACTTAGAGCTGGTTTTCATTGAATAATATTGTTTATTTATAATATATTATATATATACTAGTACACTTGCTTAGGCTTAACAATTTAATAATAGTTTACTATTTAATGAACTTTTAACTCAATTGTTATCCTTAACTTAGCGAATTTATCCTTAATCTCATGTTTGCCTATTTAACTATTTATTGACCCTTAACCTAGTTGTTATCCTTAACTTTATGAATTTATTTTTAAACTCTTAGGTTTACTCATGTATTTAATAACTTTTAACCCAATTATTATCCTCTTGCGCTTAACCTAATTGTTATTCTTAACCTGTTGAGTTTATCCCTAAGTTATATCCTTAACCCAATTGTTATCCTTAACGTGGTGAGTTTATTCTTAAGTCTGGACTTAACTATTTAATTACTCTTAACCCAGTTAACCTAATGAATTTATCCCTAAACTAAACTCTTATCCCATTTGTTATCCTTAACATAGTGAATTTATTCTTAAGTTGGACCCTTAACCTAGTTGTTATATGGGTTTCATATAATGCAATGCTCAGGACATGACCCACGAGGTCATGTCTCAAGCCTAAGGCCGAGGGATTGGTGAATCTAACAAGCCCATGTTCGTGTTTTAGGACAAGGGTCAAGCCTTAGGCACATGCCCAAGGGAGGTTAAGTCTCTTGGCCAAGTGTGCCTACCGGCACACATGGCTAGGGGTGTTTGTCCTCAAGGTATAGGAGCATGTCCGAGGATTGAACAACCTAGGCTTCTTAGTGAGGGTATTCCTAGACACAAGCACGGTTCCCTCTAGGGAACAAGGGTTAGGGTTTTCCATCTGTTGTCTGTATCCATATCGCAGCGGAACTATATCTATATCTATCTATCTATCTATATCTTCTCTCTATATATAGAGAGAGAGAAAGAAATAAAGACAGTTCCATTCTAGTGGATGAATATAAGCAGTTCATAATAACTCCACACACACACATAACTGATAATTGGTGATGAATTGAGTACAGAGGGCAGTGTTTGAGCCGGCAATGAACGGTGTGGATTTAATCGGCCGTGCAAAAACTGGTACTGGGAAAACATTAGCATTTGGCATTCCCATCACGGACAACATATACAAGGAGCGTAAAACTTCAAAAAGGTACGTTTTGTCTCTATTAATCTGTTGAAACGTGTGCTGTGTGTATGTGTGCCTGCTTATATGTAGAAGTTACTTATTCTTACACGTACCTAATAAGTAAATGTGTTGTATGTGCCATATATGCAATATATTGCATATTCAAGACTTAGCATTCATATATTCAATCCTGTTAACAATATGGGAGAGTGGAGAGTTCGCTAGTTGATATAATCGGGAAAGCTCAATTAAAGGATGATGATGTACAACAATAACAATACATGCGTTCATGCAGGAAATACTCTGCTGGACCTTCTGCTTTGATATTGGCACCAACGAGAGAGCTTGCAAAGCAGGTGGAGCAGGAGTTTGCTGGTAATGTACATGTATATAATACTGAATATAATATACTTATATATAATATGATATAATGATATACTGATAATGAATATTCTATAGAATCTGGAAAAGACCTTAAAACAGTATCCATGATGTCACAGAAGCGTACGCTCTCGCGTGGTGTAGACATCGCAGTAGGAACACCCGGGAGAATAATCGACTTATTAGAACAGGGTTGCCTAGACTTAAGCAGCGTCAAGTACATGGTTTTGGACGAGGCAGATCGAATGCTGGCCGTTGGATTTGAGGAGGATGTGGAGAGGATTATGGAGGAGCTGCCTGCTAAGCGGCAGAATATGCTCTTTTCTGCTACCATGCCTTCTTGGGTTCAGAAGTTGTCGAGGAAGTTTTTAAATAAGCCCGTCACGATAGATTTAGTAAGTGTTATATACACACACATGTCTATGGATGTGTATACATAAATGAATCCGTACATATTATGTGTGTCCGTGTCTTTGTGTATACTTGATATGTGTATCTTCTAGATGTTGTTCATCATTTAATAGTTGCATATGTGTATGTGATTGTACGTGGGTGGGTGTGGGTGAGGGAGTGAATGCGTTATTCTACAGTACATACATGTATGTGTATGTTATCTATATACACATTGTGTACATCAATAAACCTTCACTTCTCTTACATACGCACACCATACATATATACACACGTTACACACACATATATGTAGTTTTTGTATGTTGTGGCAATATACACGCATACAATAAAACTTTACTTTGGGTAGACATGTATTTTACTATGAATATCTTGTGTAATACATAATATATACATACACATGTGTATTCATTTTAATAGCTGGTGTTTATGTGTATATTATCTTTCGTTTGCTGAATAACTATTTTCTCTGAGAATGAAAGTTATAAAACTCATGGGAAGGTACAAAAACCATTACAGTGCCCTCTAATATACAGACGTATGTGTCTGTTATGAATATTAATTTTATGGTCGAGATGGTATAGACGTGTATTTGTTTTCTCTCTCTCTCTCTCTCTCACACACACACACTCACACTCATACACATACACATATCTATATGTATTACACATCTTTCTGATGAGAATGACTATAGATAGGAGAGGCAGATGAGAAGCTTGCTGAAGGCATCAAATTATACGCTGTTCAAGCTTCTAGAACCGGCAAAAGGAAGATTCTCAGTGACGTCATCACTGTAAGTTGTATATTATTATTAACATATTAAAACAACCGATATACACACTCATACATATATGTACGCGAAAAAAAAAAACAGATGTACTTAATGTTTGGGCACGTGAAAGTTCCAAGCACAGATGACTTAAAGTAAATAATATCAATATATGGACATACATTACACAAATAAAACACATTAAATTTATCAGGTGTATGGAAAAGCACAGAGACAAAGAAGGACGCAGAAGAGGTTTCAATGACAATGAACAGATCACTTGGGTGTGAGTCTCTACACGGGGACATTGCACAGTTTCAGAGAGAGAAAACTTTAGCAGCTTTTCACGAAGGCAACTCTCTCTCTCTCTCTGCGTGCGTGCGTGCGTGCATGCGTGTGTGTGCATGTTGTGAACTATATTGTTTGTATACAGGCAAGTTTTTGATACTAGTTGTCACCGGTGTTGCTGCTCGTTATCACAGACGTTGATCTTGTAAGTCTGATTGCTTTTATTTATTTATATCTAATCATTTCTCATAAAAAAAACTCTTAATAATGAGAAGACTGATGGTTTTAATATATAGTTGTATTAATTAAGTTTATATAAAGTAAATCAATTCCGGCAGATGAAAAATTATTCAATTATATAAAGAACAAAATAAACTTACTGTTTATATTAATAAAACTTATTTATACTAAGTAAATTTAGATATATAACTTAATATAATCAATGTGTTTTGCAGGTGATTCATTATGATTTACCACGAGATTCAGAGACATTTGTGCATCGATCTGGAAGAACAGGCCGAGGCAGGAAAAGATGGGAGTGCTTTAGTATTATATGACTCTGCTCAAAGACGTGTACTTAGACAAATAGAGCGAGACGTAGGCTGCAGTTTCCACTTCAGAAATGTACCCCTATTCGAGGAGGTAAACATATACCTGTGTGTATTCGTGAACATGCCATCACTCCCTGTTCTAGTTTGTATTTGGTAAATCCAAATACTATGTAAAATACTCGCATGTGTGTGTGGGTATGTGTGTATATATATCTGTGTGTGTGTGTGTGTGTGTGTGTGTGTGAGTGAGTGAGTGAGAGAGAGAATATTTATGCCACACCGAGTATAGAACTGTACACATCTTGTTAAGATATATCAACAGTACAAAATGTATACTCACACACATGCTCTAACGTGAGTGTCTGTAAACAGGTGTTGAAATCTTCTTCAGCGCAAGCAGTGGAACTAATAAAGAGTGTACATCCAGAGCTTCAAGATGTATTTCTAGACACAGCTCAGAAGCTATTGGATGAACACGGTGCAACTGCCTTCGCTGCTACCATTGCGCACATGAGCGGCTTCAGTCAACCCCTCCTGCTAGATCTCTCATCTCTCTTGAATCAGTAACACACACACACACACACATATATATACAGATATACATATATGTCTGAGTGTGTACATGTGTGTCGTGTTCTAGATACGTGTATAGGAAACTATACAGTCCAGGAATGGATATAAGAAGTGGACTCACTTATCTTGACAAAATTTCTGGCTTCCCCTGGTGAACAGAGTTATCATAATGCAAGGGTCATGCATTAGTGTCCAAAGATCACCCTTCACTTGCCTCCAAAGTAGAGCCAGTTTGTCATACGGATGCTACTTAAAATGCAAGTATATGTGTCATGATAAAGAAATGATCAAATTCAGGAACGTCTGTTTAGCCTTGAAAGTCATTTATAATTTTGAAAATCTCATGTTTATAAGTGTACAATAAAGAAATTTCATTTAAAAGACATACATTATTTATAAAAAAATATTATTAAATATTTATAACATGTCACAAATGGCCACTGTTTGTCTTCAAAAAGTGACCGCTTGCAACACCTCAAATGAACTGTAGAAGATGTATATCAGCTTCCATTGAAGAGCAGAGGTGCATCCTTGTCCGCACCGGCTACACTAAAACAGAACATGTCCGATGCCTGCCAATTTGGGTGGGGCGTATCCTCTAAATGCGGTGCCAATCATCCGTAATATAACCTCAATATGTGGCTAACAGCCGAGCCGGACTCGCGGCCCCCATCATGATGCGGGCCAATAATCCCCCCTTATTGGATCCCATTTGCCAATCGCGCACCGGGACACCCCCCGGATTCGACTAAACATTACCATATCTAATTCACGAGAAAAATACCGAATCATAAAGGTGGACAAGGATTTAGGGTTTATGCCCTACATTTTAAGAGTGGAATTCTAGGTCATCGATCCTCTGAATCAGGGCTTAGAAGAGAGCAGATTCTTGCGCTGCCGGTGGAGCTCCAGCAAGAAGTCATCAAAAGACTGCCTGCATGTGCAACTGCAGCTCAATCGTGAAAGCCGAGCTCGTGCAATCGAACAGGAGAGGACGCACATTGTTCAGGAGGCCGCACTGCGTAGGGAGGATATCACTTACGCGATCTGCTTTAATAATGAGGAAATAGCAGACAGTCCAACACTTCTCTCTAAGGCGGTCATTCATCCATGATGCAGCTTTACATGCGAAGGCTGCCATACTTCTCTGGCATCGAGTGGGATCCTTACGAGGTTTATTCCGCTCACTCACACTCTCTCACACACACAGATTCATACATACATATATGTATGTGTGTGTGCGTTTGGTTGCTTACGGTTGACCAACATTATACACACAAATGTATACACGCACACTTATTGTGTGTGTTTTCTCCAGGGAGTTGCAATGGTAGTCGGCAAAGCAGAATGAGGCTTAGTCTGGACCAGAGTTCGAAGAGGTATGATAAACTCCAAATAATACAGTTAGCTTTAAGCTGAAATTTTAACGTGCAGTCAATGTATATTGTTTCATAACATATCGTTACAGCTATATCATAATAGTTTAATAGTTTAAAAGCAATATATATGTTAACTAAACTTCAAATGCAGGTCTTTAGAGGGTTTCAGATTCTGAAGGGTCTTCGCCTTCCTAACCTCCGCATTTGTGCTAGACCCAGTAAGGCAAAACTTGGCTTAAAGCCAGATTTCATCACGCCAGACAAAAAACCAAAGGAGGTACTTTTGTGTGTGTTGTGTGGTGTTTGTCCTTTAAGTTTGACAAGAGAATCCCACAGCAAATCACATACATGTATGAATCTGAATTTTAAGTTTAACGCTATATATCTACACCAGATATATAGATATATATTACTCTGTTGTTGTTGTGTGCAGGATGGAAAGTGAAGAGAATGAGGAGAATCAGGTTTGTATTCTGCTATTTTCGAGTTTTAGCTAAATTGGTTGTTTCAGGAGGAGGGGGCATTGAGTATCGCTAAGTAAGCTTTAATTTGTTAACTATTGAGTTTGATGGAGGTTTTGATCACTGAATTGGCGCAAGTTTGAGTATATGTTTGACGAGTTAGCTAAACTAGGTTCAATTAATTGATTATATCGATCATTATGTTAATATTACCATCCATGTCACCAAGGAACACACAATTCACCACGTAGTTCACCAAACTTGCGTTTTCAGGGGGTGTTGGAATGGATTGGAGTACCTTAAGAACGTGAAATGCAAGCTTTAGGATGGAGGCTTTTAGATTGTGAGTCTGAACTGCAATTCCCGAGCATTCACGTTCTTAAGGTAGTGGGGCCTAAGATTTATTCATCATATAGTATAAAAGAATAGTTTAAATGTTTTAAAGTTTGATATTTCTTTTGCCGTCGGAGTTCTTAGCAGATACAACAGTTGGCGGACATTCTCACAAAGGCTTTCGAGTGAGCTGCAAGCTTAAAAAAGAACTCAGCTTGAGTGAGGGGGGAGTGTTGGAATCCTGAGATGATTCACAGGATTCACACATATTGGATCAGTTAGCTATGTATATACGTAGACACATGTACGAGCATATAAAGAATACACGAATAAAGGGCAGTATATTCTTAAGCTTAAAAGGTATAACTTTGAAATATATAAGTAGGGTGCTTGCAAGTAAGGAACAGAGATATGGGTTCTGAAGACAAGTGGAAGCTAGAGGCACACCCTAGCATGCCTAAAGGCAAGATTGTGGTGTTGATGGTGCTTGACGGATGGGGTGAGCAGATTAAGGACGAGTACAACGCCATCCATCTGGCTGCCACTCCTTGCATGGATTCTTTCAGAGAAACTGCTCCGGACGGGTGGAGATTAGTGAAGGCGCACGGGCCAGCTGTGGGTCTTCCAACCGAGGATGACATGGGAAACAGTGAGGTTGGTCACAATGCTCTGGGAGCGGGACGTATATTTGCACAGGGCGCTAAGCTTGTGGACCAGGCAATTGCATCCGGGAAGATATTCCAGGGCGAGGGGTTCAAGTATATCCAAGAATCGTTTGCAACTGGTACTCTCCATCTGATTGGTTTGCTGAGCGATGGTGGCGTCCACTCTCGATACGACCAACTGCAGGGATTGATGAAAGGAGCCGTGGCAGAGGGCGCCAAGAGACTGCGTGTCCATGCTCTTACGGACGGGCGAGATGTCCTGGATTGGGACAAGCTTCAAGTTCGTTGAGATGCTTGAGAGCGACCTCAAGGAGCTGCGGGAGAAAGGATGTGATGCCCAAGTGGCTTCAGTTGGCGGGCGCATGTATGTGACCATGGACAGATACGACAACGACTGGAACGTGGTGAAGAGGGGTTGGGACGCGCAAGTGCTGGAGAAGCACCCCACAAGTTCACAAGTGCACTGGAAGGCCTGAAGACCCTGAAAGAAGCCGATCCCAGGTTCAACGACCAGTACTGCCCACCGTTGTTGTAGTCGACGGTAAAGGGAGCCCTGTTGGCCCGATAGTTGATGGTGATGCCGTTGTTACCTTCAACTTTCGTGCCGACCGCATGCTCATGGCTGCCAAGGCTCTGGAGAGGAACGAGTTTGACAAGTTTGACCGGGTCAGATTCCCTAAGATCCGGTACGCGGGAATGCTGCAGTACGATGGGGAAGAGAAGCTTCCGTCAGAATATCTCGTCAGTCCACCCGACATCGATAGGACCTCCGGAGAGTATCTCGCAAAGAACGGCATGCGGACGTTTGCGTGCAGCGAGACTGTGAAGTTTGGGCACGTCACCTTCAACTGGAATGGAAACCGTATGGGTTACTTGGACCCGGAGCTGGAGGAGTATGTTGAGATTCCCAGCGACACCGGAATCGTGTTCAGCCAGAAGCCCAAGATGAAGGCGCTCGAGATCGCCGAGAAGGCACGTGATGCCATCCTAAGTAACAAGTTTGATCATGTAAGAGTCAACTTACCCAATGGCGATATGGTTGGACACACTGGGGATCTCCAGGCGACCATTGTGGCCTGTGAAGCAGCTGATCAGGCGGTGAAGATAATGGTCGATGCGATTGAGCAGGTCGGTGGGATATTCGTCATCACTGCAGACCATGGAAACGCTGAAAATATGGTCAAGAGGAACCCAAAGACAGGGGAGCCTGTCAGGGACAAGGAGGGGAAGATTCAGATGCTCACTTCACACACCTGTGCTCCTGTGCCGTTCATCGTTGGAGGCCCCGGACTGGCAGACGAGATTAAGCTAAGGAAAGATCTACCCTCGGCTGGCCTGGCAAATGTGGCTGCCACGGTGATGAATTTGATGGGTCTTGTTGCGCCTTCTGACTATGAGCCCTCCATGGTTGAGTGGAGGCCATAGATCCTCTTCTTTTCGTTACACTGAGCACCTTCACTATCTTCTTTATAATATATCTTCAGCTCTGGTGCTTCTTTTTTTATTTTTCCATTCAAAAGTAGCTTACTTATTTTAACGTAATATAAAATCAGCAAGGTGACTAAGTGTATGTAATTAAGGTATTAATATATATATATATATATATATAATATATATATATATATATATATATAATGTTATTTATGTAAATATAATATATATTTAAGTACTTAACGTTGAGCTTCATGTGTGCAAAGAATATAAAATCAGCAAGTCTAATTAATTTATTGAACTAGCATAATGGTAGGGAGAGTTATGTGAAGTACGAGCTTCATGTTAATATAAAATCAGCAAAGTATAATTAATTTCTTATATATATAAGAGGAGGTGCTTCAATCATTCAAAATGAATGATTCAGTTCCAGGCACACATACGTCACCATTTTTTACGATTTCCTTGGAGTCTTCATGTTCTTCTTTATTGTGAAAGAGCGGCGATTTTTGTTAAAGAACTAGCATATGCATTATCCCATGGATTGGTGGGCTTAATTATTTAATAATATTTATTTTATTTAATTATTATTTTTAATTTGATAAATTTATTCTTAAATTAAAATTTTAACCCAGTACTTAATGAGTTTATCTTTTAATTTGTATTTTTTAAGTTATTATGCCCTGTGGGATTTAAGATTTAATATATCCGTTGTATAAGATTTAAGATATTTGTTGATGGGGTGTTAATGACGTACGAACGTACATAATAACCTTATTATATATAGTAACACTATTTAACTATTTAATGAACTGTTAACCCAATATTTAATAAATTTATTTATGATATAATTTGCATTTATCCCGTAGAATGTTAGAAGGATTGCATTCACGATCAGATTTACTACACGATCTCGTTATTTTATTTAGAATGATATTGCCCCACCGATATGCAATTATTCTCGTCGCCATTAGTTTTAACTCTAATTATTATTTTTAACATGATAAATTTATTTTTAAATTAAATTGTTAAGTTAATTATTATCTTTAATTTGATAGCTTAAGTTATGTGTTTATGAAATAATTCTTTCTTTATTAAGCATGTGATAACTTAATTTTTTAAAGAGTCTTATGATTCATGTAATAACATATGAAATTTCTCTTTTTTAATTATTAAGTGTGTGAGATAAAAAATTTTCTCTTTTAAATTATTGTGTATATTTGATAATACATAAAATCTTTATCTCTGTCATTGTGTTAAATTATTATGGGTATGTGATAACTTTTCTTTTTTAATTATCTTAAATTATTATTTATGTAATAACTTAACTCTCTTTATTTTCTTTTCCTTTCAAATTATTATTGTATTAAAATTCTTAAAGAGTTTAAAATAATCGTATTTAGGTGGTCATCGTACAAGATGTAAAATAATTATTTATTATTTATTTAATATTGATAATAACTATTAAATAAGATTTATAATATCATTAAATAAGATTTACAATGGCAGTTAATTAGACAATTTATAATAACTACTGTTGGATAGATTTAAGACGGTTGCGTAATAGAATTTAAAACTACCGTTGATGAAGTATTCACAATAGACACACAGTAAACTTAATATATAAGAACAACCCTTTTTTGTGTAGAAAGTGCAAACTCAACACTCCATGCAACAACCACACAACACAATTCACTTTGTGTATGTGTGTGTGTGTTTATCCATGAACGTCTATGTGTATGTAGAGAGTAATGAACATACAGTGAACTGACTTATATACAATGCATTCTTGTATACAACGATATGTATGTGAAAAATTGTATATACGCACACTATATGTATTTTATGTATATGTAAGTAAAATACGAATACATTCTTAATATGTACAAAAATGTTGGACATACCAAAAGTAAAACGAAAGTCTCGAGTATATTCTATTTAACGTTTTGTTTTTCTAGAGTGTGTTCTTTTATTATTTATTGGATGTTCAAACTTAATAATTGCAGTTAAATATTTGGCTCCACTATTTTTTGAATCCACAAGTATCGGTTCATGACAATACTAAAATACCAACTTGATCTATATACCTTGACATTGAAAAGCTCGAAAGTCCTTTTAAAGATGCTGCTTAAAAACACAAGTATATGTGTCACGGTGAAGAATCAGGAACGTCTGTTTAGCTTTGAAAGTCACAAATGGCCAATGCATGACTATCGGAGAGGACCGGTATGCCAAAGCCCCCACTATCACAGGTTGTATAACTTATGAACGGCCAGGTTGTAAATGTGCTTCGTATTCTAACTGATGAGCACGTGCTCTGGTTACTCTTGGTTGTACTGTGTACACGTTGCAATACGGTAGTGAACATCGTTCAGAATCGCTTGTGATTCCCGATCAAGAGCTTGTTTGTCTTCAAAGAGTGCCTGTCCAGTAACCGCTTGCAACACCTAAAATCGGACTGTAGAAGTTCGTACAAAAGGACCAACCTTAATATGTGGCTAACAGCCGAGCTGGAACCGGCGCTTTGACATGCATCGTGATGCACCCTTATTAGGCCACGGCCCATTCGCCAGAGGGGACTGACCAATACCATCTACTTAAGAGAGAAATAACGAGAAAACTTAACGATTTAGGGTTTATGCCCTATATTTTAAGAAGCGATCGTCGATCGAAGCTCTGTTTTCTGAATCAGGGTTTAGAGAGTGATTGTTGATCTGCTAGTGAACCTCCAGTTAGAAATCATCATAAGACTGCCACTTTATGTGCAATTTCAATTCAATTGTGAAATCCGAACTTGTGCAATCAGGACGCAAATTGTTCAGGATGTTGCACCCCAGCATAGGGATGATATCACGTACGTGATCTGATTTAATAACAAGGAAATAACAAGTAGTTCAATAGTTCTGTCTAAGGCGGTCAACTCGTCCATGTTGCAGTTTTACATGCGAAGGTTGACATACTTATCTGACATTGAATGAGAACCTTACGAGGTTTATTCTACTCACTCACTTTGTGTGAGGGTACATATGATTCAGTCATTGAGTTTGTGCTGTATATATGCGTGTGTGTGTTTGGTTGCTTACGGTTGATCAACATTATACATGCACATACACGCACATATGATTCAGTCATTGAGTTTGTGTTGTATATATGTGTGTGTGTTTGGTTGCTTACGGTTGACCAACATTATACATACACACCACAATATATTTTTTATACATTTTAAAATATTTATAAGATTGATTCAAACAACTTTACGCTAGCGTGTTTTGAATTTCAACTTCAGTTTATATTCAAAATATTCTTATAAGTCTGAACGACTTTATACTAGCGGTCGAAATTTAACAACTCTTTTGAATTGTTAAAATGATAACTTATGCGTACGTTAACCAAAAATAGATTAAACATGAAAAAAAATTATCTTTTATATTAATTTAAATACTCTAGATAGATCTAGAGCTTCAAAGTGTTTCTGTAATGGCTTTGTCTTGGTTTCTTGTATTGTTCGCAAGTATATGGATTTCTGAAGCTCAAAAATTGTTCAAACTCATTAAAAGATGAGAAATTATTACAATGTTTTAAGAACAAGTTAAATGATTGTATACTTGCCAATAAACACACACACCCACACACACTTTGTGCACAACTAATGCTTTTGGAGATTTATTTAAATTCTCACCATCCTCCTTTACAACTCCGTAAGTATATTATCTGTGTGTGTGGGTGTAATAAACACATCATATTTATAAGGCTGAATCTCACACACACACACATACACACACAGAGTTAATATATAGCATTTGAGTTATAGCGGGACGTACAGGGCGCTACCAGGCAATTGCATCCATGTGTGTTTATCCATGTATACAAATATAAACGCCTCTGCATATTTATATAATAATGAACATAGATATGTCATATATACAGTGCAGGTAAGGACACATTATATTCTTGCACAAAACAAACACACACACGCTGTATGTATTTTATATCAAAATATATGTTCGACATAGAAAAAGCAAAATGGAATATTCTTGAGATGTGTTCTTTTATTGGATGTTCAAACATTTCTACTTTAATAATTGCAGTCAAATGCCGGCTAAACCACACGTGCGCCCTCACCCTAATAATGATATGACACGTGGGCGGCTTTATTAGATTTTGATCAAATTATAGAGTTAGTAAATTATAAACTTAATACATTGTATTAATGTATAATAAAACTTAAAATAAATAAGAAAGACTTTTATTTCTGTTAAATGAGAAATAAAAGATGCCTATTACAATATATACATTAAATTTCAAATCTGTATTAGACAAAATCCTAGGTCTCTTATTTTGATTTTATTTTATAAATCCATTTTTTGCATCTATAATAGAGTGTTAACTATATCTAATTCACAGATTTTTTTTTGGAATCGTAATCTTGACTACATTATAATGTAAAGTAGTTATACACAAAATTCTAGATATATATGCACATGTAAAGAATATATATAATATATTCTAAAATATTTATAGGATTTGTTCGAATAACTTTACAACTTCAATTTATATTTATATTGTCGTCTCCAGGTAATCTCATAAGTCTGAACGACTTTATACCAGTGGTCAAAATTTAACCACTGTTTTGAATTGTTCAAATGATAAGTTATGCATTAACTTGTATCAATTTAAGAAAAAAATTCAAGAAGTAACTTGTTTGTATTAATTTAAATACTCTAAATAGATCTAGAGCTTCAAAGTGTTTCTGTAATGGCTCTGTCTTGGTTTCTTGTATTGTTCGCAAGTATATGGATTTCTGAAGCTCAAAATTGTTCAAACTCATTAAAAGATGAGAAATTATTACAATGTTTTAAGAACAAGTTAGATGATCACCAAGGTGCACTAGATAGCTGGAATAATAAGAATTTGAGTTCTTGGAGTGGCATACAATGGAACAATAAAAGTAATGTGGTGGGAATGGATCTTTCTAAGTTTAATTTGAGTGGTGAATTATGGCCGTTCTGGTGCATGCTTCCCAGGCTTGAATCCTTGGATTATCATACAATAATCTTAGTGGGCACCTTGATTCACATGATATCCACAAGTGTCAGAATGGTGTACTCCAAGTCCTTAATCTCTACAGTAATTCTCTATTTGGTAATGTGCCCAGAAGTGTTTTGTCCATTAGGAGTCTTGTAGAGATTGAACTTGGACTCAATCGCTTCTCTGGACCAATCCCTTCAGGTATTTCTTAATATTATTCATAAACATATACAAATTAGAAAACTAATCCATTACATTCAGATGTTGGAAAGCTTGACAAACTTATGGCTTTGGGTCTAGCTAACAATAACTTGTCTGGGGAAGTGCTTAAGGAGCTCTTTAATTGTACCCAGTTAAAGTTTCTAGATCTATCTAGCAACCTTCTCAGTGGGGTCATACCTGAAGAGGTTGGGAGCCTCTCACAGCTCCAGGTGTTGGATCTATCTAGCAATGAGTTTAGAGGTTCTATTCCAGTTGAAATTGGCTATCTCTCAAGGTTGAAAACCCTGTATCTGTTCAACAGTATCGTCAATGGTGTCATTCCAGATGAAATCTTCAACTGCACCAAGTTGCAGAGGTTATCTCTAGGCTTCAACATGTTGAATGGTGAAATACCGAGCGGCATTGGCAACCTTCGTGATCTGAGGACGCTAGCACTCAATGCTAATAACTTAACAGGAAGTTTACCTCATAGCATTGGGAACCTTACTGCACTTAAGGTAGTCGATTTTGGCTTCAATAATTTATCTGGCAAGCTTCCCTCCAGCATGCAGCACATGTCCTCACTGAAGTACTTCTCAGTCTCTACCAATCACATGCAAGGTGACATTCCCGCCTGGATCGGAAACCTGACTAATCTCCGGCAGCTTATTCTGTATCGGAACAGGTTTACCGGAACCATTCCCAACAGCTTGCAAATCTGGAGTATATGAAGCAGTACAGAGAGGTCACGGAGGACCCCCGACACCAGAGGGCTTGGGTTTTCTCTCGACTTAAGTCCTTCAGGTGGTGAGGCAAAGAAGGAGCTCGACTACTTCCAGTACGACTACTACCCCACGATGTTCGACTTGTGCGGGAACATGCTCACAGGTTCCATACCCGGCGAGATTGGAAACCTCCAGAACCTGCAGCACCTCTGGCTGTGTGACAACCGGTTGACAGGTGGCATCCCAGCGTCGCTTTCGAATGCAACCCGTCTCTTGTTACTCCAACTGTATAACAACCAGCTGGAGGGTTCGATTCCTGTGGAGCTCACTCGTTATCATCGCTTTCGTATTTCAACGTCTCAAACAACCGTCTCACCGGACTTATTCCGAGGTCAGGCCAGTTTGGCACGTTCGATGATCCCTCAGCATATTCTGGGAATCCAGGACTCTGTGGCCCTCCACTCAACACCACGTGTCTTTCTTCTCCACCACCGGGACCGGTCAAAAATGAAGAAGAAGAAAAATTCCTTCCCCTCCTTCCTTTCTTAGTTGCTATGGGGATTACATTTCCTGTTGCTTTCTGGGTTACTACGTGTCTTGCACCACCGATATTTGTTAATAAGCTATTTAGGTGCTTCTGATGCATATATTATAATTCATTAGCAAAAATGTATATATTGTTACCTTTAATAAAGAAAACTCCCTCGTTTAACTATATAAATTTAACAGAAGATTCTCATGAACATATTACTTTCTTTTAAGTTAAAAGGGTCACAACTCAAAGCACTTAGATAATCGCATATTACACTAATAGTATCTTCAGCTGAGTTCCTCATAACGAACTTGGACAATGAACTACAGCTTCACCTGGCCATATATAAGACATATCAGTAATACATATGTGCATAACACACACCATAGTATACAGCAGACTCACAAACAAAACAAACACACAAACACACCTGCTTTGGATCGTAGACGACATCATCATTGTAGTCGAGAGGGCTGTCATCTTTACCAGAAGGCTTAAGCGCACCACATGGGACTGTTACCCCATGTTTCCACTCGAAATACTCAGATGAATCTGGCATCTTCTTCCCCATGCCCTTGATCGCCACCTTATCCTTTTCATACTTGCTAACGTCCTATAAAAACACATTACATACACTTCAACATACACCTCATCCGTATTCCACTATATTTATCTAGTACATACACAAGCTTTACCTCAGCCGGCTTAGTAAGTTCCAGTATTTCATCACCGAGTCCAACTATAGCCAGCATCAAGAACCCTCTGGACGATCCACGCCAGTAAATCCATAATTTGCTGCTTTACATGAGGCATCCGTGCAGTAGAGTCCCCTTCCAAACTGCATGCACATACACGTGCTTAGCCATCTGCACATAAACATATACCTCCTTACCATGTATCCTGGCACAGGCGCTTCAAGGATTGCCGGTATCATTCCTTTAGCCAGATATCTCACCAAGTTGCAAGTCCGTGTTCCTGAACATAACAATACAAGACTCTTACATACAATTGTGCATGTAGATACACACATACAAACTTACCACACCAAATAAGCACTTTATTGTTCAGCTTATTAACCTCTTCAAGTGTAGGTCCTGCACGACTGTCCACCATAAACAACTCCTCCATTGTGACACCAACAGTCTACAAGCACGAATAATTCCGGAAACATATAAAAAGACACACAGATAGAAACGCCATCACCACGCTAACCTACCACATCATCATATTTAACGGGCTCGTAAGTCTTTTCAAGGTACTTCTGCACCATCTTATAGTCATCACTCTCCTTACCCACTACAGAGATAGAGCAGTTTAACTTCTCATAACGATCAGATAGAGGATCATCCAGAGTGGCACCAGTTAAATCCCCAATTATGTGTGCTGCCACAGCTATGTCTCTCACAGACTCGAGCACACTCGCACCCTGCAAACAAGGTTCACAATTGAGTATATACAAAGTGATACTATACACACACACATACATACCAACTCTATAAGATGGACCATGTCATTAATAACAGTTGGATGAGTGGAGGGAACCAATGAGAACCATCTGTTACTGAAGTCTAAACACATCTGCTCGTGCTTCCTTGTGTCATTCTTGTGCTTCCTCAGGTAATCAGCAAACTCCAGTCGACACTCTTCACCTGTATTAAACTTTCATTAATCACATTGTGTGATATATATTCCAGTAATAAGCACTTCATACATGAAGAATCATATCTTATTGCAGCTTAAATAAATTAGATGTAAGCTTTACGCATATAACACTTACATCTTTTGATGTGGAATTCAGTAAAGCACCCTGAAGGCAACTCTGGTGAGTGTATTCCCATCTCAAACATGCCTTGCCTGCACACACGCACACACACCCAGTTAACCCCACATTTGCAAACAAAGTCATTAACAAGAATGGTTTACCTGTAAACAGATTGGCTAAATAGAAGTTTATACATACGTGCAACCTTTGGATCAAGCTTTGTGTGTGCAGCCGCTGAACCAAGCTGCTTATCTGATAAACGTGGATCAATTGCATCATCCTGCATATATAAACACACACATTAACACATTTAACTGTTTCTATGACACATACACATTATAAATATCAATGTGTAACATCTCAACATGTAAGTACCATATATGCCTAAATTACTACTAACCATATCGAGGGGATAGAACTTAGATCGTTTCTTTGTGAATTTCTTCTGGCGTTCCCACGGCTCGAACTCATTACCGGTTAGTTCCTCAAACAAGGTGGCAAAACCGTTTAGCGCCTTGGTTAAGTTAGCCTGCTCATCAAGACGCTCGTTCAATGGTATTCCAGTGACAAGCCTCCCTCTCTTGTGATAATGGTAAAGAGTTCCGTCAGGTACCTTAACCAGCTGCATTACTGCAACACTGTGATCTTTTGGGAAACCTTCCTTTGGATGTGGAGGTAAGGTTATACTGGTGGTGCAGCATGCTGAATTCTTCACACTCTACAGGATGAAGAACTTTATGCACTTTTCGCTGGAGGAGTGCAAGTGGAAGCTGTGCCGGTGGTCAGAGACAAAAAGACCAACGTTGCTAAAGGCTTTGCATTCGTACTGTTCAAGGCTAACCTCCTCTGTAGACAAGTCCCCTGGCTACATGCCTTGAGTGGTAACACGATTCGGTGCACAATTGATGCTGTTAAACATATCTAAGGCCTTTAAACTCTCCATTCTCCACGTATCCCAGAATTAAAGCGCTCCATGATATAACATCCCGATGCACCAGTTTATCAGAAACAATCCTTTCCTGTGAGATCTCCCCGCATTTTTTATACATATCCACCGAAGTGTTTGCTACAAGCATGTCGTTGTCAAAGCCAAACTCTCTGGCTTGTCTATGAATGGCCAATCCAAGTCTTCTTGTCCAGCTTGTTCTGCACAAGCCTTGAATGCAGAAACAAACGTGAAACCATTTGGTGGACAGTCCATGCTGTTGAACACATCCAAGGCCACTGAGCTTTGCCCAATTTCCACGTATCCAAGGATTTAAGCACTCCTAGAAACGACATTGTGCTGGAGCATGTTCTCGAAAACTTTCCGGGCTCCTGCATGCTGACACACTTACTGTACATTCTAATCAAACTAGTGGAGGCAAATGGGTTCTTGTGACAGCCAGTTTCTGCTGCATAAGTATGTAAGAGTTTGCCTCTCTGCAACTCTTTCCCTTTGGCACATTGTTTTAGCTGGGCAATCAGTGCAGTCCTAGAGACTATATATTGTTCCCTGACTTTGCTGTTACTAGACGAAAGTTTTCCGGAACATGCAAGCTTATGTTTCATCCAAATGGGTTTAGCATCACCTCATAACCTACTTTCTCCTCTTAAGTTGGTACTGTTTATACTTCTATGTGAAACTGCGCATAGACACGCACACGCTAGTTACAATTTAACAACGTTTAATCTAAATCCTAAGATGTTTAAACATAATTTAATTTTATGCTAAAGTAATACAAAAGTTAACTTACACTTTCAGATAATATTATTCTTAGACACACGCTTATACACACGTATGGTGTAAGTGTAATGTCAAAACTGGGGGTAATTATATACATATACGAGGTGTACATATGTATAGATACGGCCATAATCATAAGCATACTTCATATATACACACACGCAAGCCGCAGTTAGCCAAGCCAACGATTACCTTTGTTCAACAATATATATAAATATATACATGTGTCACATAGAAAGACACGTGTGTGCATCGGCAAGGTGAAATCAACAGTCTCAGATGCCAGAAAACTGTTAATGCTATCCGGTGATTCTTTACCGGAGCCAGCTGAATCTGGATATAGAACTAAGTGGCAAAATGCTACTGGTGAATACATATACACGTGGCAAAACCTTGCGGTATATCCGGTGATTCTTTACCGTGGCAAAATGCTAATGGTGAATACGTATACACGTGGCATCACCTTGAGGGAAAAAAGTACGTAGTTCCGGCGGTTTTGAACCCACGACCTTCGACTCATAAGAGCAATGCTCTACCGACTGAGCTACAAAACTTTAACAAAAGAATTGTAACCTATTTTTAATTTAAAATGCAGATTTTAAAAGTATATATTCTCTATATATATATACACACATACATGACATATGCTTTGTATGTCTATAAAACAACACCAATACAGCATACACAACATTTTAACTTATCTTAGTTAGGTTCACTTTCTTCTGATATCTCTCGCGCGCAAACGCAAACACACACACACACAATGTAGATTTTTCTTACCATTGAGATGTATATTCATCTCCGCGTGCGTCAACATATATCCAAATCTACGTATATGCTTCCTCTTGTGAGGGAGAGACGGGCAGGTGCTTTCATTGTCAATCTAACCACGCTTGGTGCTCATCTTGATGTAAGCCAGGGAGAGGGAGGGAGCATAAGCAGCTACTTAGAAGCAGTCAAGTATGGTAAGAAGTTTGGTTCCACAGGATTTAAAACAACAGACATCTGTTGACAGCAATCAACTAAATGACACAGTTGCATTTGCAGTCATCATCAAGTACCTATTAGAAAAGTCATGTGTGTGTGTGTGAGAGAGAGAGAGAGGGGGGGGGGGGGGAAAGAGAAGGGGAGAGGAGCATCGTCTTACACGTTTGCAAGATTGAGATCTTTTGCCCACAAATTACATTTTTCAACTTATAAACAAGCTAAAGAGCGTGGCCTTGACAAGGGCCTGTTTGTGGCAAGCACCTTGGTGGATATGTATAAATGTGGTGAGATGTTAAAGGTAAGGCACCGGAGTTGTGTGTCGTGGAACGCTGTCCGATCTCTAGTGCACCTAAACTAGCACATTCTTTTAACACAATAACAAATGTAACATGGCTCGGCTGACAGTCCATCCTCTCGAACAAGTCCTGGAACTCTCTCCATTCTCCACGTATCCAAGTATCAAAGCGTTCCACGTTTCAAACTTAAATCTAATTAAGAGGATAACTGTCTACGTATGTATACACACAAAACGGTTCAGCGTTATAAATATGATGTGTTTATTTACCCACAACAGATAATATACTTACGGAGTTGTAAAGGAGGATGGTGAGAATTTAAATAAATCTCCAAAAGGATTAGTAGATTGTGAATCTTCAGACTTGCTTTTGGACAGAACTTGTATTAACAATGCACTCAACCAGGAAAAATGTAGAACTATTCTCCTGTGCACAAAGTGTGTGTGTGTGTGTGTGTTTGTTATTGGCAAGTATACTTGCATGTTGGATGAATATCCCATAATTGTGTAGCAAACATGAATATACATGCATACACACAGATAGCGATACTCAATGCTCCTCCTCCTCCTGAAACAACAAATTTAGCTAAAACTTGAAAAAAACAGATTACAAACCTGGTTTTCCATTTTATCCACCTTCATTCTCTTCAGCTTCTCCAGTCTTTGCATCCTGAAAATCAATATACACACAACAACAACAAATTAATATACATCTATATATCTGGTGTAGATATATATGCTAAACTTAGCTCAGTTCCATACATATGATTTAAATGTCACTCTTGTCAAACTTAAAGGAGACACACACACACACAAAAGTACCTCCTTTGGTTTTCTGGTGTGACGAAATCTAGCTTTAACCCAAGTTTTGCCTTCCTGAGTCTAGCACATATGCGTAGGTTAGAAAGGTGAAGACCCTTCAGAATCTGAAACTTCTCAAGACTTGCATTTAAAGTTTAATTAACATACATATCACTTTTAAACTATTATGTGTGATGTAATATTATAATACTATGTGACTGTAACGATATGTTATGAAATAATATATAATATTGATATATGTGACATTGACGGAACATTAAAATTTCAATTTAAAGCTAATTGTACTATTTAAATGTAGTTTGTGTGTGTGTTTATCATACCTCTCAAACTTGGCAGATTTGAGATTGGCCAGACTACTAGCATTGCGACTCCCTGCAAACACACACACACACACATTATACAACACAAACTCAATGTGTGCATGTATACTTTGTGTGCATGTATAATGTTTTCAACCGTAAGCAACCAAAAACACATGCATATATATATAGCACAAACTCATGACTAAATCATATTACCCACACAAAGAGAGTAGAATAAACCTTAAGGATGATTTTCAAGGAAATATACCTGTATGCTTTAGTCTAAATAAAACCGCTATTTAAAAAGGATGAGTTACATGATAAATGCTGATGACTTATGTGTCGTAGGGGGATGAAAATTATACCCAAGAAACACTTGCAGACACACACATGCTTCTATCGTATACACATAGATATATAAATATCCTTGTCTTATGTGTATATGTTTACGGCAATATATGTAACTGATGTATTCTTTGCTGAAAACTTAAGAAGACAATTTCTTTCCATGAATAAACCTACATCATGGATCCACTGTTTTAATCTCATGACATGATAAGCTAACAGGAAAGCCTAAACCAGCAAGTTTCAATCTCAACCAGCTTGAGAAATCCCATCCAAGGCCACTTGTGATCAACAGTGTTTCTCTTCACCTCACAATACACAGGCAGTGTGCATATTAGACTCATGGCGCAAGTCCACACTGTAGAAACTCCTCACATGTTTACCCATCCAACCCTTCTCCTGCGCTTTTTTGATCTTCTCACATATAAACTCGTCTGTCCATTTACACCTGTACAACACACTCGTAACATGAGGGTGTGCATGCAAGTGCAGAGAGAGAGAGAGAGAGAGATTGATTTACCCTATATCACGAGGCTTAAACATCATATATTGCTCCTTGTCGAGATGGAGCTGCAGTAAGTCAAGGTCATAAATGCCTGAGTAACACAGGCACACACACACACGCGGGTGCTTACCCCATAGCAATTAGCACAACCAGGTACCCAATCCGTCATGTTTACTGACTTTAGTGCTTCTGGATTTTTTTTTCTATTCCATGACAGTAGACACATTCGATACTCGATGAACTCATCACGTACGTCCTTCATACCCACTATCTTGAAAATCTTCAAAGAAGGTTTCTGTGTTATGCAAATATATGTAATGTGTGTTGTACGTACCTTATTCCTGGCCACGCTGTGGATGGCCAAACAGTCAATGGGAAAACCTGCTGCAACATGAGCCAAGGGGAATCTGAATACCGCAAGCGTCGATCAGGAAGTAGTCAGCCATGTACAATCCTCACTATATTCTTCAGACAGTATTTCATCCATTCTACACCCCAGAGATAAGTAAAGGCATTATAGATATGAGAATATATATGACACGCACACACACCACAATTACTTGGTGTATGCTTGCTGAAAGCTTTTTTGACATAACCTTGTTTGTATTCTTTAGTTTCCATAACTAAGTCCTTAAGCTTTAAGAGCGTTTCACACATTATCTATTGAAGTAATCAGTACTTTTCCAAGTAAACAAAGCACACACACACCTGCATTTATGTCAAAAAAGCGCTCTTTGGATGTACTATAAGTATTTTGGACACTCTAAATGGCAAAACGCAAGCTTAAATGTAAATAAAATAAATATATTCACTGCCCCTCTCTCTCACACACGCACACGCATTCCAAATCCAAAGAATGTTTCTTTCACATGCATAGCCTTAATGGTGAAAACGAGGAGATCCAATACGGAATAGCCTACACAGAGTGCGGTTGGTATGGTGGCGGGGTGCTTCGATCGTTACAAATCAATTTCTTTTTCAAATGCCAATGGTGCAGATAGGAAACAATCCCAAACATCAACAGTGTAATAAGCAAATCTCCATGGAACCTAAATTACAAGCATTTAAGTTCCAGAATATTTATTATGATGCACGCACTCGAAATTTCATAACCCTACTTCCCCTGTCTTCCTTAAAAGCTCTCCCTCTGTTACACGTGGCGTCTTTCTTAACATGGAATATACTAATTCTTTTCATTAATTTAATGATAAATTTAAATCAAAACTAATTCGTCATACCTTTAGGGTTCTTGTTATTGGTTTTGTCCAAGGGTAAGTTAATCCAATAATTCAATTATTGTTCAATGGAATTGTTGACAACCGCGAGTTTCTTTAGATTTATGGCTGTCATCAGAGGGTTTATGGCGTAGCAAGGTTCGTCCTCCTCTCTCCGGGGTTTGTTACTACAGCAAGGCGCTTGGCATCAGATTATGCAAACCCCAAACAGTGTCATTGGCTTCTAACCGATGATAGAGGTGTAATGCTAGGTCTTGGGCCTCACATCCAAACATTGTTCTCCATTTTTGGAGTGCTCAAGGGTGGTGACAGCACCTACTTGGAGAATAACCTCCATGAGTTTATTAAGACGAGGAAGCTTGTTGTTCCTAGATCAAAATGGACATGAAGCCATGGAATATTTGGTGAAAGTAAGCTTGCGGACTTCAGGCATTCAAATAGTACTATCCCTGTAGGTACCAAGAAGTGTCTGTCTGACGGACACTTGCATTTCAACGATGTGAGAAGGCCAAACTTGTATTCCTTGTGCAAACGTGGGACTACCAGATAACTCTCCACCCAACCTCTTGATGTTTTATTGCACCAAGTTTTGATGAGATTTACTCCAAGCTTTGGCTTGTCAGGAAGGAGAAACTTGCTGGCTCCTCAATAACCCTCAGGTAACTGTTTCTGAATATAGATATACATAATATCAGTATTTCATCTCACATAGGTTCACCAATAGTGCAACTTCGTACACATACTCCTCCGAGCTGTGCCGAGCAGCTGTTCATCTCAATAGCATTAAGAAAGTTCCTCTTCCTCTGTAGAGCATCTTACACAAGACATAGAATGTCAGAGTTTTTACCTGGTGCCACAAAGGCGGCTTGCCAAGTGCCAACCCTGGAATCCCCTCTCTTGGAAACCCCACGGAACCTGGTAAAGTAACCCGTATTAGGAACCCAAGCCTTAGGAAGTCAAACCCCTAGCTGACTAAGTCCACAAACGAGACTCACCTTGTGAATCAGGATACACGGACTAGCCGAGCTTTAGGTGTCGTTCCTAGCTTGGCGTGGTTGAGGCGGCTGGAGCAAGGCCTCAACCACTAGTTTTGCGGAACGTGAACTCGGGCAATGTCTTTGAGCTTGCGGGCAGGTTTTCGAACCAAGGAATTTGACTAACTCCTTGGAAGTGATGTGCCCCTATCTCAAAGGCAAGATCCTGCCAACGATAAGGATAGTCTAACCCTAGGGTGGGTTGTACCCCTGTCGTGTGGAAGTTTGGGCGGCACAACGAAGGGTTGCACCTTGATGACACAAGCTTAGCTTGCACCGGTAGGAGGTTAACGAGGTCTCTCTTGAACCCAAGAAGCCTCACTACATATACTCTACCTTATTTATGTGACGGACCCCCCCCCTCCCCCGTTTACCTAAATGAGTAAGTGGGCTGGCACGGAAATGCCAGCCCTTAGAGAAACTGGTTGTCCTAACCTAACCCTAAACCTAACCCCTAGGGGGGGTATTAGGGCGTGGGGTTAGGGCAACCCTAGGGTTAGGTCAACCCTAGGAGTGTCCCTAACCCTTATTTTGACAAGCTATACTTTGCAAAGAACCCTAACCTGGAACGTCAAACCGGGGGAGAGTTTTTAGAAGGTAAGTTCTAGCTTCGCCTAGAGTTTCCTGTAAATACCTAATGACACCCGGCCGGACCATCACTAGATACCCAAGTGCACTAAACGGGCCTGTTTCCTACTACATCTAGGGTTCGTCACACAACTCGGTAAGTAACAACAGTCAAACCCCAAAGTAAAGGGTCGAGTCATAGTAAAAACTATGACACACTCCCCGCCTTTGAAAATGTCAACGTCCTCGTTGACGTCTAACTCCAAGACTAGACTAGGTTAGGAAAAATTAACTGAAAATTAACACTAATCACTCTATGCAGAGTCAGCAAAAAGTTCATAAGTTTTTATTACCCTCCTTGCATTACGCGAAGCCAAATACTTCAAAACCGTCGTTCACTGAGCGAGAACTCAGCTGCCTGAGGCACCACCTGCGACAAGAAGTCATTTGGAGACCTTTTGCACGTCTGCAAAGTCTGTCACTCGACACAGACAATAAGTTAGTTAATTTCTTTAAGTTAACTAGAATTTATATTGAAGGCCTCTAGTTAAGGTTGTTTGTCGGCCCCTAGGTTATGAAGAAACTTTATTTCTTAATCAGTTTGAGACCTCGTCTCAAACTCATTCACCAATCGCGTTCTGCAGATTCTCCAATAGTTCCCATGTCGACTCGCATGCCGGGTACCCTTTCCACTTAACAAGATATTCACGTTTACGTTTTCGCCGTCCATGAATGTTTCACCCCTTTAATATCGCCTCAACTTTAAATTCTTTCTCCTCACCAACTAACTCTGGAGGCGGACGTAAATTATGATATCTATGTGGATGTTTTTAATCCTTGTGGAATGGCTCAAGCAAGTTGACATGAAACACATTGTGTATTGTTCCCAACTCTGGAGGAAGATCTAACCCATAAGCCACTTTCCCTACTCGCTTCACCACCTTGTATGGGCCTATGTAGTGCGATAGAAACTTCTTCGAAAGAGTTGTTGGAACCTTCAGGTTTTTGGTACTCAACAATACCATGTCTCCAACCTGATACTCTACATCCCGCGATGTTTATCGTACTGCTGACGATACCTTTCCTGTGCTGCAGCCATCGCTTGACGAGCAGCTTCCCATGTTCGATACAATTGTCCCGTGAACTCTGCTACTGATGGAACTCGATTGCTATCGTCTTTCGGTAACACCATACTCTGAGGAATACCACCCTTATTCCCACTTAACACCTCCATCGGGCTACATCCGATTGCAGTGTGTATCAAGTTATTGTAACATATCTCAGCCATATCCAAGTGTTCAGCCCAATCAAGTTGATCACCTTGAATATAGCATCTGAGATAGTCCTCGACTTGTCGGTTCACTCTCTTCGTTTGACCATCTGTTTGCGGATGATAAGCCGTACTGAACTTCAGCATCGTACCAAACTGCTTAAACAACGTCCCCCAAAACTTCCCTATAAACCGAGGATCTCGATCTGAGATCATGGTTTTCGGTAGTCTGCGCACTCTTATGATTTCGTGGAAGAACAACTTCGCTGCTTGAATTGCATTTACTGTCTCTACAGTTGGAATGAAATGAGCAACCTTTGAAAACCGATCGACTACCACCATGAGCGCGTTAAAACCACAAGATTTTGGCAATCCCATGATAAAGTCCAAAGTAACACTTTGAAATGGCCGCTCTGGAATCGGTATACACTGCAACTTCCCAGTCGTTTTTGCGATCGGCTCTTTACTTGTTGACATGTGGGGCATGTCTTGACATACTTGGCAACATCATCTATCATACTCGGCCAATAGAATCCTTATTTTAACAAAGCCAACGTCTTATGCCTTCCATCATGTCCTGCCAAAGGAACGTCATGATGCTCTCTTAACAGCCTCTCCCTCCATGTCCCTTCTGGAACATAGAGTCTCTTTTCGAAAGACTGCCACTTCATGTGCAACTGCAGCTCAATCGTGAGAGCCGAGCTCGTGCAATCGAACAGGAGAGGACGCACATTGTTCAGGAGGCCGCACTGCGTAGGGAGGATATCACTTATGCGATCTGCTTTAATAATGAGGAAATAGCAGGCAGTCCAACACTTCTCTCTAAGGCGGTCGATTCATCCATGATGCAGCTTACTTGCGAAGGCTGCCATACTTCTCTGGCATCGAGTGGGATCCTTACGAGGTTTATTCTGCTCACTCACACTCTCTCTCTCTCTCTCTCTCTCACACACACACACCACACATACATACATACATATATATGTGTGTGTGCGTTTGGTTGCTTACGGTTGACCAACATTATACACACAAATGTATACATGCACACTTATTGTGTGTGTTTTTTTCAGGGAGTCGCAATGGTAGTCGGCAGAAGCAGAATGAGGCTTAGTCTGGACAATCTTAAATCTGCGGAGTTCGAAGAGGTATGATAAACTCCAAATAGTACAGTTACCTTTAAGCTGAAATTTTAACGTGCAGTCAATGTATATTGTTTCATAACATATCGTAACAGCTATATCATCATAGTTTAATAGTTTAAAAGCAATATATATGTTAACTAAACTTCAAATGCAGGTCTTTAGAGGGTTTCAGATTCTGAAGGGTCTTCGCCTTCCTAACCTCCGCATTTGTGCTAGACCCAGGAAGGCAAAACTTGGCTTAAAGCCAGATTTCATCACGCCAGACAAAAAACCAAAGGAGGTACTTTTGTGTGTGTGTGTGGTGTTTGTCCTTTAAGTTTGACAAGAGAATCCCACAGCTAAATCACATACATGTATGAATCTGAATTTTAAGTTTAACGCTATATATCTACACCAGATATATAGATATATATTACTCTGTTGTTGTTGTGTGTAGGATGGAAAGTGAAGAGAATGAGGAGAATCAGGTTTGTATTCTGCTATTTTCGAGTTTTAGCTAAATTGATTGTTTCAGGAGGAGGGGGCATTGAGTATCGCTAAGTAAGCTTTAATTTGTTAACTATTGAATTTGATGGAGGTTTTGATCACTGAATTGGCGCAAGTTTGAGGGGGCACGGCGAAATTCGAGCGCAGGTCAACGAGCTTGACCTAGATTTCCGAATATTCTTGAATATTCCGTTGTTCCGTACGATTTCCGTCTAGATATCCTCGAATATTCTGTACGGAAATTTTTCGTACTGCCAAGTGTACACACAATTGGACCTTCCAAAATTTTCAAGAATATTCTAGAATATTCTAGTGCGGCGGCCGCATACAAAATATGGTAGTATATTTTTGTTGTATTTAAAGAAAATATATGTTAAATTACTTAAAAATATGCTAAACATAAAATTACCATTAAAATTTATATTGAAAATTATAAGTTTGAAATAACAAATATAAAACCGAAGCTGTTTGAAAACAAACCAAACACACTAAATAGATGGTGGAGGATGGAGGTTCCTTGGTAGCATCAATAAAGAACTTAGTTCACGGGGTGCAAGTGTACGACGTTGCAAATGCTTGACAACTCGAGGATCAGCTCCCAGTACACGCTTGTAAACAAAATACATATGTTTGCAAGGCACCCACTGACGACCATTGCAGAACTCCGAGCATGAACAAGATGGTGCGCTACAAATGACAACCCAAGCAGATGTATGGTCGTTGTCACATACTCTGAAGCGAATGCATGTTGGAGGATCAACCACGTCAACTTCTGCGACATATGCTCCCAACGTCAAACATGCTTCAAAACTTACCTGTTGTTTCTTAGACATCCCTAAAGGTGTTCTTGTTGCACGACCACTTGCAGGAACAGGAGGTCCACGAAATTGTGCAGGGGGTGTTGAAAATCCAGTGACTCCAACAGGAACTGAAGGAACATGAGGTGTTGAAAAACCTGGCACTCCTGCATGAGCTGAAGGAAGCCCAGCTAGCATAAAACCTGATCTTGCCAGATCATTGATCTCCATTGCTATCAGCTTCGTGCCCACTTGAACTTTCCAAACCGAGGTAGAAGCTGGCGGAGAAACAATAGTTGGTCTTGGATGTCTGTTGCAAAGCATGTTTGTTGGACAAAAATACATCATTTGTGAGCGAAAGCATTCTTCACCAGTTTCTTTGTCATTGTATCTGATCCTTCCAAAAAAACAAGGAGCAGCCACTCGATTACCACTAGGACTGATCTTTTTGTCACAAGCACTCCACTGACCTCCTGAAGAGGGAAAGCCTGCCAGACATTTCACAGAACTTCTTTCACCACATCTTCTAATCGCCCATTGTCCAGGTGTAACATCTTGTTCTTCAACCAGAACATATTCTTCATGTTCTTCTGCAAGTTGAAAATCCAATCGTCGCTTCCGTCTACACTGTGTTGGAATAACCTGTTCACTATAGAAGATGTCCGGTCGGTGGGATCGTTCAGCCTCTGACCCCATATTTCTTTGCACAGTGCGATGTTCAACATTCGTGGCAGCCACAAAAGCAGTATCCTGCATGCTTGATGGAGCAACATCTTCAACTAAGTCGATGATAACCTTTGCTGTAGGTGTTGTTGAGTTAGCATTTGACATTCTTCTCTCGAACCTTGCTGAGAGCTCCTCTGAAGTCGGCCCGGAACCACTATACCTTCCATCTCTAAAAGCCTTCACAAGAGCACATTGTCGCACTGATTCAGTCAGGTCGTGGATTGTAGCTTGGTACAATGAAATGTATTTTGAATCTCTAGCCCTCCTCCATCTTCCGTGAACAGACTCCGACTGGTTTGTCATGGGCACAACCCTTGCAGCATTCTCCGGCATGCTTTCAAGAACAACATTTGAAATATGATTCTTCTGTCTTTCCCACCATGAAAACCACGTCTGCATAACTCCAACATCCTTCACATTTTCATTCCAAAAGCGGAAAAGATTATTTTCAATTTCTTCACGATCAGTTGTTGATGTGGCTGTTGGCCATGATCTCAAAAGTTGAAGATGTTGTTGTTGATGTTCAAGAGGGACCCACTTCCTTGTCACACGTTGTATGGCTTGTTCATAGTGAAAGATACAGCTCCGTTCACGTCCAGGAATTTCTTGGCCATTAAAGAACACATTCCTAATTGCTTGCCAGATCGCTCCTGCTTCATCGGACATAAACCCAGCGAACTGCACATTGTAGATTCCCTTCTCGGAACAGACATCCAACATAGCACGAAAAAACTTCTCCACAGCTCCAGCCGTTTGTCTCTTCATGTCACCATAAGCAATGGTGGATAATCGGCGCACACTATAAAATAATCAAAGAGTTAAGCAAACAACAAAAAGATAACATCTTACTTTGGGTCGTAAACATGCAATGCCAGAGTGATCCACTTATCAACAACACGGTGTGTGTGATCAAGTAGAACCCAACTCTTCTGCAAAGGGCCAAGAGGAGGTTGGCACATCCTTACATAATCGATTCCAGAACCTGGCCCTGAAACCGTCATCTTAAAAACTAATGCCTGGTCGTCTGAACCACGGAAATTCATCCCAGGATAGTGAATCACGTGGATGAATGGGATAGACAACCTTCGTTTCAGCTCCAATAATCCATCAATATTCTCTGGCATTTCAGCAGCAGTTCTCTTTGCGGACGCTACCCATTGACGAACTCTGCATCAAAGGTATTATCAAAGAATGCTCAGCACAAAGTAAAACTCTAATTGTACCTTCGATTGTTTGATAATGGTTGCAAATGATCCATGAGCTTATCCCAACTTCCAGGCTCAGAATTATCTAATAGAAAACCAAAGATAGCATCTTTACATGCTGCCATTTCGATGACTCTTGGACTAGCTCTGGGAGTTCTTTCTGTTGCATTCTGGACCGCCATATGCATTTCTTCTTTGTTCGATGCAGAAACACCATCACCCACTGGATGTGAATGTTTTCCCTGGTGGATAAACAATCTAGTCTTGGTTATGTCGTCTGGGAAAACGCAAAACGCCACAGCATGACAAACTTCAAGGCACAATGGATTTTCTTTACAGAAAAAACATGTCAATCCTTTTGCCAGTTTGTCGATTGAAGGTGGGGAAACAATACATCCTTTCCATTTAGTGCAGTTCGGAAATCCTGCCTTAGAAGCAGGGCAGTCCGGGTTGATACAGCAAAGGCTCCCAACACATTTGCTCCTGGACACCCTCGCTTGAAAATTCCAGTTGCTGGTCGTTCCTGCTGTCCAGGTATGTCCATCCTCTTTCCGATTCATTCCTTTGTATTTGTATTCGGAAGGAGGGAGCTCAAAAATGACATCCCCATCATACGCAATAGGCAATTCATTTGTATGAATGATCGTGGAACCCTCGATAAGAATTCTTCCCTTTTTGCAGGTATTAGAAGTGAAAAGGTTCTTCAACGTTGAGTATTCAGAGTCAGAAGCAACGACAAGCTTAAACAATGGTCCTTCATCCGGTAACAAAACATATCCTGGATTATCCTTCCCTCCAGCATCTTGGTCCTCGTTTTTTCGATCTGTAAAGCAGATTGCCCATGAAGAAGTTTAAAAAGACGAACACTTTGCCAATCAAAAATGCCAAAGAACGTTCTAATCTGATTAGTAAGAATGATTCCAACACCATCTATCACAGGAACATCGTGATCCAAATTGCCGTAAACAATCCTGGCCATTTTGCAAGCAGTTACCACAAACGTGACAGAAAAACAACAGCATTACTTAATCATCTTTTGGTAAATATCGGATATTACCATTTCAAAAATTCACAATCATGACTCAACGTGGGCGAATATTTAATTCAAGGAAACGTATAGATCTTAGATGCTAATATAGTATAGCACTTCACGTAGAGATAGAGCAATCTTTATTGTCTTTTAAATAAATGTGTGTCTAATCTACATTCATCTGACATATTTATTTATGACTTGTTTATATTCTGTTAATTTATTTATTATAATTATATAGTTATTTGATCCAGTATTTTATCAAATGTAGATGTTGATTAATACTTGCTCCGCTACCAATTGTCAATTATAAATACATATTTTTACACGAATATTTATTTAATTATATAATAATATGTTTTTTTAACATACAAATTTTTACTTAAATATGTGTTTGTATTTGTATCCTTTTATATAGTATGTTATTTATCGTAAGTATTATATATACTGTTGTATGGTTTAATTAAACACAGTTTTAGTTAAGGGTCAAAGGGTTAAGTGTTAGATTTTAGGGTAAAGGTTCAGGACTACCCATTCTTCTTCTCCATTCTCCATTGTTGAGAGAGGGCACTTTTGTTCTTTTTTTTGCGGCGACAAGAGGCTAGTGTGAGCGTCACGGCGACATGGCTACAGGTAAAATCTTATATATGTGTATAGTAATTTCTGTGAATGTATGTGCAAATTCAGTAGGATTTCTTTGTATTCACAAACGCACGCGCGTGTGCACACACACACACTCCGACGCATGAGTTATTGCCGATTTCGGCAAACACACACACACACACACACACATTTCCTGCCAATTCGGGCAGGAAATCTGCCGCCTGGATGGTGCGGCGGCCGCACCATCTGGCGGCAGGATTCCTGCCCAATTCGGGCAGGAAATCCGTGTGTGTGTGTGTGTGTGTGTGTGTGTGTGTTTTTGCGCACACACATAAATAACATTTTACACACGTATGATTATACAACATTAGACTTGTATACATGTGTGTGTGTATATATAAATATATATATTTAAATACATACTTAAAAAGACTTATATATATATATATATATATATATATATATATATATGTATGTATGTATGTATATGAATTTAAGACTTGTATATATGAGATGATGCTTTTTCGTCTGTATATACATGTGAAGAGATATGAATATACCCATATTCTCTCACACAGACACATCACAAAACACAAACAACATTGCACACACACACACATAATCAACATTACACACATACACAAGGAACATTATATAGTGAGCACACACACAAACAACATTACACGTATAAATATGTGTGTGTGTGCGTGTGTGTCTATATATATTGATAGGTATACATATATAGTAAATGTGTGTCCATAAATTAAAACAACTCACACACACACACTTATCAGTTGTTGTAATTGCAGAATGAGACAAAGGCAGAGTAAGAGACTACGAGATAAATACAAGACTTTGACACTTCAAGAACATATCGTCCAAGAAGCTCTTGCAGATATGGCTCCAAAACCTCGTGGCAAGAAAGGAGGCCGAGGCGCCAAGCAACAACTGCAACACAAAGAGATGATGCCGACGAACAATGAACCTGTGGATAGTTCGCAAGTCATTGATGAACATACTGTGGTGAGTGAATGGATGCCTAGAAATAGGGAGATTGCAGGAAGCTCTGCAGAACACGGTAATGCAGAGGAAGTACCGGATATTGATCTTGGTAGTAAAATGTTCAATAAGAAGAGGAAACTGGATGCTCCTGAGGATGTTGCCGAATCATATGCAATTCCGGAGCGGCTGACACTTGAGGCTCCATCCAAGCTTCTTCGGGATCTTGTTATTCGGTATGACACAGATATTGACACATCGCTACAAGGACGAGACCACTACGTTCCAGTTGAGCTTGGTGAGCCTCCGCGTATCCCGGTTCACAGGTTGCTCCCACACCAACGTTTGAGGAATCTAAGGACGGCGTGAAAGACCTTGTTGGATGGATTAGAGCTGAAGGATTTTACCAGGAGACGTCAGTGTTCACCTTATCTTTCGGACCACAGCTGAGTGCAGACGAACGCCGAAGTTGGAATGAGTCAGAAGCACAGGTCGATAGAGAGTTTGAAGCGGATTTGCATAAGCCAGCATTTTCTGCATGGTATCGATTTCTGAAAGATGCAAAGTTTCTGGTGTGGGATGGGAATCATCGTCGGGTTGCTTTGAACACTTTGCTTGCTGAAGAGCCAGGTTTGAAATGGACTTTGCGTGTACGTGCAACACTCATAGCATCCACAGTGCAAGAGGAGAAGAGACTAATCGCTGCTTGCAATCGGTTGAATGAGTAAGTGACTTGTTTGTTTCATTATTTAAATACTAAATAAATGTTGTTTTGTTTTGCAGAGCAACTGCTCGTGTGGTTCCTACAACAATCATTCACACCTTGCAGTTCTTACGGAATTGTTGTGTGAAGTCTGCAGATCTTTCTACCGATCATGTTCTTCGCGGGATGCCGGAGGAAGATAGAAAAGCTGTGGAAGTGTGGAGATCGAACAGAAAAGAAGACGTTTGGTACGAGTATCCAAAGACGACATTGGTGAAGATTTTTTGGGAGGTAATCTTTTCTTCTTCTTTTGACTGTTTTTTGATTTTCGGTTTCTTTTGCAGAATCAACTGAAGCGACAAATCGCTACAAAACTTGCGAACAGAAAACCAAACCAGACAGAATCTCAGATCCTCTCCAGCGTTTACAAGACATTCACAGTTCGGATGAACAAATTCCTCACCATTGCTGATCCGGCGGTCGGTGAAGATTGGTTCAAGGCGATCACAGATATCACTATCAAACCATCAACGAAGCAAATAACTCTGGAGAAGCTTCAAATGCTCGCGAAGTCCCAGCTTCCTTCCAACGTCAAGGTTGATATCCTTGGAAAGCTTGTGCACATTCAAGAACGTGGCGTTCTTGAGAAGCTGTGAACATGACGGAGAAAGACAAGAAGGAAGGTGTCACCGGCTGGCCTGACAAGGACTTCATCAAGTTTTTGCACATCTTTACTTACTGGTTCCAGGTAATTTAATATTTATATTTTTCATTTTTATTCGTTTTATCGTGCCAGGTCGCGGAGGCAGCTAAAGAGCTTTTGGTCGAGCATGTAGAGGAGTTCATGACATGGTATATGAAGATGCACAATGAAATTAAGTTGGATATGTACCAGAACATGCTCGAGAACAAGGAGTTCGGTGCGACAATTCCACCTCCTCGACTATTTGAGCTGGAAAAATTTGCAAAAAGAATGGCATTCAGGCAAGTTTTTTTTTTGTTTCTTTACAGATTTTTATCTATTTTTACAGGTTTTTAAAATGGAAGAACGATGCACTCCCTGAAGATTTCAAAGAGTGGATGGATGTTACCAAGGATTCTAGCATGTGGAGCCGGTTGTTACGTGATATCAGTGATTACGAAGTGGAACACTGTCCTTTCTGGCTGGATTTCCTTCCTGGTGACTGTCCCGAATGGGAGATGGCCAGCTATAAGATACACAAGGATGATCGGCGAGAGCTATTACGGAAGAACGACAATGCTGCAAGGAAGCTCCATGTGAAGATGGATATCAGGTATGCTAGATCGGCGAGCAAGGTCAGCAAGGGACAAGCTTCTTCTTCAGCCCCATCCTTCATCTCGGCTGGATTGGAAGAAGATGATATGTTGAGGATGGTGATGCCTGAGAAGGGAAATGGAAGCTGGGAAATCATTCATGCAGATTCAGAGAACCTTGCAGTCCAGTACTTCAAAGCCGGAAGGCCTTTTCCGTCAGGATTGAAGGAGCTTGAGGATTGGATCGTGAGTCACAAGTCAAGTTGGACTATTCATGTGTTTGGTGCGAAGCCTCCACCAAAATGCATCCAGGGAGCTGTTGATCTCGTTGTCATCGACCCACCTACCGGATGCGTTGCTGAGGCAGGCGGGATGGTGGATCAATACACGAAGTTCTCGGATGCTTTGCTGAAGAACTTGGTGAACCTTGCTTTCGGGATATTAGACAGAGCTGGCCATGTGGTAGTGTTTGTGCTACCGGATGATGTTTTAGCTTTGAAGAACACTGCAGAAACTTGCAAGCTAAAGTTTCTGCAGATGAGTTATGTGCACACGACAAAGTCATGGGGATACCGTTTCTCTAGAAAGGTAATTCTTCTTTTTGAGAATGTCATTTTTAATGTTTATTTTTTCAGGAAAGCATCATTGCCATGTGTATTTTTTGGTTCCCCTACTCTAAGGTTGCCAAGAACAAGGAGATCTTGGACACTCGCTACACTCTTCTTTTGATGAGCCAGAAGATTTCCAGCTCCCATGGTATAATGTTGTTTGTTATTTCTCATGTTCTAATATTGTAACTTTCAGGATTTCAATTGGCCCGAAATCTCCCAAGTTGTTTGCGATGCTAGTGGAGAAGCTCACAAAGCCTGGTGGAACTGTTGTGGATCTAACAGTGGGAACCGGTGCTAGTATTCTTGCAGCTTTTCACACAGGGAGACATGGTTATGGAATCGACATCAACAAGGATCTGGTTTTAGCAGCCAGAGATGTCTTCAAGAAGGTCATTCCAAGTGTTACAGCAGCTGAAGGTGGTGGGGATGATCAAGTTGTTTCCATGATTACTCCTTTTGATGAGTGGAAGAGGGCCATGGAAACAGAAGCACAGGATTTGCCTTTGGCTAGCGACAACGATGGAGACCAGGATCCGCCTTCTCGAAACGACAAGGATGTTGTTACGGAGAAGTCCGTGGAGCACAACGACGAGTCATCAGATGAGTCAGCAGAAGAGAGATCATACGAGTCATCAGATGATGAGTGAGATTTGTTTATCATTTCTTTGGTTTTAAACTTTAATATGTTTTCAGTATTGTTCTACCAGACTACGCTAATCAGATGGCAAAAAATGGTTGAAGAGTTCAAAGTTTACGACAGACAGATTTTGGAGAAACGTTCACGACACCGTAACAATGCATTCATTAACGACGAGGCACTGGCTGGTGGAAACGAGTCTTCATGATTGAGTTATGTTTTTATTGTAATTTTTATTTAGTTTGATGCGGTTTTATATAAAAATATAATTATAGTTATAAATATAAATATTAAAAAAATAAAAACATAAATATAAATATAAATATATAATATATATGTCAGATTAACCCCCAAATTTGTGAAACTTTGACACATTACTGTGCCGCCATGATTGCCCGCCCGCCGCACCAGAATATTCTTTATATGAAAACGAATATTCTGTATGGAATGGAATATTTCGGTATGACGGAAATCCGTACGCTCGGCAAACTGCGCTCGAGGAAATGTCAAAACCCCACTTTAGGTAGTCCTACTGACCGTAGAGAACTGGCTCCGATACCAATTGTCAGAGTTTTAACCCAAAGGGCCAACACGTGGCAACACGTGGCTGCTAGATGGCCATTCAGCGTCATCACCCTGTGTGAGCAACGCTAAGTTTCCCAGAACAACCCTAACGACCCCTAGGGTTAGACTCTAATGCCCAAGTGGACAAGAGACTTAGGGTTTAGCCTAAGTCTCCCTAGATTGTCTACCCCCAAAACCCTTGAGGGATAACCCTAGTTGACTTAGGGTTTAGCCTAAGTCTCCCTAGAGTGTCTACCCCCAAAACCCTTGAGGGATAACCCTAGTTGACTTAGGGTTTAGCCTAAGTCTCCCTAGAGTGTCTACCCCCAAACCCTTGAGGGATAACCCTAGTTGACTTAGGGTTTTGCCTTAGAAGACCTAGACAGGCTCATGTCCTAACCCCCATCAAGGAGATGTGTGTTCCACACATACCCCTAGACAGAGCTAAGGCATCGTCACTTACCCTTGAGGAATCACCCTCATCTGGGAGTACAACCCCTTTAGGGTGACAAGGGGTACCTTGAACCACGACTAACCCCTAAGTGGCCAAGTTATACCCTAGACCTAGGGCTAGTACTTAGTGAGGACACGAGTGTGCGCCGTAGGCGGACACGAGTGTTCTGCTAAGCAAACTCCCTAAGGCTAGGTTTGGGATAACCCTAAGCACATGACCTTGCGAGTGCCTCACGAAAGGGCTCCTGCTAATATGCTTAGGTTGTTCAACCCTTGAATTCCAAGGAGAACACTCCCCTAGCCAAGTGTGTCAAAGCACACCTAGTTATGAGACCTAACCTCCCTTGAGCGGATGCCCAAGGCTTAGCACCCTAGTGCAAGCACAAGCATGTCTATTTGCTAAGGTATCCAACCCCTTGGCGACAAGCCCATGACATAACCCCTAAAGGGCGTGCCTCAGGTGTTGCACCATGTGATGTTTAGCCCAATGTCACATCTCCATGTGACACTGCCTTCCTCGACGTGGGCTATCATGCCATAGCCCTTAGATTCAAGAGTTGCACCAAGTGCCACAAACGTGGCTCCTAAATGCCAACTCTAGAACCCCTCAATTATCCCTCAAGACTCGGTAAGGAAACCCTTATCAATCAAGAACCCACGACCACAGTTGGACAAGGACACGAACGTGCCCTGGTTAGCTGTGAGTGTTGCTCCTAACTTGACGTGGAGGAGGAGGCTAGAGACAAGCCTTATGCTTCTTGAAATGTGCATCTCGACCAGTCCTCCCAGGCATGGATTCGCCAACGTTAAGGGTAAGCTACCCCGAAGGTGGGACGTACCCCTGTCGTCTGGAAGTTAGGGCAGTACAACAGAGGGTTGTACCTTAACGACACAAGCTAAAGCTTGCACCGGCAGAAGAGCAACGAACTCAGTCATGAACCCAGGAGCTCTCCTACATATACTCTACCTTATTTATGTGACGGAGCCCCCCCCTCTTTTCCTATATGTGTTAGTGAATTTTAGCCCCTTAGACAAATTAGCAATATGAGCCTATAACTAAACCCTACCCAAGGGGGTGGGGGTTTTAGGGCGTGGGTTAGGGCAACCCTAGGGTTAGGTCAACCCTACAGGTGTTCCTAACCCTACTTAACACGCCAAACTCATCTGCAACAACCAATCAACCTATTCGGGACGTTAAAATTGGGGGTGGGTTTTCTAGAAGGTAAGTTCTAGCTTCGCTTAGAGTTTCCTGCAAATACCTAATGACACCCGGCCGGACCATCATCAGATACCCAAGTGCACTAAGCGGGCCTGTTTCCTACTACATCTAGGGTCCATCAACATAGTACAGTAGGTAACAAAGTCAACGTCCAAAGTAAAGGGTCGAGTCATAGTAAAACTATGACATGTACAAAGGGGAGGAAGCAAAACCTAAACCAAGGAGGTTTCCTCCAAAGTCTGGGTTCAGAAGGTTTGATAGGCGACCAGATCAATCGCCATCAATTCGAAGTGCAAGTCCCTTTGTTGGCAGTTCCAAGTTTTCGGACACATCAAGACCCACCGGATTTCGGAAACCATTGGCGTTACCACCTCCTCAGCAGGCCAAAGGATCGGCTCCAAAGTCTGCTCCCCCGCGTTCCGCAGGCGGGGTCGTGAAATGTTATAATTGTAACAAGCCTGGTCATTTTGCTAAAGAGTGTCCGGCACCCTCACAACAATCAGGACATTTCAAGGCGATGGTAGAAGAGGAAGTTGCTGAACCAGAAACGCTTGAAGATCCGGAAGATGAGTCAGAAGAGGTAATGTTGTGCCAGACACAACCTGCCTTATTCGCTATTCAAGACAAAACTGACCCTTTGCTATATTTGACAGGAAGGATACGAGGGGACCGAGTCCGAATGATGATCGATACTGGAGCAACATACAACTTCATATCGACTAGTCTAGCTCGTCGATTGAATTTGGATGTAATAAAGATGTGTGAAATAAAGATCAATTTTGGCAAAGGTTCTCAAAATACTAATAATATAGCAAGGGCAGTTCCTGTCCAAATCAAAGATTGGAAGGCTAAGCTAGACTTAGTTGTCTTGAATATGACGGGGTTTGACTTTGTTTTGGGTATGGAATGGTTCCATAAACATGTAATCGAAATGAGGGGTTCTGGAGACAATCGATCACGCTTGCAGCAGATAAAGAGGACATTAGAAAGACCACGCTCAAAATGGAAACGCTAACTGATAAGGATTGGAATCCTATGTTCCTTACCTTAACTCAGTTGCGTAAGGCAGTTAGACATCAAGAACGTGTGTTTCTTGCAATGGTTTTGGATACTGGTGAAGTCAAAATAGGAGATGGTCAAGAATCTGTTCCTAACCTATTTTGGAAGTCTTGAACATGTTTAAGGATGTGTTGCCAGAAGACTTGCCGCCAGTTACCTCCACGTCGAGTTGTGGACCACAGGATAGAGATTTTGCCAGGTTCGTCTCCACCGGCAAGAGCCCCATATCGGTTGAATCCTCAAGAGTTAGTAGAATTGAAGAGACAGCTGACAGAATTGATAGGTCGAGGACACATTCGACCTAGTCGATCGCCATATGGTGCACCTATCTTGTTCGTAATGAAAAAGGATGGTACGATGCGAATGTGTGTGGACTATCGAGCGCTGAACGCGATAACTATCAAAAATAAGTATCCTCTTCCACGAGTGGACGACTTATTTGATAGGCTATCGAAAGCAAAGTATTTTTCAAGAATAGACTTGAGATCGGGTACCATCAGATTCGGGTAGCAGAGAATGACATTGAGAAGACCGCTTTTCGAACGCGTTATGGATCATTTGAGTTTCTAGTCTTCCATTCGGGTTGTGCAATGCTCCAGCAACTTTTTGCACAATGATGGATGATGTGTTTAGAGACTATCTACGAGTTCGTAGTGGTGTATATTGATGACATTCTGATTTTCAGTTCGACAATTGAGGAACATGTGGAACACTTAGAAAAAGTGTTTCAGAGATTGAGAGAGAACCAGTTGTATGCTAAAGAAAGCAAGTGCGCATTTGGTCAAACCAAGATAGATTTCTTGGGACACTTGATCTCAGGTGGGGAGGTTGCCATGGACCCAAAGAAAATTCAAGCTATTACTGAGTGGATGACTTTAAAAGATGTGCATGAAGTTAGATCATTTCTTGGTCTACAGGGTATTACCGAAGATTCATAAAGGGTTACTCGGAAATAGCGGCCCCATTGACAGATCTTACGAAAAACATTCCATGGCATTGGACTCCAGAGTGCCAACGTGCGTTCGTCAAACTCAAAGAGGCTATCTCTTCTGAGCCAGTTTTGCAGTTGCCCATCTTTGAAGATAGAATGTGACGCTTCCGACTTTGCAATTGGTGGTGTATTGCAACAAAAGGACATCCAGTGTCCTTTTTCTCGAAGAAGTTAGATGCCGCGCAAACTCGATGGCCTACTCACGAAAAGGAGATGTATGCTATTGTTGCTTCCTTGGAGTATTGGCGTCATTATCTTCCAAGTCATGGTACTGTGGTTTGGACAGATAGTGTAACTCTAAGGTATTTTGAAACGCAGCCGAAGCTATCGCCGAAGTATGCTAGATGGCAGCAGAAGTTGGCACGATTTCAGCCTGAAATCAAACATAAAGCGGGAAAGGACAATGTGGTAGCTGATGCACTCAGTAGAAAGGGTCATCTTCGATTATGTCAGCACCCATTTCAACTTTTGGATGAATTTGTGACGGCGTATCCTCAGGACAAGTTTGCTAAGGAGGCTTTGAGCCTGGTGGCAAAGAGGAAACAAGTTCATCAGTTACGAAGAGATGGTAATATTCCAGCAGGAATAGAAAGTCGAATGGATGCACTCAAACAGGCACATTTTGCGGTACGAGATGGAGTTCTTTATTATAAAGAAAAGAGACTCTATGTTCCAGAAGGGACATGGAGGGAAAGGCTGTTAAGAGAGCATCACGATGTTCCTTTGGCAGGACATGGTGGGAGGCATAAGACGTTGGCGTTGTTAAAGCAGGGATTCTATTGGCCGGGTATGATAGATGATGTTGCCAAATATGTCAAGACATGCCCCACATGTCAACAAGTAAAGAGCCGATCGCAAAAACGAGCTGGGAAGTTGCAGTGTATACCGATTCCAGAGAGGCCATTTCAAAGTGTTACTTTGAACTTTATCATGGGATTGCCAAAATCGTGTGGTTTTAATGCGCTCATGGTGGTAGTCGATCGGTTTTCAAAGGTTGCTCATTTCATTCCAACTGTAGAGACAGTGAATGTAATTCAAGCAGCAAAGTTGTTCTTCCACAAAGTCATAAGAATGCGCGGACTACCGGAAACCATGATTTCAGATCGAAATCCTCGGTTTACTGGGAAGTTTTGGGGGACATTGTTTAAGCAGTTTGGTACAATGCTCAAGTTCAGTACAACCTACCATCCGCAAACTGATGGTCAAACGAAGAGGGTGAATCGACAAGTCGAGGACTATCTCAGATGCTATGTTCAAGGTGATCAACTTGATTGGGCTGAACACTTAGATATGGCTGAGATATGGCTGAGATATGTTACAATAACTCGATCCACACTGCAATCAGATGTAGCCCAATGGAAGTGTTAACTGGGAATAAAGGTGGTATTCCTCAGAGTATGGTGTTACCGAAAGATGATAGCAATCGAGTTCCATATGTAGCAGAGTTCACTGGACAATTGTATCAAACATGGGAAGCTGCTCGTCAAGCGATGGCTGCAGCTCAGGAAAGGTATCGTCAGCAGTACGATAAACATCGGTGGGATGTAGAGTATCAGGTTGGGGATATGGTATTGTTGAGTACCAAAAACCTGAAGGTTCCAACGACTCTTTCGAGAAAATTTCAATCGCACTACATAGGTCCATACAAGGTGGTGAAGCAAGTAGGGAAAGTGGCTTATGAGTTAGATCTTCCTCCGGAGTTGGGAACAATACACAATGTGTTTCATGTCAATTTACTCGAGCCATTTCACAAGGATGAGAAACATCCGCAGAGATATGAAAACTTACGTCCGCTTCCTGAGCTGGTCGACGATATGAAGGAGTTCGAAGTTGAGTCGATATTGGATGCAAAGGATATTAAACGCCGAGGGACGCGAAAACGTAAACGAGAATATCTTGTCAAGTGGAAGGGTTACCCGGCATGCGAGTCGACATGGGAACCATTGGATAATCTACAGAACGCGATGGAGATAGTGAAGGAGTTTGAGGCAAGGTCTCAAACTGTTAGTAATGATGATAAGGAATAAAGCAAGTCTTTATTTCTTATTAACCAAGGGGCCGGCAACAACACTAACTAGAGGCCTCCTATATAAATTCTAGTTAAATAAAGAAATTAACCAGTGTTATGTGCGTCGGGTGACAGACTTTGCAGACGTGCAAAAGGTCTCCAAGTGAGTTCATGTCGCAGGTGGTGCCTCCGGCAGCTGGGTTTACGACTCAGTGAACAACGGTTTTTGAAGTACTTGGTTTCGCGTAATGCAAGGGGGGTAATAAAACTTATGTGAACTTTTGGCTGACTCCACATAGAGTGATATGTTAGTTTTGGTTAATTTTTTTCTAACGTTATCTAGTCTTGGAGTTGGATGTCAACGAGGACGTTGACATTTTCAAAGGCGGGGAGTGTGTCATTGTTTTTACTATGACTCGACCCTTTACTTTGGGGTTTGACTGTTGTTACCTACCGAGTTGTGTGACGAACCCTAGTTGTAGTGAGAAACAGCCCCACTTAGTGCACTTAGGTGTTTAGGGGTAGTTGACATTTTCAAAGGCGGGGAGTGTGTCATAGTTTTTACTATGACTCGACCCTTTACTTTGGGGTTTGACTGTTGTTACCTACCGAGTTGTGTGGCGAACCCTAGTTGTAGTGAGAAACAGCCCCGCTTAGTGCACTTAGGTGTTTAGGGGTAGTCCGACCGGCTGTCACTAGGTACCTCGAGAAACTCTAGGCAAAGGTAGTACTTACCCTCTAGAAAACTCTCTCCCAGTTTGACGTTACAAAAGGTAGGTTTTTCGTTACATATAGCTTGTCAAAAAGGGTTAGGGACACCCCTAGGGTTGACTTAACCCTAGGGTTGCCCTAACCCCACGCCCTAATCCCCCCCCTAGGGGTTAGGTTTAGGGTTAGGTTAGGACAACCATTTTCTCTAAGGGCTGGCATTTCCGTGCCAGCCCACTTACTCATTTAGGTAAACAGGGGGGGGGTCCGTCACATAAATAAGGTAGAGTATATGTTGAGGCTTCCTGGGTTCAAAAGAGAGCTCGTTAACCTCCTACCGGTGCAAGCTAAGCTTGTGTCGTCAAGGTGCAACCCTTCGTTGTGCCGCCCAAACTTCCACACGACAGGGGGTTAACCCACCCTAGGGTTAGACTATCCTTATCGTTGGCAGGATTTTTGCCTTTGAGATAGGGCACGTCACTTCCAAGGAGTTAATCAGATTCCTTGGTCCGAAACCTGCCCGGAAGCTCAAAGACATTGCCCAAGTTCACGTTCCGCAGAACTAGTGGTTGAGGCCTTGCTCCGGCCGCCTCAACCACGCCAAGCTAGGAACGACACCTAAAGCTCGGCTAGCCCGTGTATCCTGATCCACAAGGTGAGTCTCGTTCGTGGGCTTAGTCAGTTAGGGGTTTGAGTTCCTAAGGCTTGAGTTCCTAATACGGGTTATTTTACCAGATTCCGTGGGGTTTCCAGAGAGGGGATTCCAGGGTTGGCACCTGGCAAGCCGCCTTTGTGGCACCAGGTAAAAACTCTGACACACACATACATGACATATGCTTTGTATGTCTATAAAACAACACGAATACAGCATACACAACATTTTAACTTATCTTAGTTAAGTTCACTTTCTTCTGATATCTTTGGCGCAAAGGCAAACACACACACACACACACACACAATGTAGATTTTTCTTACCATTGAGATGTATATTCATCTCCGCGTGCGTCAACATATATCCAAATCTACGTATATGCTTCCTCTTATGAGGGAGAGACGGGCAGGTGCTTTCATTGTCAATCTAACCACGCTTGGTGCTCATCTTGATGTAAGCCGGAGAGAGGGAGAGGGAGCATACGTATTTATTGAACTCCGTACATACAGATTCTGTACAATGAATAGAGAGGAGCTCTCAGACATTGACAAAGGTGAGAGAGGAATTTGTAAGCAGCTACTTAGAAGCAGTCAAGTGTGGTAAGAAGTTTGGTTCCACAAGATTCAACACAACAGACATCTGTTGACAGCAATCAACTAAATGACAGATTCAAGTAGTTTGAGATAGGAAGAACAAGTCACCATTTCTCAAAAGCTGAACGTTGAGGGAGTGCTAAAACAGTTTGGGATGTTAGGAACCAAGACAATGGCAGCACCAACATCTATGGTTCATCAGTTATGGAAGGAGTTTCATTTCCAAACATAGTGCAGAGTTTGATGCACTTCATGGTGTGCACTTGACCAGACTTAGCAACAACATTGATCACTATTAGCCAACATATGAGTTCTCCTTTTCCAACCAACAGAAAGCAGTAAAACGAATTCTCAGGTACCTTTAAGGAACAACAAAACTAAGGATAACTTACTCAGGAATAGGGAAGGCTCAATTAGTTGGGTATGCAGATGCAGATTATCCAAGGGATTGTGAAACTCAAAGGTCTAGAACATGTTTTTGTTTTCTTTTCAATGGGGGAGTTGTGAGCTTGGCAAGTAGGAAGCAAAAGGCTATAACATTGTCCATTTGTGAAGCTGAATATATGGTGTTATGCTCGGTAACAAATGAAGCAATATGGTTGCATAGGTTAATGAAGGAAACATGTGCACCTTAGGAGAAGGCTACTGTCATCTTCAATGATAACCAAGCAATTGTGAAGTTGGTTAAAAATCCGATGAATTGGTCTAAGGCAAAGCATATCCAAACTCAGTTCCACTTCACTAGGAATCAGGTGGAAGTAGGAAAAATTAACATCAAGGGGAAGAGAACTCAATGACAGCGGATGTGTTTATGAAAACATTGCCAAGAATGCAATTCCATAAGTGTCTCCTCGAGCTTGGCTTAAGTGGTTGAGAGATGAACATGTGGTGTTTAGCTTCTAATGCATTGAGGGGGAATGTTGGAACCAGACAACGCAAGTAAAAGCTTCTGCATGCATCAGTCTAGGGAAATAGTTCAAGAGTTAGTTAAAGATTTCGTAGCTGGAGCATTTAGGAGATCAGTCCAAGGAGGAGAATAGTCCAAGAGTTAATTTAAAAGATCTCTTAGCTGGAGCATTTAGGAGATCAAGAGATTATAGGGGATTTGTCATTTCAAGTCTAGTTAGATGTCATGGGGAGTTAGTTACCCTTTAGGATATTTATATTTCGCATTTTTTGTTTATCATGTGTTTGTTATTGTAGTGAACTAGAATGTGTTGAGCCCAGGGGACGTGGGGTCTGAGTTGGATTGGCTGGACATGTGTGTGTCATGAGCTTAAGGGGGGTGTTAAGAGCCAAGTGGGCTCTATGCGCTCGTGACACAGACCAAAGCAAGTAGCTTAGTGGTATAGCACTTGGCAAGGTCTCGGGTTTAAGTCCTGGCTTGTTCAGCCTCAGTGTTCCAACATACATGCCATTTCATGCGTAATGAGTTGCATAGGCCATGACATATTTGTGCATCCATACACATGTTCATATGCCTCACATGATTAATGTTTTAAGGTTGGCTATGGGTCAGAGAAATGACCCATGATGGACACTCTATGCAATCAATAAGGGATGAATAGTATCCCTTGTTGGTGTCTCTCACCATTTGTATCACATCATGAAGAGGTATTTCATGTTAAGTCTTTAAATTATTTTCACAATATTGTATTGTCAGTTTTTGATGAACATGCATCTTCAACAATTATACATTTGAGGAAGTGTGCAAGCTAATTCTTATTAATGCACTAAGAATGGTTTGCTCAACTCTAGTATAAATAGTATTTCTCCTTATGCTGATGTTATATATATATATATATATTATATATAGTATGTCTTATTTTTCATTTGTATTCTATGAAACCATTGTATAGTTCCGAAAAATTATTTATTAACTTAAACTTCAACAAGTGTTCATTTTTATATATAAATGTGTATGTCTATTCCTTAGTAGTTAGTATGTTTTGTTCAATATTTGTTATATTGCATGTTTATTATATAATGTTGTACTTATAAATTTCCATATTTAATGAGGTTGATTTTTTTGTTAGATGGAAATTTTGAGTGATGCAATGCATGTGTTGCATCCAGAAGGGCTTGCAAATTAATAGTTAGGCTCTATCCAATGCTATCTTTACAACATAAGTAAGGGGATGCACCTATGGAATTTTGTTGTGAGTATTCTTATTTATATGAGTGTGGGTTCTATTTATGTTAAGAACATGCTTCATCCTTTGTGTTTACAACATATTGTAAACTCGTCGTATGGTACACACTATCGTAGATGGAAGCATTAACTATGTCATCATTGCAATACTGTCAATCAACAAAAGAGAGGCATGTTCGAGTGGACATGGAAAGAACCTGGTCAAGTGAATGTATAGTGTATAAGAATGCATATATTTCAAATATAAAGATGCATGAACTGCAACACGTGAGCTCGTGAGGAAATGAGGAGTATAAATGGCCATTATTATAAATGGTAGTGGCGGCAACAAAGCAGTGTCAAACATGGAATAATAAAAGTGTACGTTACGATACTGAATGACGACATGCAAGACAACATGGTCATGGATGGTTGTAAATGGCCGAGGGATGTAACATGTTCCTCACATATGAAATAAGATAAAATGACTAGGCAATGTAAATACAATCACCGGCCACATGTACTTTTATTCCTTTATTCTGCTGACATGTATTATATTCGGACGTGCAAATGAATGGTGCAGATTAAAAAGAGTCCTTGATGAGCGGCTAGGATTTAAACTAGCACCCCGGGGTTCTCCATTTATTGCATTCTGCCACCGGGTTGTCAATGTTAAAAAAGTACACCATAATGGCACTCCATAAGGCTCTATTGTTCTCACTAATTCCTCATCCCCATTTCGTAGTTCCGTAGTTTGCCTTCTTCACTGACGTTAACTAAGCAGTGACCGTTTCCCCATACACATGCATACGTAACTTATGCAAACATATACTTCTACATATTATATAAACAAGTAGCTCACAATTAGCTAGTATCAAGGAAGAAACCAATCTTAAACAACTCGAGTGCCTAGATATGTATATGCTGCAGCTAAGTGGATGTGCACATGCATGTGTTATTGAGTATATAATAAACATCATGGCTTTATTATGAGAGCAACGTCTTTATTCTAATATGGAATACTCGCATGGTATATGCTAAACTATAAGTCGTATTAGTATAGCTTAAACAAAAATACATAATTATACTATAATATTAACTCCAATTAGCTCTCGCCCTCCATGCCCTCAAAACCAAGTTCTACATCACTCTCACTTTCATAGTCTTGTACAAAATGCACCTGTAGTTGTTGAGCTCTCCTCTCCCTCATAAGTTGGATGTCTTTGTTCAACCATTGAGAAACAAAGCCAATGAGCCTAAGAGTCAATGGGTCTTTGTGCTTCCAAAGAAACCTCCAGGACGCTGAAATCTTACCGTGCCATCCTAAGTGGACTAGACGACGATTGAATGTTGCTTGGAAGTAGGCGAGACTCTCCTCACAAAGAGGGCATAACAACTTAGACACTGCCAAGTAAACATATCCCTTTCTCTCACGGAGGCCTTGTGTAGATTGTCTTCCATCTACCACCTTAAGCTCCTTCAAAGCACCCTTTGCCATAGCTTTGTGTAATAAACCCATTTCACCATGAGCTATTGATTCCTTGCCCTCTCAACAACGATCTAACATCTCTTGGTCTCTCTTGCTCACCATGTAACTTATTTCTTCTTCACTCATACGAAACTCGTCCATGAGAAAGCATCTCCATCCTCTCGAGTCTTTTTCAACTCTCTAATCTACAAATTCAACAACCACGTGCCAGTCATCAATAAAAGCCTTAGGAATTCTAGTGAGATTTTTCATGTGGTCAAAGATAGCCACCATCTTTCTCAAGCCCCGTGTTCTCGACAATGTATCATCCTCTCTAAGTTTCCGAAGCCTTGCCAACATGGCTTGTTTGTCATCCCATAACTCAAGGATATCTCTCGTGACCTCGAACCCCTCCTTCTTCCTTACTGCCATTCTACCACATTCCTGTAAACCCTTGGAAGGATTCTTCAAACATGAAAGTTTCTCCTACCGAACCTCCAAGGGCTTTCTTCACAAACTCTTCTGCCTACTTTTTGTTTCCAGGAACTGCCCTCTAAAAAGGCATATTGGAACCCACTAACAGATGGACTTTCTCCTCTGTCTTGATTGTAAGGTGTTGAGACATAAACTGATGCTCCATTGTAACAGAGACAGGGTTTTAGGGTTCTATGGTGATGTTTCTTGCTTTCCAATGCTACGCGTGCGATATGTTCTATAGATAGGGTCTTATGTTAGATTCTGAACATGGTATCAGAGCTGCTTCTGATTTGGGTGGGGAGCAATGTGTAATGTAGCCTAGTGGGAGGCCATGGCCGAATCTGGTGAGGATTCCTTTGGAAGCTCATGTGGGAGCAAGCCCTTTGTGTTCAAGGGGTAGAACTTTCTGCTGTGGAAGAAATTGATGGAGACTCAGCTGCCTGTCAAAGGAGTTTTTGGGCTCGTCCATGGGACTGACCTGGAGCCGTCGGAGGGAAACTCCAATGAGACCCTTAGAATCCACCAGGAGTGGAAAGTGCGGGTTGAGCATGCCGTGAGCTGCATCTGTACTTACCTCAGCTCGGGGATTATGCTCAAGGTGGATACTGACAAGTCCCCTGCTGAAGTCTGGAAGTGGCTGTCGGACACCTATAGGAAAAAGACCGACATGGAAGTCATGCGGATCCACTCGGAGCTTGAGGGCCTGTGTCTACAAAGATGGAGACATGCAGGAGCATGCGGACAAGCTGAGTCGGCTCTTTGCTAAACTTGTTGCCCAAGGGGACGAGCATATCATCCCGGATTCCATGCAAAAGGTGAAGCTCTACCTGTTCCTCCTTGCTCAATGGGACAGGGATGTCGAGGCTCTCAATCATGAGGACAATCTTACATTTGAAACGGCGGTGGCCAAGCTTGTGGCCATAGCCTTGCTCCGCAAGGAGAAGGCCAAAACCAATGCTTTGCATGAAGTCATGTATGCCAAACGATGGGTTCCCGAGCATGAACTGGCCGGGCGTGATGCTGTTGCACTCTTGCCGCCTCCAGCCCTGGGCAATGCCTGGGCTAGCCAAGGAGCTCAAGACAGTGGTTGGGTTGGCCGAGGTGGACGTGGACGAGCAACTTTCAAAAGGGAATCGGAGAAGGGCGCACGAGAATGCAGAGGTTGAGGATGAGGAGGTCGGCTTGGCCATGACCAATGCAAGATATGCCGAGGGTTTGGACACTGGGGCAGGGACTGCCCCCATGCAAATGGGAAGGCTAATGTCAGTGTTGAAAGTGAAGAAGGTGAATGGGAAGAAGAGTCCTTCATAGCGGAGGAGTCCCTCAATGCTGAGAGCAGCAGGAAGATGCACTCATGGGTGCTTGATTCAGGTTGCACTAGCCTCATGACTAATAACAAGTTGATGTTTGAACAATATATCCCAGCTCAAAGTAGTGGTGTGGTGGGGAACAATGCCCGATTGGACATTGCTGGTTGAGGCACTTTAACACTCCCACTTCAAGACGGTGGGGAGATGACATTCAAAGATGCCTTGCACGTCCCAGGCATGCAGAAAAACCTTATGTCGGTGGCAAAGTTGTGTGACGACGAGAAGTTGATCGTGTTTACTAGTCATGGTGCGGATTTATATCACAAGTTGGATTTCCGTGTGATTGGGAGGAAAGTTCTCCATGCCAGGCGACGTGGAAACTTGTATGAGATTCTCTCACACCCTCATCTTGCTGCAGCCACTGAGAACGTCGTTGGTGCAAATGCCTATTTGTGGCATTGCCGGTTGGGTCATGCAAATCACAAGGCACTACACGAGCTTGTGTCCAACTACATGGTGGAAGGGTTGGATTTGAGGCCTGGTTTTTCACATGCATTTTGTGAGTCATGTGTGTTGGGCAAACATCATCGCCGAAGTTTTGGATCTTCAAAGCACCACTCTTTAGAGCTTTTGGAGCTGGTGCACTCCAACCTGTGGGCCCATGGACATCCCGAGTCATTTTGGCGCATGTTACATTCTTACGTTCATTGATGACTTCAGTTGCCTCACTAAACTTTTCTTCCTACGTCGTAAAAGTGAGATGGTGGAGGCTTTCCGCGTGTACAGAGCTGTGGTGGAAACTCAAGTTGGCAAGAAGCTTAAGGCCTTGCGCACGGACGGTGGCAAGGAATACCTTAACTCCATCATGCAAGAGTTGTGTCAGAATGCCGGTATTCAACACCACGTCACCACCCAGTACACCTCCGAACAGAATGGCGTGGCTGAGAGGAAGAACTAGATGTTGGTGAATGCAGAGCGCAGCCTTCTTGCTCATGCACATTTGGGCAAGGAGTTCTGGTAAGAGGTTATTGCGGTAGCCATGCATGTTCAGAACCGGTTGCCAACTATGGCATTGAAAGGCAAGACGCTTGAGGAAGCATGGACGGGTCTGAAGCCTAATATATCCCACCTCAGGGTGTTTGGTTGTACAGCGTATGTCCATATTCTTGACCAGCTGCGGAAGAAGCTAGACCCAAAGAGCCAGAAGTTGATCTTTGTTGGCTATGCACAAGATGATGAATGGTGTCGAAAAGCATACAGGCTATGGAACTTGGTGGAAAAATGCACCATCATCAGCACGGATGTGGTGTTTGCTAAGGATGACCTCACATGGTGTCCTTCCACGAAACAACCTGTGGACTCCTTCATTGATGATGACTTGTTGGCTCCCCTAATCCCAGTTGGTTTTGTGGACATAGGGGAAGACCATGGCCTTGATGCCTTGGGGGAGCAGCTGCCAGGTGATGCTCGAGGTGATCCAGGTGATGTTGATGTTCATGAGCAGATGGCACTTGAACAGCCTGAGCGGTAGCACAGCTGGAGCAACTAGTTGATGTCCATGAGTAGCTAGCACCTGAGCAGCTGGAGCAGCAGGTTGATCAGCCTCCTCATGTCCCTCGCCGGCGGGCATGCCAGATCATGTGGTAGCTCAAGACAGACCACGCACGAGAGTGCCTTCTTGCAAGGTGTTGGAAGATGCCACTTCTCTACTTGATGAGGAAGCCGAGATGTGCATGTTTGTGGATGAGAAGGTTCCTTCCACCTTTGAAGATGTGGTGACCAGAGTGGAGTCTCTTAAGTGGAAGCGGGCCATTCAGGACGAAGTAGATGCACAAGTGCAGAATTGCACATTCAATGAGTGTGCTGCCCCACATCGACGTCCACTTGTTGACTACAAGTGGGTCTTCAAGCGGACAGTGGATCCCCTGACTGGGGATGTCAAACACAAAGCCAGACTCGTGGCAAAAGGCTTCACCCAGGTGCGAGAGTTGACTATGAGGAGACACTTTTGCCTGTGGTTAAGTTGCCTAGTGTCCACGCACTCTTTGCACTTGCTAACACCAGAAGGTGGCAAGTGCACCAGATGGATGTGAAGACCGCGTTCTTGCATGGGGATTTGCATGAGGAGATCTTCATGCGCATTCCCCTAGGCTTTCCCGGGCATGGGGACACAACTCGAGCCTGGCGCCTTAACAAGGCCTTGTATGGTCTCAAGTAAGCTTCTCGGGTGTGGTACTAGAAGTTTGATGAAGCTTTGCGTCGACAAGGCTTTCGAAGAACACATAGTGATTCCAATGTTTATGTGCGGGGAGTTGGTCGTGGACGGATCATTGTTGCCCTGTATGTGGATGATCTCCTCATCACTGGAGGTGATGAAGATGGGATTGGCAGGTTGAAAGCAAGCTTGGCACAACGGTTTTGGATGAAGGACATGGGAGAGGTGAAGATGTTCTTGGGCCTACAAATTGAGCGGGATATGCAAGCTGGGACTTTGAAGATTCACCAGCAGCACTATGTGCAATCTCTTCTCTCTCAGTTTGGCATGTAGAACTGCCGTCCAGTTGAAACTCCCATGCTCGTTGGTGCTGTCAATCTGAACTCGCCTCAAACGGGAGGAGAGATATGTGATTCTGAGATTCCGTACCGCAACCTCATAGGTTGTTTGATGTTTTTGGCGTTTTCCTCTAAATCGAACATAGCATATGCCACTGTGCTGCTTAGCCAGTTTGGATCTGCTCCGAGTTTGTGCCATTGGAAGGCTGCCAAACATGTACTCAGGTACCTAAAGGGAACGCCTCACCACAGCCTATGCTTCTCAGAGGCCATGACACTCAGCTGGTCACTTACATTGATGCAAGTTGGGGGACAAACAAAGGAGCTCGGTCCACCACTAGCTACTCTTTGGAATTGTGCAGGGCCTCAATTGCATGGGGGAGTAAGAGGCAAAGTGTGGTGGCCCTTTCGTCTGTAGGCTGAGTACATTTCCCTCATTTTTGGATGCAAGGAGCTTATATGGATGTGGGGACTCTTATAGGAGCTTGGAGCAGTGCAACGAACCCCCATGCTCAACTGGTGTGACAATCAGAGTAGCATTGCTATGAGCAAGAACCTTGTCTATCATGGACGGACCAAGCATGTGCTCATTCAATTTCACTACGTTCGGGAGCTTGTAAAAGGCAGTTTGGTGAAGGTGACTCATTCTTCTGCAGATGAGATGGTGGCGGACATGCTCACCAAATTGCTGGGCCCAACCAAGTTCGCTTTGTTCCGGGGGGGGCCTCAGAGTCTTTTGAGCACCAGTTTACGGGGGAGTGTTGAGACATAAACTGATGCTCCATTGTAACAGAGACAGGGTTTTAGGGTTCTATGGTGACGTTTCTTGCTTTCCGATGCTACGGTGTGCGGTATGTTCTATAGATACGGTCTTATGTTAGATTTTGAACATAAGGCAGGAAACACACGGTGGAGGGCACAACCTGGTCCACCAGAGAAGCCGCACTAGACTGTGCAACATTGACCCTCTCTTTGATTGCCTTACAGATTTTGCGTCCACACACTTGCGCCTCCTTCTACAGAGGTAGCCAGCAATGTCGATCATATAATGTAACCTGCATGCCCTCCTCCACTGCGCCTTCCCCATGGATGAACCCTAACAAGTGAAGCAGGCTTTACGAGGGTTGAGTTCTCTACGCATTTGAAATAGAGTATACTATTTCTTTTCATTAATTTATTAACAAATGTAAATCAGTGAAAGATATTTAACTAATAAATATTAAGTTTACAAATGCTATCATATTAATAGTACTATTTTTGACTTTTTATTATTTTTTTTAATAAATATGAATAAATAATTGCTTGTATGTTAAAACCTAAATGTGTCATTAATTTATATTTATCAACCATGACAATTCTAACTATTTTATATAATAGTTTCTTAACGAATTGTTATATGAGACATAAAGCAATATAATTAAAAAAGAGTAAGGAATTTACATACCGCTTAAGTTACGTATGGTTTTATATAATAATGATTCTAACAAGTATGCTAAATATTATTAATTTATTTGATTATTTCCAATTAAATTTTTAAAACATTATTTAAAATTTTGAATCTATAGTTTTATAATATATTAAAGTACTAAACAAACCAAGTGTAGTGAATATTCAAATAATGTTCACACAAATGATGTTTAGTAAATATTACTTTTGTTAATGGGTTTAATATTTCTTTTTAAGTCTTTTTGTGTTAAATATATAATACTAGATATTTGAAAATATTAAGTGGAAAAGTGTATTTTACCATTTTCCAACCAATTAGTTTTATGAGTCAAACAATTAAGTTAGATTCTTGTTTGATGTAATTGTTATTTTTATGAATGAATTATCTTATTGAGTTAGTGTATATATTATATATATAATATATATAATATATTATATATATATATATATAGAGAGAGAGAGAGAGAGAGAGAGAGAGAGAGAGAGAGAGAGAGAGAGAGAGAGAGATAATTAGCTTATTTTCCATGCGGTTTGAAACTTAGAAAAATAAACATTGAAGTATGGCTGATACCAATTGGTAGGGGCACGGCGAAATTCGAGCGCAGGTCAACGAGCTTGACCTAGATTTCTGAATATTCTTGAATATTCTGTTGTTCCGTACGATTTCCGTCTAGATATCCTCGAATATTCTGTACGGAAATTTTTCGTACTGCCAAGTGTACACACAATTGGACCTTCCAAAATTTTCAAGAATATTCTAGAATATTCTAGTGCGGCGGATGCATACAAAATATGGTAGTATATTTTTGTTGTATTTAAAGAAATATATGTTAAATTACTTAAAAATATGCTAAACATAAAATTACCATTAAAATTTATATTGAAAATTATAAGTTTGAAATAACAAATATAAAACCGAAGCTGTTTGAAAACAAACCAAACACACTAAATAGATGGTGGAGGATGGAGGTTCCTTGGTAGCATCAATAAAGAACTTAGTTCACGGGGTGCAAGTGTACGACGTTGCAAATGCTTGACAACTCGAGGATCAGCTCCCAGTACACGCTTGTAAACAAAATACATATGTTTGCAAGGCACCCACTGACGACCATTGCAGAACTCCGAGCATGAACAAGATGGTGCGCTACAAATGACAACCCAAGCAGATGTATGGTCGTTGTCACATACTCTGAAGCGAATGCATGTTGGAGGATCAACCACGTCAACTTCTGCGACATATGCTCCCAACGTCAAACATGCTTCAAAACTTACCTGTTGTTTCTTAGACATCCCTAAAGGTGTTCTTGTTGCACGACCACTTGCAGGAACAGGAGGTCCACGAAATTGTGCAGGGGTGTTGAAAATCCAGTGACTCCAACAGGAACTGAAGGAACATGAGGTGTTGAAAAACCTGGCACTCCTGCATGAGCTGAAGGAAGCCCAGCTAGCATAAAACCTGATCTTGCCAGATCATTGATCTCCATTGCTATCAGCTTCGTGCCCACTTGAACTTTCCAAACCGAGGTAGAAGCTGGCGGAGAAACAATAGTTGGTCTTGGATGTCTGTTGCAAAGCATGTTTGTTGGACAAAAATACATCATTTGTGAGCGAAAGCATTCTTCACCAGTTTCTTTGTCATTGTATCTGATCCTTCCAAAAAAACAAGGAGCAGCCACTCGATTACCACTAGGACTGATCTTTTTGTCACAAGCACTCCACTGACCTCCTGAAGAGGGAAAGCCTGCCAGACATTTCACAGAACTTCTTTCACCACATCTTCTAATCGCCCATTGTCCAGGTGTAACATCTTGTTCTTCAACCAGAACATATTCTTCATGTTCTTCTGCAAGTTGAAAATCCAATCGTCGCTTCCGTCTACACTGTGTTGGAATAACCTGTTCACTATAGAAGATGTCCGGTCGGTGGGATCGTTCAGCCTCTGACCCCATATTTCTTTGCACAGTGCGATGTTCAACATTCGTGGCAGCCACAAAAGCAGTATCCTGCATGCTTGATGGAGCAACATCTTCAACTAAGTCGATGATAACCTTTGCTGTAGGTGTTGTTGAGTTAGCATTTGACATTCTTCTCTCGAACCTTGCTGAGAGCTCCTCTGAAGTCGGCCCGGAACCACTATACCTTCCATCTCTAAAAGCCTTCACAAGAGCACATTGTCGCACTGATTCAGTCAGGTCGTGGATTGTAGCTTGGTACAATGAAATGTATTTTGAATCTCTAGCCCTCCTCCATCTTCCGTGAACAGACTCCGACTGGTTTGTCATGGGCACAACCCTTGCAGCATTCTCCGGCATGCTTTCAAGAACAACATTTGAAATATGATTCTTCTGTCTTTCCCACCATGAAAACCACGTCTGCATAACTCCAACATCCTTCACATTTTCATTCCAAAAGCGGAAAAGATTATTTTCAATTTCTTCACGATCAGTTGTTGATGTGGCTGTTGGCCATGATCTCAAAAGTTGAAGATGTTGTTGTTGATGTTCAAGAGGGACCCACTTCCTTGTCACACGTTGTATGGCTTGTTCATAGTGAAAGATACAGCTCCGTTCACGTCCAGGAATTTCTTGGCCATTAAAGAACACATTCCTAATTGCTTGCCAGATCGCTCCTGCTTCATCGGACATAAACCCAGCGAACTGCACATTGTAGATTCCCTTCTCGGAACAGACATCCAACATAGCACGAAAAAACTTCTCCACAGCTCCAGCCGTTTGTCTCTTCATGTCACCATAAGCAATGGTGGATAATCGGCGCACACTATAAAATAATCAAAGAGTTAAGCAAACAACAAAAAGATAACATCTTACTTTGGGTCGTAAACATGCAATGCCAGAGTGATCCACTTATCAACAACACGGTGTGTGTGATCAAGTAGAACCCAACTCTTCTGCAAAGGGCCAAGAGGAGGTTGGCACATCCTTACATAATCGATTCCAGAACCTGGCCCTGAAACCGTCATCTTAAAAACTAATGCCTGGTCGTCTGAACCACGGAAATTCATCCCAGGATAGTGAATCACGTGGATGAATGGGATAGACAACCTTCGTTTCAGCTCCAATAATCCATCAATATTCTCTGGCATTTCAGCAGCAGTTCTCTTTGCGGACGCTACCCATTGACGAACTCTGCATCAAAGGTATTATCAAAGAATGCTCAGCACAAAGTAAAACTCTAATTGTACCTTCGATTGTTTGATAATGGTTGCAAATGATCCATGAGCTTATCCCAACTTCCAGGCTCAGAATTATCTAATAGAAAACCAAAGATAGCATCTTTACATGCTGCCATTTCGATGACTCTTGGACTAGCTCTGGGAGTTCTTTCTGTTGCATTCTGGACCGCCATATGCATTTCTTCTTTGTTCGATGCAGAAACACCATCACCCACTGGATGTGAATGTTTTCCCTGGTGGATAAACAATCTAGTCTTGGTTATGTCGTCTGGGAAAACGCAAAACGCCACAGCATGACAAACTTCAAGGCACAATGGATTTTCTTTACAGAAAAAACATGTCAATCCTTTTGCCAGTTTGTCGATTGAAGGTGGGGAAACAATACATCCTTTCCATTTAGTGCAGTTCGGAAATCCTGCCTTAGAAGCAGGGCAGTCCGGGTTGATACAGCAAAGGCTCCCAACACATTTGCTCCTGGACACCCTCGCTTGAAAATTCCAGTTGCTGGTCGTTCCTGCTGTCCAGGTATGTCCATCCTCTTTCCGATTCATTCCTTTGTATTTGTATTCGGAAGGAGGGAGCTCAAAAATGACATCCCCATCATACGCAATAGGCAATTCATTTGTATGAATGATCGTGGAACCCTCGATAAGAATTCTTCCCTTTTTGCAGGTATTAGAAGTGAAAAGGTTCTTCAACGTTGAGTATTCAGAGTCAGAAGCAACGACAAGCTTAAACAATGGTCCTTCATCCGGTAACAAAACATATCCTGGATTATCCTTCCCTCCAGCATCTTGGTCCTCGTTTATTTCGATCTGTAAAGCAGATTGCCCATGAAGAAGTTTAAAAAGACGAACACTTTGCCAATCAAAAATGCCAAAGAACGTTCTAATCTGATTAGTAAGAATGATTCCAACACCATCTATCACAGGAACATCGTGATCCAAATTGCCGTAAACAATCCTGGCCATTTTGCAAGCAGTTACCACAAACGTGACAGAAAAACAACAGCATTACTTAATCATCTTTTGGTAAATATCGGATATTACCATTTCAAAAATTCACAATCATGACTCAACGTGGGCGAATATTTAATTCAAGGAAACGTATAGATCTTAGATGCTAATATAGTATAGCACTTCACGTAGAGATAGAGCAATCTTTATTGTCTTTTAAATAAATGTGTGTCTAATCTACATTCATCTGACATATTTATTTATGACTTGTTTATATTCTGTTAATTTATTTATTATAATTATATAGTTATTTGATCCAGTATTTTATCAAATGTAGATGTTGATTAATACTTGCTCCGCTACCAATTGTCAATTATAAATACATATTTTTACACGAATATTTATTTAATTATATAATAATATGTTTTTTTAACATACAAATTTTTACTTAAATATGTGTTTGTATTTGTATCCTTTTATATAGTATGTTATTTATCGTAAGTATTATATATACTGTTGTATGGTTTAATTAAACACAGTTTTATAGTTAAGGGTCAAAGGGTTAAGTGTTAGATTTTAGGGTAAAGGTTCAGGACTACCCATTCTTCTTCTCCATTCTCCATTGTTGAGAGAGGGCACTTTTGTTCTTTTTTTTGCGGCGACAAGAGGCTAGTGTGAGCGTCACGGCGACATGGCTACAGGTAAAATCTTATATATGTGTATAGTAATTTCTGTGAATGTATGTGCAAATTCAGTAGGATTTCTTTGTATTCACAAACGCACGCGCGTGTGCACACACACACACACCTCCGACGCATGAGTTATTGCCGATTTCGGCAAACACACACACACACACACACATTTCCTGCCAATTCGGGCAGGAAATCTGCCGCCTGGATGGTGCGGCGGCCGCACCATCTGGCGGCAGGTTCCTGCCCAATTCGGGCAGGAAATCCGTGTGTGTGTGTGTGTGTGTGTGTGTGTGTGTGTGTGTGTGTGTGTTTTTGCACACACACATAAATAACATTTTACACACGTATGATTATACAACATTAGACTTGTATACATGTGTGTGTGTATATATAAATATATATATTTAAATACATACTTAAAAAGACTTATATATATATATATATGTATGTATGTATGTATAAGTATATGAATTTAAGACTTGTATATATGAGATGATGCTTTTTCGTCTGTATATACATGTGAAGAGATATGAATATACCCATATTCTCTCACACAGACACATCACAAAACACAAACAACATTGCACACACACACACATAATCAACATTACACACATACACAAGGAACATTATATAGTGAGCACACACACAAACAACATTACACGTATAAATATGTGTGTGTGTGCGTGTGTGTCTATATATATTGATAGGTATACATATATAGTAAATGTGTGTCCATAAATTAAAACAACTCACACACACACTTATCAGTTGTTGTAATTGCAGAATGAGACAAAGGCAGAGTAAGAGACTACGAGATAAATACAAGACTTTGACACTTCAAGAACATATCGTCCAAGAAGCTCTTGCAGATATGGCTCCAAAACCTCGTGGCAAGAAAGGAGGCCGAGGCGCCAAGCAACAACTGCAACACAAAGAGATGATGCCGACGAACAATGAACCTGTGGATAGTTCGCAAGTCATTGATGAACATACTGTGGTGAGTGAATGGATGCCTAGAAATAGGGAGATTGCAGGAAGCTCTGCAGAACACGGTAATGCAGAGGAAGTACCGGATATTGATCTTGGTAGTAAAATGTTCAATAAGAAGAGGAAACTGGATGCTCCTGAGGATGTTGCCGAATCATATGCAATTCCGGAGCGGCTGACACTTGAGGCTCCATCCAAGCTTCTTCGGGATCTTGTTATTCGGTATGACACAGATATTGACACATCGCTACAAGGACGAGACCACTACGTTCCAGTTGAGCTTGGTGAGCCTCCGCGTATCCCGGTTCACAGGTTGCTCCCACACCAACGTTTGAGGAATGTCACTAAGGACGGCGTGAAAGACCTTGTTGGATGGATTAGAGCTGAAGGATTTTACCAGGAGACGTCAGTGTTCACCTTATCTTTCGGACCACAGCTGAGTGCAGACGAACGCCGAAGTTGGAATGAGTCAGAAGCACAGGTCGATAGAGAGTTTGAAGCGGATTTGCATAAGCCAGCATTTTCTGCATGGTATCGATTTCTGAAAGATGCAAAGTTTCTGGTGTGGGATGGGAATCATCGTCGGGTTGCTTTGAACACTTTGCTTGCTGAAGAGCCAGGTTTGAAATGGACTTTGCGTGTACGTGCAACACTCATAGCATCCACAGTGCAAGAGGAGAAGAGACTAATCGCTGCTTGCAATCGGTTGAATGAGTAAGTGACTTGTTTGTTTCATTATTTAAATACTAAATAAATGTTGTTTTGTTTTGCAGAGCAACTGCTCGTGTGGTTCCTACAACAATCATTCACACCTTGCAGTTCTTACGGAATTGTTGTGTGAAGTCTGCAGATCTTTCTACCGATCATGTTCTTCGCGGGATGCCGGAGGAAGATAGAAAAGCTGTGGAAGTGTGGAGATCGAACAGAAAAGAAGACGTTTGGTACGAGTATCCAAAGACGACATTGGTGAAGATTTTTTGGGAGGTAATCTTTTCTTCTTCTTTTGACTGTTTTTTGATTTTCGGTTTCTTTTGCAGAATCAACTGAAGCGACAAATCGCTACAAAACTTGCGAACAGAAAACCAAACCAGACAGAATCTCAGATCCTCTCCAGCGTTTACAAGACATTCACAGTTCGGATGAACAAATTCCTCACCATTGCTGATCCGGCGGTCGGTGAAGATTGGTTCAAGGCGATCACAGATATCACTATCAAACCATCAACGAAGCAAATAACTCTGGAGAAGCTTCAAATGCTCGCGAAGTCCCAGCTTCCTTCCAACGTCAAGGTTGATATCCTTGGAAAGCTTGTGCACATTCAAGAACGTGGCGTTCTTGAGAAGCTGGTGAACATGACGGAGAAAGACAAGAAGGAAGGTGTCACCGGCTGGCCTGACAAGGACTTCATCAAGTTTTTGCACATCTTTACTTACTGGTTCCAGGTAATTTAATATTTATATTTTTCATTTTTATTCGTTTTATCGTGCCAGGTCGCGGAGGCAGCTAAAGAGCTTTTGGTCGAGCATGTAGAGGAGTTCATGACATGGTATATGAAGATGCACAATGAAATTAAGTTGGATATGTACCAGAACATGCTCGAGAACAAGGAGTTCGGTGCGACAATTCCACCTCCTCGACTATTTGAGCTGGAAAAATCTGCAAAAAGAATGGCATTCAGGCAAGTTTTTTTTTTGTTTCTTTACAGATTTTTATCTATTTTTACAGGTTTTTAAAATGGAAGAACGATGCACTCCCTGAAGATTTCAAAGAGTGGATGGATGTTACCAAGGATTCTAGCATGTGGAGCCGGTTGTTACGTGATATCAGTGATTACGAAGTGGAACACTGTCCTTTCTGGCTGGATTTCCTTCCTGGTGACTGTCCCGAATGGGAGATGGCCAGCTATAAGATACACAAGGATGATCGGCGAGAGCTATTATGGAAGAACGACAATGCTGCAAGGAAGCTCCATGTGAAGATGGATATCAGGTATGCTAGATCGGCGAGCAAGGTCAGCAAGGGACAAGCTTCTTCTTCAGCCCCATCCTTCATCTCGGCTGGATTGGAAGAAGATGATATGTTGAGGATGGTGATGCCTGAGAAGGGAAATGGAAGCTGGGAAATCATTCATGCAGATTCAGAGAACCTTGCAGTCCAGTACTTCAAAGCCGGAAGGCCTTTTCCGTCAGGATTGAAGGAGCTTGAGGATTGGATCGTGAGTCACAAGTCAAGTTGGACTATTCATGTGTTTGGTGCGAAGCCTCCACCAAAATGCATCCAGGGAGCTGTTGATCTCGTTGTCATCGACCCGCCTACCGGATGCGTTGCTGAGGCAGGCGGGATGGTGGATCAATACACGAAGTTCTCGGATGCTTTGCTGAAGAACTTGGTGAACCTTGCTTTCGGGATATTAGACAGAGCTGGCCATGTGGTAGTGTTTGTGCTACCGGATGATGTTCTAGCTTTGAAGAACACTGCAGAAACTTGCAAGCTAAAGTTTCTGCAGATGAGTTATGTGCACACGACAAAGTCATGGGGATACCGTTTCTCTAGAAAGGTAATTCTTCTTTTTGAGAATGTCATTTTTTAATGTTTATTTTTTCAGGAAAGCATCATTGCCATGTGTATTTTTGGTTCCCCCTACTCTAAGGTTGCCAAGAACAAGGAGATCTTGGACACTCGCTACACTCTTCTTTTTGATGAGCCAGAAGATTTCCAGCTCCCATGGTATAATGTTGTTTGTTATTTCTCATGTTCTAATATTGTAACTTTCAGGATTTCAATTGGCCCGAAATCTCCCAAGTTGTTTGCGATGCTAGTGGAGAAGCTCACAAAGCCTGGTGGAACTGTTGTGGATCTAACAGTGGGAACCGGTGCTAGTATTCTTGCAGCTTTTCACACAGGGAGACATGGTTATGGAATCGACATCAACAAGGATCTGGTTTTAGCAGCCAGAGATGTCTTCAGGAAGGTCATTCCAAGTGTTACAGCAGCTGAAGGTGGTGGGGATGATCAAGTTGTTTCCATGATTACTCCTTTTGATGAGTGGAAGAGGGCCATGGAAACAGAAGCACAGGATTTGCCTTTGGCTAGCGACAACGATGGAGACCAGGATCCGCCTTCTCGAAACGACAAGGATGTTGTTACGGAGAAGTCCGTGGAGCACAACGACGAGTCATCAGATGAGTCAGCAGAAGAGAGATCATACGAGTCATCAGATGATGAGTGAGATTTGTTTTATCATTTCTTTGGTTTTAAACTTTAATATGTTTTCAGTATTGTTCTACCAGACTACGCTAATCAGATGGCAAAGAAAATGGTTGAAGAGTTCGAAGTTTACGACAGACAGATTTTGGAGAAACGTTCACGACACCGTAACAATGCATTCATTAACGACGAGGCACTGGCTGGTGGAAACGAGTCTTCATGATTGAGTTATGTTTTTATTGTAATTTTTATTTAGTTTGATGCGGTATTTATATAAAAATATAATTATAGTTATAAATATAAATATTAAAAAAATAAAAACATAAATATAAATATAAATATATAAATATATATGTCAGATTAACCCCCAAATTTGTGAAACTTTGACACATTACCGTGCCGCCATGATTGCCCGCCCGCCGCACCAGAATATTCTTTATATGAAAACGAATATTCTGTACGGAATGGAATATTCCGGTATGACGGAAATCCGTACGCTCGGCAAACTGCGCTCGAGGAATGTCAAACCCCCTAAAGTGTAGTGTATTTTAGGGTTTAGTTAGTTCTAAATTCTTGAAGTACTCTATCACTTTCGGCTAATGTCTGAATTCTGCGTGGAGAGTTGGTCCTGAGATCTATAACTCTTCAGAGTACCACTTTCATAAGTGGGTGTGGGTTATGGACTTAGAAGGTAGCACTTGGAAGTCAGCTTCCAAGTTGTATGCCAGGTTATTTTACCTTATGGTTGTCCAGGTTACTTTACCATTTACTTCCACAAGACAAGGCATGTTAGTTTGTTTGGCTTACAAACTAAGTTTGTGAGATGGGCCTTGTGATATCCTATTCTACACATTATTGAAAATTTTTTTTTTCTTTAAGGTGTTTCAATTTGGGATAACACATGATTTGAAAACAGATAGTGTTCATTGAGTTTTGGCTTAATCGAGTTCGACAAAAGTGTTCAAACGGGGAAAGACTTATGTTCAGAAGTGCGTCTTTGACTTCGGAGAAGGGGCATATTCAAACATAAGAGTGAACACTACATTTTGACAGAAGTTGTAAAATAATCTCTCATTATAGTGCATGTTTTTCAGAGTGTAACTCCAAAAGCAGACTATGGTGATGAACTTATAATACAACGAAATGTCAAATATTAACATATGATGAATATGTTAAGAAGTTGATTCGAAGATCCAATGTAATCAAAGTATTGTCCGATGTTCGCAATATTTTGATGATGCTAGCTACAAATAACATTAGGTGGAATAGTTTACTAAGTTCAAGTCACCTAATTTGAACCTTAGTACAACTTGAAACCTTAGTTAGTTGTAAGCGCGCACTCTGTATTCAAGTTAGCTAGCTCGACTAACTTGATTATGAAGTTGTCTCATAAGAGATCATGAGAAAACTTCGGATAATAGCTAGAGAATTTCGTTATCTTATCAATATCGGTTTTGGGATAGATGGCATGATCTATCAGAAAGAGAAATGTTGGAAACATACGTTTACATTTTCAGTTTACTGAGTAATGAAGGACTTGCATAGTGAAGGCGTTCGGCGCACACTTGCACATTTTCATTATTAACTCTTTAATATTGAAATTTGTAACGTTGTTTACAATGTGGGCATAAGCTCTTGAACAAGGGTGATTCCTTGGTTAAGAAGAGCATGATTTGGGTTCTCCATTTGCTTATTAACTAAGTAAGAAACTTGCTTAGTTTGATAACTTATGTTGAGAACTATCAATGAGTCAATAACAAGTCGGTATACATTTTGGAGGTTTAAGTGCATGTACCTCCTTAAGATAGTTTGTATTCGGTGGGAATTAGAAGTTGGTATTGTTTTCAATATCAATTTCATTTTTAGAGTCGAATACATTATTTAATAGATGGTTTCTTGACTTTGCATCATGTCGCAAATGCGGGCACTCAAAGAACTTATAAAGTAGGTATCTTCAGTTCTTTAGAATATTGAAAAATAGAACTATTCTTGACTCAAGGTTTGATAGTATTCCTTGGGTTAGTTGTTAGTTCTATCTCAAGGTTTGATGGTGTTCCTTGAGTTGGTTCAATAGTATGATATTGTGTAGCGGGATTAGCTCAAGAAGATGGTGTCCCTTCTTGATGATTGTAGTTCAAGGTTCGTCCAATATCCGGTTCGAGAATATGAGGTTTCCTATCACCTCATCTGTGGAGATATATTTTTAAACTTTGATAGAATTTGTGACAATCTTTTCAAGATTGGTTATAAATGACTTGTCAAAGTATGGTATGATATCTCTTCAATATTGAGTTTGGAGCGCTCAATATCAAACTTGGTTATGATCACATGAGGTGGCCGTAATCATATAATATAAAGACTCAAGTGGATTTGAGTCTGACACTTTGGTAAGGCACTACCTTAGTGTTATAACTTGAAACGTGTTTTCAAGTTAGTTGAGAAATGAGACATTTCTCAATACATTGCTTGAGGGGCAATGTGATACTTTCTGGATTGCTAGGTGTCTAGAGTGAATAATGTATCTTAGTTCAATGTACTGAACTAGATATTTTATTCATGTTTGGGGAGATCTATTGAATTATAAGGTATGACTAAAACATGAAGTTGATATAACACTTCAGTGTTATGATAACATTTATGTGGAGGTTATATCTTACTAAATCAATTAGATGAACCAGACACTAGTTCATGATTCCTCTTAGTCTCTGAACAAAGTTCCTCGAAATACTGTCGTAACATTATATTTCCGTCTCAAAATTGAAGTTCGGTTCATGTAAACTAAGACCATATCTATAATGTAGTTGTAGCATTTCGATAAATTGATATGATTGTAAGTTTATATCCACTAGTATAACAACTAGTTGATAAGCTTAGGATTTGAACGTTAAAACGATCATTATCCATTCGAGAGTATCAATATCGAAATTGCGACTATTTATAGAATAAGGATTAGTTTTAAAAGATGTTTATCAAAAACACTAGTTGCTTCAATTAGTGAAATGCTATACTTCGGTATAGTGTTGAAAACATTTACGAAATAAGTTTAAGAGTTGGAAATAAATATAATGTTACGGAGGCGTACAGTATTACGAGTTCAGGGAGACTCTTATCGTGAAAACTAAGTAAAATTCCGTATTTTGAACTTAGTACGATAAGGAGTTAGGAATTATTGAATGGCACCTAGTATGTTGTGCTCTTTGGAGAATGAGTACAATGAGGGTACTAATTAAGACAAAGATTGTTGATTGAGGCATTAGAGATGGGTTGAATTTCCTGGTTTCCACATTGGTTTATAAGAAAGGTATGTTAGCTTATCTGGTCCCTGAACTGGTCGGTGTTATGAAAGAGTACAAAGTTGATTGTAAAAATGAATGGTAGTGCTATCACACTTGGTTGCAAATTTGACTGAATTTGATTCCTATCGGGAATAAATTTATGTTAATAACACACCAAGTGGATGGCAGTTGGCAAGACCTTGTTGTATACATGTGTACAGCCATGCGCCTCTGTGATCGCCTCTGGCCAGATTGATATGTTTACAAAGAACAGGGTTTTACGAATTGTACTCTTGTATCGGAAAAGAGCTTGATTCCGATAAAAGTCTCATACTTAGTCTGGCGTAACTATATACTAACGAGAGATAGGTATAGTAGCAGACCCTTATGAAAAGGGGTAATGAGAAACACCGAGGGATGCAGAGATGTAAGCTATAATATGTAACATGTGGGACCATTGGAAAATCAAAGAAATGCGAAGGTGTTTGGTCAAGCATTTGAGAAGTGCTTGTTGTGCGCTAGATGACAGAGGTCATCAACAGCGTTTAATATTAAGGAATAAAGCAAGTCTTTATTTCTTGTTAACCAAGGGGCCGGCAACAACACTAACTAGAGGCCTCCAATATAAATTCTAGTTAAGTAAAGAAATTAACCAGTGTTGTGTGCGTCGGGTGACAGACTTTGCAGACGTGCAAAAGGTCTCCAAGTGACTTCATGTGCAGGTGGTGCCTCCGGCAGCTGGTTTACGACTCAGTGAACGACGGTTCTGAAGTACTTGGTTTCGCGTAATGCAAGGGGGGTAAAAAAATTATGTGAACTTTTGGCTGACTCCGCATAGAGTGATATGTTAGTTTTGGTTATTTTTCTAACATTATCTAGTCTTGGAGTTGGACGTCAACGAGGACGTTGACATTTTCAAAGGCGGGGAGTGTGTCATAGTTTTTACTATGACTCGACCCTTTACTTTGGACGTTGACTGTTGTTACCTACTGTACTATGTTGATGGACCCTAGATGTAGTAGAAACAGGCCCGCTTAGTGCACTTGGGTATCTGGTGATGGTCCGGCCGGGTGTCATTAGGTATTTGCAGAAACTCTAAGCGAAGCTAGAACTTACCTTCTAGAAAACCCACCCCCAATTTTGACGTCCCGAATAGGTTGATTGGTTTTGCAATGAGTTGGCGTGTTAAGTAGGGTTAGGAACACCCCTAGGGTTGACCTAACCCTAGGGTTGCCCTAACCCACGCCCTAAAACCCCACCCCCTTGGGTAGGGTTTAGGGGTAGGAGTAAGGGTGAGTTATAGGCTCATATTGCTAATTTTCTAAGGGGCTAAATTCAGTGCCAGCCCACTAACACATATAGGAAAAGAGGGGGGGGGGCTCCGTCACATAAATAAGGTAGAGTATATACGTAGGAGAGCTCCTGGGTTCATGAATGAGTTCGTTGCTCTTCTGCCGGTGCAAGCTTCAGCTTGTGTCGTTAAGGTACAACCCTCTGTTGTGCCGCCCTAACTTCCAGATGCCAGGGGTACGTCCCACCTTCGGGGTAGCTTACCCTTAACGTTGGCGAATCCATGCCTGGGAGGTCTTGTCGGGATGCACGTTCCAAGAGGCAGAGGTTGAGGCTTGTCTCCAGCCTCCTCCTCCACGTCAAGCTAGGTAGCACTCACAGCAAGGCACATCGTGTCCTTGTCCAACTGTGGGCGTGGGATCTTGTTTGACAGGTTCCTTACCTGGTTCCTGAGGGTTCATTGAGGGGTTCTAGAGTTGGCATTTAGGAGCCACGTTTGTGGCACTTGGTGCAACTCTTGAATCTAAGGGCTATGGCATGATAGCCCACATCGGGAAGGCAGTGTCACATGGAGATGTGACACTGGGCTAAACGTCACATGGTCAACACCTGAGGCACGCCCTTTGGGGTTATGTCATGGGCTTGTCGCCAAGGGGTTGGATACTTAGCAAAAGACATGCTTGTGCTTGCACTAGGGTGCTAAGCCTTGGGCATCCGCTCAAGGGAGGTTAGGTCTCATAACTAGGTGTGCTTTGACACACTTGGCTAGGGGAGTGTTCTCCTTGGAATCAAGGGTTGAACAACCTAAGCGTGTTAGCAAGCCCTTTCGTGAGGCACTCGCAAGGTCATGTGCTTAGGGTTATCCCAAACCTAGCCTTAGGGAGTTTGCTTAGCAGAACACGTGTTCGCTAGCGACACTCGTGTCGCCTACGGCGCACACTCGTGTCCTCACTAAGTACTAGCCCTAGGTCTAGGGTATAACTTGGCCACTCAAACCCTTAGGGGTTAGTCGTGGTTCAGGGTACCCCTTGTCGCCCTAAAGGGGTTGTACTCCCGGATGAGGGTGATTCCTCAAGGGGTAAGTGACGATGCCTTAGCTCTGTCCAGGGGTATGTGTGGAACACACGTCTCCTTGATGGGGGTTAGGGCATGAGCCTGTCTAGGTCTTCTAGGGCAAGACCCTAAGTCAACTAGGGTTATCCCTCAAGGGTTTTGGGGGTAGACACTCTAGGGAGACTTAGGCTAAACCCTAAGTCAACTAGGGTTATCCCTCAAGGGTTCTGGGGGCAGACATTCTAGGGAGACTTAGGCTAAACCCTAAGTCTCTTGTCCACTTGGGCATTAGAGTCTAACCCTAGGGGTCGTTGGGGTTGTTCTGGGAAACTTAGCGTTGCTCACACAGGGTGATGACGCCGAATGGCCACCTGGCAGCCACGTGTTGCCACGTGTTGGCCCTTTGGGTTAAAACTCTGACAATTGGTATCGGAGCCTATTCTCTACGGTCAGTAGGACTACCTAAAGTGTAGTGTATTTTAGGTTTAGTTTAGTTCTAAATTCTTGAAGTACTCTATCACTTTCGGCTAATGTCTGAATTCTGCGTGAGAGTTTGGTCATGAGATCTATAACTCTTCAGAGTACACTTACTTCATAAGTGGGTTGTGGGTTATGGACTTAGAAGGTAGCACTTGGAAGTCAGCTTCCAATTTGTATGCCAGGTTATTTTACCTTATGGTTGTCCAGGTTACTTTACCATTTACTTCCACAAGACAAGGCATGTTAGTTTGTTTTGGCTTACAAACTAAGTCTTGTGAGATGGGCCTTGTGATATCCTATTCTACACATTATTGAAAATTTTTCTTTTTCTTTAAGGTGTTTCAATTTGGGATAACACATGATTTGAAAAACAGATAGTGTTCATTGAGTTTTGGCTTAATCGAGTTCGACAAAAGTGTTCAAACGGGGAAAGACTTATGTTCAGAAGTGCGTCTTTGACTTCGAGAGAAGGGGCATATTCAAACATAAGAGTGAACACTACATTTTGACAGAAGTTGTAAAATAATCTCTCATTATAGTGCATATTTTTTCAGAGTATAACTCCAAAAGCAGACTATGGTGATGAACTTATAATACAACGAAATGTCAAATATTAACATATGATGAATATGTTAAGAAGTTGATTCGAAGATCCAATGTAATCAAAGTATTGTCCGATGTTCGCAATATTTTGATGATGCTAACTACAAATAACATTAGATGAAATAGTTTACTAAGTTCAAGTCACTTAATTTGAACCTTAGTACAACTTGAAACCTTAATTAGTTGTAAGCGCGCACCCTGGATTCAAGTTAGCTAGCTCGACTAGGGTTTAGGTTTAGGTCGACTCAGAGAGTCGGTATTCGATGAGGATCAGAAGTTGGTATTGTTTTTCAATTAACGATTTCATTTTAGAGTCGAATACGATTATTCAAAAGACGGTTTCTTGACTCTGCATCATGGTCGCAAATGTGGACACTTAAAGAACAAATAAAGTATGTATCTTTAATCTTTCAGAATATTGAAAAATAGATCTATTCTTGACTCAAGGTTTGATTATATCCTTGGGTTAGTCTTTGGTTCTATCTCAAGGTTTGATGGTGTTCCTTGACCTTGGTTCAATATTCTTGAAAGTGAAGTAGTGGGATTAGCTCAAGAAGATGGTGTCTCTTCTTGATGATTATAGTTCAAGGTTTGTCCAATATCCGGTTCGAGAATATGAGGTTTCCTATCACCTCATCTGTTGAGATATTTATATTTTAAACTTTGGCAGAATTTGTGACAATCTTTTTAAGATTGATTATAAATGACTTGTCAAAGAATAATATGGTATCTCTTGAATATTGAGTTTGGAGCGCTCAATATTAAGACTTGGTTATGATCACATAAGGTGGCCATAATCATGAAATATAAAGACTCAAGCGAACTTGAGTTCAATACTTTGGTAAGGCACTACCTTAGTGTTATAACTTGAAACGTGTTTTCAAGTTAGTTGAGAAATGAGGCATTTCTCAATACATTGCTTGAGGGGCAATGTAGTACTTTCTGGATTACTAGGTGTCTAGAATGAATATTGTATCTTAGTTCGACATACTAAACTAGATATCTTATTCATGTTTGGGGAGATCTATTGAATTATAAGGTATGACGGAAACATGAAGTTGATATAACATTTCAGTGTTATGATAACATTTATGTGGAGGTTGATATCTTACTAAATCAGTTAGATGAACCAGACACTAGTTCATGATTCCTCTTAGTCTCTGAACAAAGTTCCTCGAAATACTGTCATAACATTATATTTCCATCTCAAAATTGAAGTTCGGTTCATGTAAACTAAGACCATATCTATAATATAGTTGTAGCATTTTGATAAATTGATATGATTGTAAGTTTATATGCAGTAGTATAACAACTAGTTGATAAGCTTAGGATTTGAACGTTAAAACGATCATTATCCATTCGAGAGTATCAATATCAAAATTGCGACTATAATTTATGGAATGAGGATTAGTTTAAAAAGATGTTTATCAACACACTAATTGCTTAAATTAGTGAAAATGCTATACTTCAATATAATGTTGAGAAACATTTTCAAAATCAGTTTAAGAGTTGGAAATAAATATAGTGTTATGGAGGCGTGCAGTATTACGAATTCAGAGAGACTCTTATCGTGGAAACTAAGTCTTAAAATTTGGTATTTTGAACTTAGTGAGAATTAAGAGACATGTTATCTAAAGATTATAAATTAAGGCACTAGAGATGGGTTGAATTTCTTGGTTTCCACATTGATTTGTAAGAAAGATATGTTAGCTTCTCTGGTCCTGAACTGGTCAGTGTTATGAAAGAGTACAAAGATGGTTGCAAATGACAAATGGTAAGGCTATTACACTTGGTCACGGATTTGACTGAATTTGATTCCTATCGGGAATAAATTTATGTTAATAACACACTAAGTGAATGGCAGTTGGTAGATTGGCAAGACCTTGTTGTTTACATGTGTACAGCCATGCGCCTCTGTGATCGCCTCTGGCCAGATTGACATGTTTACAAAGAATAGGGTTTTACAACTTGTACTCTTATATCGGAAGAGAATTTGATTCCGATAAAAGTCTCATACTTAGTCTGGCGTAGCTATATACTAATGACAGATAGGTATAGTAGCAGACCCTTATGAAAAGGGGTAATGAGAAGCACCGAGGGATGCAGAGATGTAAGCTATAATATCGTAACATGTGGAGATATGGAACCATTGGAAAATCAAAAGAAATGCAAAGGTGTTTAGTCAAGCATTTGAGAAGTGCTTGTTGTGTGTTAGATGACAGAGGTTGTCAACAGCATTTAATATTAAGGAATAAAGCAAGTCTTTATTTCTTGTTAACCAAGGGGCCGGCAACAACACTGACTAGAGGCCTCCAATATAAATTCTAATTAAGTAAAGAAATTAACCAGTGTTGTGTGCGTCGGGTGACAGACTTTGCAGACGTGCAAAAGGTCTCCAAGTGACTTCATGTCGCAGGTGGTGCCTCTGGCAGCTGGGTTTACGACTCAGTGAACAACGGTTCTGAAGTACTTGGCTTCGCGTAATGCAAGGGGGGTAATGAAATTATGTGAACTTTTGGCTAACTCCGCATAGAGTGATATGTTAGTTTTGGTTAGTTTTTTCTAACATTATCTAGTTTTGGAGTTGGACGTCAACGAGGACGTTGACATTTTCAAAGGTGGGGAGTGTGTCATAGTTTTTACTATGACTCAACCCTTTACTTTGGACGTTGACTGTTGTTACCTACTGTACTATGTTGATAAGCCCTAAGTGTAGAAGAAATAGGCCCGCTTAGTGCACTTGGATATCTAGTGATGGTCCGGCCGGGTGTCATTAGGTATTTACAAGAAACTCTGAGCGAAGCTAGCACTTCCATCTAAAAAACTCTTACCTTGGTTTTTTGTGTTCCGGTTGGGTTAATGGCTAGTTCTGGTGAGTTCAGCATGTTGGATATGCTTAGAAATACCCCTAGGTTTGACAGGTTAGGGTTTAGGGGTCGATGGATAACTCACCAAGTATATTTCCTCTGGGAATGAGATTTTAGTGCTAGCCCACTTATGTAAACAGGAAAACAGGGGGGGGGGGGGGGCTCTGTCACATAAATAAGGTAGTATGTAGGAGTGAGGGTTCCTGGGTTCATGACTGAGCTCGTTACTCTTCTCCCGGTGCAAGCTCTAGCTTATGTCGTCAAGGCACAACCCTCTGTTGTGCCGCCCTAACTTCCAGATGCCAGGGGTACGTCCCACCTTCGGGGTAGCCTATCTTTAACGTTGGCAAATCCATACCTGGGAGGTCTTGTCAGAATGCACGTTCCAAGAGGCAGAGGTTGAGGCTTGTCTCCAGCCTCCTCCTCCACGTCAAGCTAAGAGCAACACTCACAGCTAACTAGGGCACGTTCGTGTCTTTGTCCAACTGTGGTTGTGGGTCTTGATTGACAAGGGTTTCCTTATCGGGTCTTGAGGGATAATTGAGGGGTTCTAGAGTTGGCATTTAGGAGCCACGTTTGTGGCACTTAGTGCAACTCTCGAATCTAAGGGCTATGGCATAATAGCCCACATCGGGGAAGGCAGTGTCACATGGAGATGTGACACTGGGCTAAACGTCACATGGTACAACGCCTGAGGCACGCCCTTTGGGGTTATGTCATGGGCTTGTCACCAAGGGGTTGGATACTAAGCAAATAGACATGCTTGTGCTTGCACTAGGGTGCTAAGCCTTGGGCATCCGCTCAAGGGAGGTTAGGTCTCATAACTAGGTGTGTTTTGGCACACTTGGCTAGGGGAGTGTTCTCCTTGGAATGCAAGGGTTGAACAACCTAAGCGTGTTAGCATGAGCCCTTTTGTGAGGCACTCGCAAGGTCATGTGCTTAGGGTTATCCCAAACCTAGCCTTAAGGGAGTTTGCTTAGCAAAACACTCGTGTCCGCCTACGGTGCACACTCGTGTCCTAGGTCTAGGGTATGACTTAGCCACTCAAACCCTTAGGGGTTAGTTGTGGTTTAGGGTACCCCTTTCGCCCTAAAGGGGTTGTACTCTCGAATGAGGGTGATTCCTCAAGGGTAAGTGACGATGCCTTAGCTCTGTCATGGGGGTATGTGTGGAACACACGTCTCCTTGATGGGGGTTAGGGCATGAGCCTGTCTAGGTCTTCTAGGGCAAGACCCTGAGTCAACTAGGGTTATCCCTCAAGGGTTTTGGGGGCAGACACTCTAGGGAGACTTAGGCTAAACCCTAAGTCAACTAGGGTTATCCCTCAAGGGTTTTGGGGGTAGACACTCTAGGGAGACTTGGGCTAAACCCTAAGTCTCCTGTCCACTTGGGCATTAGAGTCTAACCCTAGGGGTCGTTGGGGTTGTTCTGGGAAACTTAGAGTTGCTCACACAGGGTGATGACGCCAAATGGCCACCTGGCAGCCACGTGTTGGCCCTTTAGGTTAAAACTCTGACAACCACCCATATGGGACACAACTCGGAATACAAATCCATATGATTATTCACAAACTCGGAATATCAACCCATATGACTATCCACAAAGGCCATATAATGGAATGGAAATGGGAGAAGATACCCCTGCAAACTAGGGCCCTATTACCGACAAAACAACAATCCAGAGATACTACGAGGACAATCTTTATTATTAGCACCAGCGCAATTTGGGCCACCTTTATTACCACCAATACTACCTCCACTAATGTTACGTGGTGCAAACCCAAACGTACATGTTTTAGATTCCACTAAATGTAATAAACTCAATAACGTTTGATGCTACATATGTGGAGAGATGGGACATTATTCACTAGAGTGTCCACAATGCAAATTTAACACTGGAGCACCACCGCCAAACCAACAATGTGGAGAATTGAAGTCCAACAAGAAAGTGATCAGGAGGAACAAAATCACAAATGCAAGTGGGAAAAAGATATAGAGTATACCTCAACAGAAACATACGTAGTAACACGTATTAAACGAGTCCAAGTAGAGACAAGCAAAGAAGAACCAAATACACAAACTAATTACAAAGAAAAAGCTACAGTGCAAAGAGTGGTGGATTAAATTCAGAAAATATAACAAGAAGAGAAGAAAGATCCTAAACCCAATGTAGAAATTGAATAATCCCAGGAGTCCACATCAGCAGTGCCACTTGGGACCGTTTTGTGGACGTTATATTGCAATAACCAGTACAACTCAATATAGGGGAGTTACTCACACTTGCACCATTTCTACGAACACAGATAGCTAACGTATTGAATACAAGTAATACTCAATAGGATACAAGCCAAGTTGAGGTGAATACTACCAAAGTTTTTAAAGATGAAAAAGATTAAGATGAGGAAGTACCAATGATAACTGTGCGTATCGGCAAAAACAACATCCAAAACATCCCCATTGATGGGAGGCTTAGGAGTCAACATTATTGAGGAGTAAGCTTGTAAGGAACTTGGTTTGGGGCCACTAGGAAAATGTACCATTTTTGGTACAGATGGCTGATCAAAGAAAGTATGACCAATTGGCATAATTAGATCCTTGTGTATGAAGATTGCAAAAATTAAGTATAAGATGCCCTTGATCATGTTATGTATTGGACAAACTAGCAAACTTTATCAAACATTATTGGGAAGACCTTGGCTATGAGATGCCAAAGTATGACATGATTGGAAATGGTACTATACAAGAATGGTCAAGAAGTAGTCATTAAAAATCAGCAAAAGAAGAAAATTGAGCAACCAACTCAACCCTTATGAATGGAGGATTACGACTGGCATTACGATCTGAATACAAAAGAAGAAAAAATGTTATTCGATAGTAATTCAGAATTGGTGGAGATTGCACAAGCTAATTTATATTAAATGATGTTGGAAGACGAGAAGGGCGTTACTGAAGAGGAAGTTATGACTATCAATGATCAACAGTAGCAAATAAGTAAATTCTTGGATTGACTAACAAGTTCAAATAACCAACATAACAACAACTGGAATTCAAAACAAAGCATGAACAATATCAACAGACCAAACAAAAATTGGAGATTACGAATAATGAAAGGACTAAAGAAGTAAATATCAAAACAAGTGACCATAGACCATGCAAAGTCAACATAATAGTGGATCTAGAACCGGAATACTGAAGGAAATTAGTGAACATATTTACAATAGAATGCTAATGTCTTTACATGGAGTTATGAAGATGTCAAGTGGGTTCCGCCAACAATTTGTACCCACAAGATAGAATTACTACACATGCAATACTCAAAAAATAACAAACCTACCGTATGGTCGTCGGGGACTCCGCAGGCCAAATGTGGTTGGTCAGAGTTTTTACCTGGTGCCACAAAGGCGGCTTGCCAGGTGCCAACCCTGGAATCCCCTCTCTGGAAACCCCACGGAATCTGGTAAAGTAACCCGTATTAGGAACCCAACCTTAGGAACTAAACCCTAACTGACCAAGTCCACGAACGAGACTCACCTTGTGAATCAGGATGCACGGACTAGCCGAGTTATAGGTGTTGTTCCTAGCTTGGCGTGGTTGAGGCGGCCGGAGCAAGGCCTCAACCACTAGTTCTGCGGAACGTGAACTCGGGCAATACCTTTGAGCTTGCGAGCAGGTTTTCGGACCAAGGAATCTGGCTAACTCCTTGGAAGTGACGTGCCCTTGTCTCAAAGGCAAGATCCTGCCAACGATAAGGATAGTCTAACCCTAGGGTGGGTTGTACCCCTGTCGTGTGGAAGTTTGGGCGGCACAACAGAGGGTTGCACCTTGACGACACAAGCTTAGCTTGCACCGGTAGGAGGTTAACGAGCTCTCTTTTGAACCCAGGAAGCCTCACTACATATACTCTACCTTATTTATGTGACGGACCCCCCCCCCCTGTTTACCTAAATGAGTAAGTGGGCTGGCACGGAAATGCCAGCCCTTAGAGAAAATGGTTGTCCTAACCTAACCCTAAACCTAACCCCTAGGGGGGGGTATTAGGGCGTGGGGTTAGGGCAACCCTAGGGTTAGGTCAACCCTAGGGGTGTCCCTAACCCTTTTTGACAAGCTATACTTTATAAAACCTAACGAACGTCAAAGGGGGAGGGAGAGTTTCTAGAAGGTAAGTTCTAGCTTCACCTAGAGTTTCCTGCAAATACCTAATGACACCCGGCCGGACCATCACCAGATACCCAAGTGCACTAAGTGGGCCTGTTTCCTACTACATCTAGGGTTCGTCACACAACTCGGTAGGTAACAACAGTCAAACCCCAAAGTAAAGGGTCGAGTCATAGTAAAAACTATGACACACTCCCCGCCTTTGAAAATGTCAACGTCCTCGTTGACGTCTAACTCCAAGACTAGATAATGTTAGAGAAAACTAACCAAAACTAACATATCACTCTATGCGGAGTCAGCCAAAAGTTCACAAGTTTTATTACCCCCCTTGCATTACGCGAAGCCAAGTACTTCAGAACCGTCGTTCACTGAGTCGTAGACCCAGCTGCCGGAGGCACCACCTGCGACATGAAGTCACCTGGAGACCTTTTGCACGTCTGCAAAGTCTGTCACCCGACGCACACAACACAGTGGTTAATTTCTTTACGTAACTAGAATTTATATTGGAGGCCTCTAGTTAGTGTTGTTGCGGCCCCTTGGTTAATAAGAAATAAAGGTTCACTTTATTTCTGATCATCATTACCAACAGTTTGAGACCTCGCCTCAAACTCATTCACCTCCATCGCGTTCTGCAGATTCTCCAATGGTTCCCATGTCGACTCGCATGCCGGGTAACCTTTCCACTTAACAAGATATTCACGTTTACGTTTTCGTCGTCCATGAATGTTCCTCCCCTTTAATATCGCCTCAACTTCAAATTCTTTTTCCTCACCAACTAATTCTGGCGGCGGACGTAAACTACGATATCTATCCGGATGTTTCTCATCCTTGTGGAATGGCTCGAGTAAACTGACATGAAACACATTGTGTATTTCCAACTCTGGAGGAAGATCTAACCCATAAGCCACTTTCCCTACTTGCTTCACCACCTTGTATGGACCTATGTAGTGCGATAGAAACTTCCTCGAAAGAGTCGTTGGAACCTCAGGTTTTGGTACTCAACAATACCATATCCCCAACCTGATACTCTACATCCCGTCGATGTTTATCGTACTGCTGACGATACCTTTCCTGTGCTGCAGCCATCGCTTGACGAGCAGCTTCCCATGTTCGATACAATTGTCCCGTGAACTCTGCTACAGATGGAACTCGATTGCTATCGTCTTTCGGTAACACCATACTCTGAGGAATACCACCCTTATTCCCAGTTAACACTTCCATCGGGCTACATCCGATTGCAGTGTGTGTCGAGTTATTGTAACATATCTCAGCCATATCCAAGTGTTCAGCCCAATCAAGTTGATCACCTTGAACATAGCATCTGAGATAGTCCTCGACTTGTCGGTTTACCCTCTCCGTCTGACCATCCGTTTGTGGATGATAAGCCGTACTAAACCTCAGCATCGTCCAAATTGCTTGAACAACGTTCCCCAAAACTTGCCAGTAAATCGAGGATCCCGATCTGAGATCATCGTTTCCGGTAGCCCTCGCACTCTTACGACTTCGTGGAAGAACAACTTTGCTGCTTGTTTTGCATTCACTGTCTCTACAGTTGGAATGAAATGAGCAACCTTTGAAAATCGATCGACCACCACCATAAGAGCATTGAAACCACAAGATTTTGGCAATCCCATGATAAAGTCCAAAGTAACACTTTGAAATGGCCGCTCTGGAATCGGTATACATTGTAACTTCCCAGCTCGTTTTTGCGAACGACTTTTCACTTGTTGACATGTGGGGCATGTCTTGACATACTTGGCAACATCGTCTATCATACCCGGCCAATAGAATCCCTGTTTCAACAAAGCCAACGTCTTGTGCCTTCCACCATGCCTGCCAAAGGAACGTCGTGATGCTCTCTTAATAGCCTCTCCCTCCATGTCCCTTCTGGAACATAGAGTCTCTTTTCTTTATAATAAAGAACTCCATCTCGTACTGCAAAATGGGCCTGTTTGAGTGCATCCATTCGACTTTCTATTCCTGCTGGAATATTACCATCTCTTCGTAATTGATGAACTTGTTTCCTCTTTGCCACCAGGCTCAAAGCTTCCTTGCAAACTTGTCCTGAGGATACGCCGTCACAAATTCATCCACCAAAGTTGACACGGGTGCTGACATAATACGAAGATGACCCTTTCTACTGAGTGCATCAGCTACCACATTGTCCTTTCCCGCCTTATGTCTGATTTCAGGCTGAAATCGTGCCAACTTCTGCTGCCATCTAGCATACTTTGGTGATAGCTTCGGCTGCGTTTCAAAATACCTTAGAGTTACACTATCTGTCCAAACCACAGTGCCATGACTTGGAAGATAATGACGCCAATACTCCAAGGAAGCAACAATAGCATACATCTCCTTTTCGTGAGTAGGCCATCGAGTTTGCGCGGCATCTAACTTTTCGAGAAAAAGGACACTGGATGTCCTTTCTGTTGCAATACACCACCAATTGCAAAGTCGGAAGCGTCACATTCTACTTCAAAGGGATCTTCAAAGATGGGCAACTGCAAAACTGGCTCAGAAGAGATAGCCTCTTTGAGTTTGACGAATGCACGTTGGCACTCTGGAGTCCAATGCCATGGAATGTTTTTCGTAAGATCTGTCAATGGGGCCGCTATTTCCGAGTAACCCTTTATGAATCTTCGGTAATACCCTGTCAGACCAAGAAATGATCTAACTTCATGCACGTCTTTTAAAGTCATCCACTCAGTAATAGCTTGAATTTTCTTTGGGTCCATGGCAACCTCCCCACCTGAGATCAAGTGTCCCAAGAAATCTATCTTGGTTTGACCAAATGCGCACTTGCTTTCTTTAGCATACAACTGGTTCTCTCTCAACCTCTGAAACACTTTTTCTAAGTGTTCCACATGTTCTTCAATTGTCGAACTGAAAATCAGAATGTCATCAATATACACCACTACGAACTCGTCTAGATAGTCTCTAAACACATCATCCATCATTGTGCAAAAAGTTGCTGGAGCATTGCACAACCCGAATGGCAAGACTAGAAACTCAAATGATCCATAACGCGTTCGAAAAGCGGTCTTCTCAATGTCATTCTCTGCTACCCGAATCTGATGGTACCCGACTCAAGTCTATTCTTGAAAAATACTTTGCTTTTGATAGCTATCAAATAAGTCGTCCACTCGGAAGAGGATACTTTTTTGATAGTTATCGCGTTCAGCTCGATAGTCCACACACATTCGCATCGTACCATCCTTTTTCATTACAAACAAGATAGGTGCACCATATGGCGATCGACTAGGTCGAATGTGTCCTCGACCAACAATTCTCAGCTGTCTCTTCAATTCTCAACTCTTGAGGATTTAACCGATATGGGGCTCTTGCCGGTGGAGACGAACCTGGCAAAATCTATTCTGTGGTCCACAGCTCGACGTGGAGGTAACTCAGGCGGCAAATCTTCCGGCAACACATCCTAAACATGTTCAAGACTTCCAAAATAGGTTCGGAACAGTTCTTGACCATCTCCTATTTTGACTTCACCAGTATCCAAAACCATTGCAAGAAACACACGTTCCCGATGTCTAACTGCTTTACGCAACTGAGTCAAGGTAAGGAACATAGGATTCCAATCCTTATCAGTTAGCGTTTCCATTCTGAGCGTCGTTTTTCTAATGGCTTCTTTATCTGCTGCAAGCGTGATTCGATTATCTCCGGAACCCCTCATTTCGATTACATGTTTATGGAACCATTCCATACCCAGAACAAAGTCAAACCCCGTCATATTCAAGACAACTAAGTCTAGCTTAGCCTTCCAATCTTTGATTTGGACAGGAACTGCCCTTGCTATATTATTAGTATTTTGAGAACCTTTGCCAAAATTGATCTTTATTTCACACATCTTTATTACATCCAAATTCAATCGACGAGCTAGACTAGTCGATATGAAGTTGTATGTTGCTCCAGTATCGATCATCATTCGGACTCGGTCCCCTCGTATCCTTCCTGTCAAATATAGCAAAGGGTCAGTTTTGTCTTGAATAGCGAATAAGGCAGGTTGTGTCTGGCACAACATTACCTCTTCTGACTCATCTTCCGGATCTTCAAGCGTTTCTGGTTCAGCAACTTCCTCTTCTACCATCGCCTTGAAATGTCCTGATTGTTGTGAGGGTGCCGGACACTCTTTAGCAAAATGACCAGGCTTGTTACAATTATAACATTTCACCCCCCTGCGGAACGCGGGGGAGCAGACTTTGGAGCCGATCCTTTGGCTGCTGAGGAGGGGTAACGCCAATGGTTTCCGAAATCCGGTGGGTCTTGATGTGTCCGAAAACTTGAACTACCGACAAAGGGACTTGCACTTCGTTGATGGTGATTGATTGGTCTTCCATCAAACCTTCTAAACCCAGACTTTGGAGAAACCTCCTCGATTTAGGTTTTGCTTCCTCCCCTTTGTACAAGTCTTCTAACGACATGCCATAAGCAACCTTTTGAGCTGCCTCTTGACATTCCCGATAGCTTGTGGGCTTGTACCTTAAGATCTCCCTTCGCGTTTTCTCATTCAAGCTAGCCATGAAGCAACTTCGAGCTTCATCATCGCTCATATTTGGCACCAATCGCCGTACACTTTCGAATCGATAAACGTGGTCCATTGGACTTCCCCGAACTCCCTGTTGACAAAGTGCCAGGTCAGCACGCAATCGCAAACCGAGATCATCCGGCATATACTGCTTTTTGATCTCCTTTTTCATGTGCTTCCAGCTGTTTCGGTATCCACGTTCACCTTCAACAATTCGCCACCAAGTCTTAGCTTCTTCTTTAAGAAACTGCTTGGCACATGCAACCTTTTCTGTCTTTCTCACGGAAGCAGCCTCGAAATAGCTTTCCATATCATACAACCAGTCATCCAAAACCTTGTAATCCTTTGAACCCATGAAATTCGAAGGCTTTACCGGTTTGAATTTACTGGGACCTCCACCACTACTTCCGTCGAAGAATCTGATTCAGAGGAACCTGACTCTGAGTCATGCTTCTTCTTCTTTTTCCGTGTGTCTGGTTGCGGAACATCTGGCACTGCTGTATTCGTTGGAATCCGAACGGCAACATTATCGATTCGGTCGTTCAACCCAAACATCCCCTCGAAGTTCGTTTAGGGCATCCATCATTATTTCACGCCAACCAGGTCGTGCTAACCCTAGGGGGTCGACCTGGATCAGCTCATCCATCTCCTCATTTTGAGCCTCTGCGACAGCCCTCTCTGCCTCAGGCTCTGGTTGCTTTCTTTTGCTCATCGTATTGAACCCTAGTTTCAACACTCGGAGAATATGCTCGGAATATTCCCAATGTTAAGTTGGAAACACCCTGCACAGGTTGTACACCCACACACATCAGCTTAACTAGCATAAGACTTTCGGACATACCTAGAATCTCACGCCGACTCACTGAGCAAGTGTTCTCCGAAGTTTGACAACTCACAGGATCAAACTCTCTGCGCAGAATACAGACATGTTAACCAAAGCGATAGAGTAGATCAAGAATTTAGAGTTATCTAAACATTGAAACACCTATGACTTAAGGTAGTCCTACTGACCGCAGAGAACTTGCTCCGATACCAATTGTCAGAGTTTTTACCTGGTGCCACAAAGGCGGCTTGCCAGGTGCCAACCCTGGAATCCCCTCTCTGGAAACCCCACGGAATCTGGTAAAGTAACCCGTATTAGGAACCCAACCTTAGGAACTAAACCCTAACTGACCAAGTCCACGAACGAGACTCACCTTGTGAATCAGGATGCACGGACTAGCCGAGTTAGGTGTTGTTCCTAGCTTGGCGTGGTTGAGGCGGCCGGAGCAAGGCCTCAACCACTAGTTCTGCGGAACGTGAACTCGGGCAATACCTTTGAGCTTGCGAGCAGGTTTTCGGACCAAGGAATCTGGCTAACTCCTTGGAAGTGACGTGCCCTTGTCTCAAAGGCAAGATCCTGCCAACGATAAGGATAGTCTAACCCTAGGGTGGGTTGTACCCCTGTCGTGTGGAAGTTTGGGCGGCACAACAGAGGGTTGCACCTTGACGACACAAGCTTAGCTTGCACCGGTAGGAGGTTAACGAGCTCTCTTTTGAACCCAGGAAGCCTCACTACATATACTCTACCTTATTTATGTGACGGACCCCCCCCCCCTGTTTACCTAAATGAGTAAGTGGGCTGGCACGGAAATGCCAGCCCTTAGAGAAAATGGTTGTCCTAACCTAACCCTAAACCTAACCCCTAGGGGGGGGTATTAGGGCGTGGGGTTAGGGGCAACCCTAGGGTTAGGTCAACCCTTGGGGTGTCCCTAACCCTTTTGACAAGCTATACTTTATGGAAAAACCCTAACCTAGAACGTCAAAATGCGGGTAAAACGGGGAGAGTTTTCTAGACGGTAAGTTCTAGCTTCACCTAGAGTTTTCTGCAAATACCTAATGACACTCGGCCGGACCATCACCAGATACCCAAGTGCACTAAGTGGGCCTGTTTCCTACTACATCTAGGGTTCGTCACACAACTCGGTAGGTAACAACAGTCAAACCCCAAAGGAAAGGGTTGAGTCATAGTAAAAACTATTACAGTGCTGTTTGCTATGAAGTCTCAATGGTTGCTAGGACGCTGTGGATAGCGTCCAGTCCTGGGGGTCCGCGCATGTAACCCAGCCTTACTCGGGAGTACTGGAAGGTGCTGAATGGCCTCTACCCGGACGCATGAGGGTCCGTGTATAGGGGTGGAGGAGTTCTCCTAGAGCAGTGTTGTCAGAGTTTAACCCAAAGGGGCCAACACATGGCAACACATGGCTGCCAAATGGTCATCACCCTGTGTGAACAACGCTAAGTCTTCCAAGATAACCCTAAGAGTCTGACTCAGAGGCCCAATTAGGCAGAAGACTTATAGTCTTACCCTAAGTCCCCAAGAATGACCATCTCCTAAACCCTAGAGGATAACCCGAGTAGTCTTTAGGGTCATGTCCCAGTAAACCCAGATAGGCTCATGCCCTAACCCACAAAGGAGATGTGTCTCACACTTACCCGCACGACAAAACTAAGGCATCATCACTTACCCCTTGAGGAATCATCCTCATCCGGGAGTACAACCCTTTAGGGCGACAAGGGGTACCCTAAACCACAATTAACCCTAAGGGTTTAAGTGGAGTCCATACCCTAGACATAAGACTAGTACTGTCAGAGTTTTAACCCAAAGGGCCAACACGTGGCTGCCAAGTGGCCATTTGGCGTCATCACCCTGTGTGAGCAACGCTAAGTCTTCCAAGATAATCCTAAGAGTCTAACTCATGTGCCCAATTAGGCAAAAGACTTAGAGTCCTACCCTAAGTCCCCCATAATGAGAGGATAACCCGAGTAGACTTTAGGATCCTGTCCCAGTAGACCTAGACAGGCTCATGCCCTAACCCCATAAAGAAGATGTGTCTCACACATACCCCCGTGACAGAGCTAAGGCATTGTCACTTACCCCTCGAGGAATCACCTTCATCCGGGAGTACAACCCCTTTAGGGCAACAAGGGGTACCTTGAACCAAGATTAACCCTAAGTGGCCAAGTCATACCCTAGACCTAGGGCTAGTACTTAGTGAGGACACGAGTGTGCACCGTAGGTGGACACAAGTGTTCTGTTAAGCAAACTCCTTAAGGTTAGGTTTGAATAACCTTAAGTACATAACCTTGTGAGTGTCCTTTTACTAATGAACTTAGGTTGTTCAACCCTTAGATCCTAAGGAGAACACCACTAGGACAGGATCCTAAAGTTATCCTCTAGGGTTCAGGGGATGGTTATTCTAGGGGACTTAGAGTAGAAGTTTTCTGCCTAATTGGGCCTTTGAGTCAGACTCTTACGGTTATCTTGGAAAACTTAACATTGTTCACACAGGGTGATGATGCCGAATGGCCACTTGATAACCACGTGTTGTCACATGTTGGCCCTTCGGGTTAAAACTCTGACACATACAAATTAAAGAAAGAATTTTCTAGAAGTAAGTGCTACCTTGCTAGAGTTTTTCAAGATATATAGTGACAACTAATTAAGTAACAACAATCAATTATAAAAGTAAAGAGTCAAATCATAATAAAAAACTATGATAGTAAGAATGAACAGTACATTCTAATGGAAAGGCAACTTATCCCAATTCACTAGCAATTTGCCTAATGTTGAGCAGGTTGGTCATTGAGTTACCTCCCTTGCTTGATTTCCACCTGACACTCAACCCCAACATTTTGCTTCAGCTCCATCGTCTGAATAGACCTTCCCATCTATGCTTAAACTTCCATCCTCTAAACCTTGCAGACTCTGCAATATCCTCTCAGTGTTGTGCTTTAGTATCGACCTTGAAAAGTTCAACACATTATACACGGAAGCATGAACAATCCGCTTTGTGAATGGTTGATTTGAAGCTGAGACAAGGGCAAAATCATCTGGATACCTACAACAAGAATGACGATAGCATGGGAGAGAAATTTCGCAACTATATCACAAAACTTATTTCATGCATCAGGATTCTTCAAGATATTCATGAAGGCAGCTAGCTGCATTGCTGATATGCGCAAACCGGCAGTCCTCTAACGTCCAGGCCTCCATACAGGTATATTCTGCTTTGCAAACTCGTAGTGATTGGCCGACAACTATGTTGTATGAGAAAGTATATATTGTTGGTTGTGTATTAGTGCATATATATGCATCATATGACGTCCATGTGGTCAGCCACGAGAACTTGTGGAATACACCTGAGAAGTTCAACTAGACGAATCTCCTGCCCTTCGGTTCTGTAGACGGCCTTACCCTTGCGGTGCACCTGATAGCATCCTTTCTTGGGGATACAGTATGAACACCTGGAGTAGTCGCGATAATGCATGGCCACAGGTGCGATGTGAGGGAATTGGCTGTACCTGCCATAGACATGGGTCGTTTCGAGTGTACTCCATGCGGCGAGATGTGTTTGATTTTCGAACGCACAGAGGCAAGCACATCAATCAGGTTGATAATGGCTATTTGGAATGGATGGTCAACAACTTCCAAGCAGTTGATGCCTTGACAAGGACAGGGAAAACGAAGCGGAAACAATCAGCAATCAGACATGTTCATGTCCATGATCTCCTTTCTGACTTAAAGTCCTGTACCAGGAAAAAAGACTTGCACCAGGGGAAACGAGTCCATGCAAAGGCAGTGGAAACTGGGAACGAGTCAAACATGTATGTTGCAGCAACACTCATCAACATGTACGCCAAGTGCGGCAGCATGGTAAACGCTGGGAGCGTGTTTGACAATATCCAGGAGCCGGACGTGGTGTCCTGGAATGCTGTGATCCTGGATATGCAGACGATGGGCAGGGTCTTGTTGCCCTGGACCACTTTTCCAGAATGAAAGAGGACTGCAGACGTGTGCCCACTTGCGTGACTTATCTTGCTGCCCTCAAGGCATGTATGTCACTGGCAACAGATGGAGATGAAAGTGGAAAGAAAAGGTGTCTGGAACGAGGTAGAGAGATACATTTGCAGATTGGTTGCCATATGAATAAGTTCGTGCAGACCACGCTCATAGACATGTATGCCAAGTGTGGCAGCATGGTAGACGCTAGGAGTGTGTTTGACAGTATCCAGGAGCCGGACGTGGTGTCCTGGAATGCTGTGATCCTGGGATATGCAGACATTGCACAAGGTCTTGCTGCCCTGGACTTGTTTTCGAGGATGAAGGACGATAGAAGATGTGCACACGATTCCGTGACATATATTGCTGCCCTCAAGGCCTGCACATCACTGGCAGCAGATGGAGATGAAAGTGGAAAGAAAAGGTGTTTGGAACGAGGTAGAGAGATACATTTGGAGATTGGTTGCCATATGAATCAGTTCGTGCAGAACACGCTCATAGACATGTATGCCAAGTGTGGCAGCATGGTGGACGCTATGAGCGTTTTTGACAGTATCCAGGAGCCAGACGTGGTGTCTTGGAATGCTATGATTCTGGCTATGCGGATGATAGGCAGGGTCTTGTTGCCCTGGACTGCTTTTCCAGAATGAAAGAGGACTGCAGATGTGCGCCCAATGGCGTGACTTATCTTGCTGCCCTCAAGGCTTGCACGTCACTGGCAGCAGATGGAGATGAAAGTGGAAAGAAAAGGTGTCTGGAACGAGGTAGAGAGATACATTTGGAGATTGGTTGCCATATGAATAAGTTCGTGCAGACCACGCTCATAGACATGTATGCCAAGTGTGGCAGTATGGTAGACGCTAGGAGTGTGTTTGACAGTATCCAGGAGCCGGACGTGGTGTCCTGGAATGCTGTGATCCTGGGATATGCAGACATTGCACAAGGTCTTGTTGCCCTGGACTTTTTTCGAGAATGAAGGACAAGAGAAGATGTGCGCCTGATTCCGTGACATATGTTGCTTCCCTCAAGGCCTGCACGTCACTGGCAGCATATGGAATGAAAGTGGAAAGAAAAAATGTTTGAAACGAGGTAGAGAGATACATTTGGAGATTGGTTGCCATATGAATCAGATTGTTCAGAACACGCTCATAGACATGTATGCCAAGTGTGGTAGCATGGTAGATGCTAGGAGTGTGTTTGACAGTATCCAGGAGCCAGACGTAGTGTCTTGAATGCTATGATTCTGGGCTATGTGGATGATAGGCAGGGTTTTGTTGCATTGGATTGCTTCTTCAGAATGAAAGAGGAGTGCAGATGTGCACCCAATTGTGTGACATATGTTGCTGCTCTCAAGGCTTGTGGTTTGAATGGGGCCTTGGCCATTGGACGAAGTTTCCATTCAAAGATAAGGGAATTTGATGCTCATGTAGTAACATCTTTAATAGACTTCTATGCAAAATGTGGAAGCATGGAAGAGGCTCGTGAGGTATTTGATTTGCATCCACAAGTAAGGGATGTATCAACATGGAATGCACTTTTAATAGGTTATGGTAGGTTTGGGAACATCGATTCCGTATTTAGTCTTTTTAAGGTAATGCAAGATCAAGATTTTCGACCAAATGCTATCACATTTTTGTGCTTACTTGGATGTTGTAGTCATGCAAGTTTGGTAGAAAAGGCATGGGAATACTTTGAACTAATGCCTATGCGGTATGGACTTACCCCTACTATGATGCATTACAACTGTATGGTTGACCTTTTGGGTTGTACAAATAAATTGGGCGAGGCTATTGCTTTGTTACAGAAAATGCCTTGTGATCCTGATGCAGTGACTTGGATGACACTCTTGAATGCTTGTCGCAAATGGAAAAATGTTGAGATAGGGATAATAGCTTTTAAGTCTTTGGTAAATTTGAATCAGAAAAAGGCATCTGCTTATATACTCATGGCTGAGATATATGGCAGTACGGGTACGTGGGAAGAACAAGAGAAGTTGAAAACAAAGATGAAATTTGGTGCTTAAAAATTACCTAGGCAAATTTATGTTATAAATGGCTAGGTAGGATGGTTAGGTTTGTGGTTGGGGAGGAGGATATTACATATGTTGAAGACAAATTAAAATAGTTCAAAAGCATACAAGAATATGAATATGTTCTTAAATTATATAACATAAGCCATAATATGTGGAGAAAAAGAAGGCACTTTGTGAGCACAATGAGAGGTGTCTTAGCATTTTGAATACACCTCATGAAAAGATCATTACAGTTGTTAAAATATAAGGATGTGTAATGATTGTTATTGATTAACCAAAATAATTCCTAAGCTCTCTACGAAAGTTACAATGGTAAGAGATGAGTGTTGGTTCCATGTTATAAATTATTTAAATTTATAAATTATAAGGCTTAAGGAAAAACTAGAAAAAACTAATAAACTTGCCCACCATTGTTCCTTAATCGCATAGAAATTCTATTTGATAAGCATGGAGAATCAGTTAAAAACTTATTTAAATATATAATAAAACACCTTTTGGTCTTGCATAAGCAGAATGTTTATGGAGGCTAGTTTAGGGCAAATGTGTTAACATCATCTATAATACAATCTATTATACTAAAAAGAGTTAGAAGGTTTCTAAGTTAATCCCTCTAATTCTTGTAAGAGATTACTATGGTTTTTAAGATTGTGTTCAGTTTTCTATGTGTAATGCTCATTATCTAAATCAAACTATATAACTTTAAAAAGTTGATAACGGCTATTTTGTGTTTACTTTCATGTGTGTTCTAAAGTCTTGATTGGTTTTGTTGTAATAAGCTTGGTGGTGGTGATGATTTCATCTTCAAGAGGGGTATTGCCCTTGTGTGGTTTGAGCAAACTTACATGGAAATTGTCATGGATTGTCCATGTGTTAGAAAATTTTAACTTGAAGGAATCATCATTGATTTGTTGAATGATTTCAAAGGGCCCAAAATACTTTGCTTAAAATTTAGTAAATCCTAGCTTAAAAAATCTAAATGTAACCAGACCTAATCCCCTTGCTTAAGGGTGTTTAGGGTTCTATGAGAATTAGCATGTTTCTAATATTTTTATTGTGCTGCAAAAATTTGAGTATGAAGTTTTTTTGAATTTCTACCCAAAATATAAGGAGAAATTTAGAATTTCTATTTTGAGATTATTGATGAGTACCATGTAAGTTGTCAAATAAGTAATGTCGTAATCTCATGAGATTTTGATGTTATTTTACAAAGCAAAAAATGTGCCACTTTCATGAATCAATCAACCAAAAATGTAATTATGTTATTTATTGAATTTTAGTAATTCTGTAATGAAATCCATGAAAATATGAACTCAAGGTTATTCAGGTGTTAGAAGTGGCTACAAAAAAACTTGTGGAACTATGCAAAGTGCTTTAGAAGCTTGACAATTGGTGCATTATGAATATCATGTTTGAATATTAAAGGTCATATGTGGCCAAAAAATGTCTTGAGAGAAACTCAACAGTGGTTGTGCCAATGCTAGCCAACTATATGGATTGACAACCACCTAAAAAGTTTAGGGTTTCATTATTCCTCCTTTCTTAACGTTTCCTTTGCATAATCGAATGGACACCATGCATTAAGAGAGGACAAGGCTGTCGAGGGACTAAGCATTCAATAGACACATATGGAGAAGAAATAGGAATAATTATGGAGCCATAGCAATAGGATGACATGTTGCCCAAGGAGACCATTAACATGTAAGTTTTTTTTTCCTTTGATTAGCTGCAATTCATGTGTACCACATCTTGCCTCCATGTTTAGGGGGCATATTTGTAATGGGTTTGTGTTAGGTTTTTCTTTTTGCCTTTAAATTAATAGTTATTCCCTCTTGAAATCAGAAAATGGCATACGCATAGGAAGGATTAATCTCCCACCTAAGTTTCTTATATATACCTTTTATATATCACTTTCATGTGTATATGCATCTTTATTGTGTAATGAAAGGTATAACAATGTTTCATTTATTATGCAATCATCATTTAGCCTTTTATATGTAATCCTTCTTGGCTCCAATTGATTTTTTTTATCTTATACCTTCTTATTTGGCTCTCAATACAAGGCCATACAATTTTTGAGTGTCAGCATAATTATAAGGTCATGAGGGTTGTGTGTAATGTTTTTGTTTGATTGAATTAATGGAGTTCGATGTAGAAATCATATGTGCTAGCCTATCCATCGTGGGAGTATTGTGAAAGTTGTAGCTCAGTTGCATGATTAGCATACAATAGCACAATTTCATATCTTAAGAGGCATTTTCCACACATTAAATAATTCATACTTTATCCGTATACTTTATCTATATATACAACATCTCAGTTAAGCATTAATTAGTATTTGAATTTTAATATTTAGTTTATTCAACCTAATGTTGAATAAATTGTTATAATAAATCATTATGTACATTGCATTAATGCAATATAGGCATGCAATTCTTACATTTATATAGCGAAAACCACAATAATTTATTTTATCCATGAATGCATTTGCTTCTAAAATTGAACATTTATGCTTTAGAGTTCATTGGTGAACCCCATGCATAAATGTTTAATTTTAGAAGTGAATGCATTTTTCTCGATATTTAGACATTTATGCTTGGGGTTCACTGGCGAACACTAAGCATAAATGGAAAATCTTAAAAGCAAATGCATTTTCATTAATATTTTAAATAATTATGCTGGGGTTTGTTGGTGAACCCTAAGCATAAGTGTTCAATCTTTTTCATTATTTCATATTCTCTTATGATTTTGACATTTCTCATTGTATGATTCATGGATGAACCTTAACATTGTAGATATGAAATAAGAAGGATAATGAATTTATAATACATTTAGTGTATCAATCTTAAGATTCATTAATGAACCCTTAAAAAATGAATGTTCGAAATTTAATAACTTTCATTTTCTTTTAGTTTTTGCATATTTGATTCCTAGGGTTTGCCAGTGAACCTTAAGAGTTAGTGATCTTATTTTCTTAAGAATCAAACTCCTTTGGTTTTATGACTTCTGAACCTTAATGGTCGCCAATGAACCTTAAGAATTAATGCATGAATTTTTATTACAATTTCATTTTCTTTGTATTTTCAAAATCTAATTCTTAAGGTTTGATGGGAAACCTTAACAATCAAGAACCAAATTTTCAAAAAATTTGATTTCCATGCATTTTTTAACTTCACTATCTTAGGGTTCACTGATGAACTTCAACGTTTAGAATGATTTTTGATTAGATTTTATATACCCAGATTAGTCAAATACTATTTCTTAGGGTTTGCAGTGAATCTTAGGAATTGCTAGATGATTTTTAATTAGATTTTATTTTCCATAAGTTTTCGGCTTCTCTACCTTAGGGTTCGCTAATGCTAAGAATCCATTCTCCATTTTTTGAAAAAATTAATTTCCCAATTGTTGATCCTTAGGGTTCACCTGTAAACCTTAAGAATCTCTAGACAAATTTTAATAGAATTCATTTTTAATGAGTTTTTGCCTGCTCTACCTTAGGGTTTGTTTGTGGACCTTAAGATTCCATGGACAATTATCCAATAAACTTCATTTCCCCTTGTTTTTTGAAAGCTATTCCTTAAGCATCATACAAGGATTTTTTTTAGAGTTCATTTCCATTTGAGACACTCCACATGATTTTCCATCGATTTGTAGGCTGTAAAGTCGTCTAGGAATGCACAGACAAAGTCCGTGAGGTTATTTAGAAATACTTGTTGGAAGGTGATTGGGGCATTGTAGAGGTCGAATGGCATTACTTTAAATGTGAACGCCCTCCTATTTGTGATAAATGCTGTCTTGGCTTGGTCCTTAATTATAATCATGACCTAGTTGTACTTGTTGAAGCCATCAATGAAGGAGTACATCTTGTGTCCTGCTACATCCTTCAAGATGGCCTTGATGAACGGGATGGGAAATGGGTTCTTCTCAGTGGCTACATTTAGCTGCAGGTAGTTTATGTAGATCCTCAACTGCCCATCCTTCTTTAGCACAACGATGATCAATGACAACCAATTTGGATTCTCAATAGGGTACATAAAGTCTGCTTCTAGCCATTTATCGATCTCATGCTTGACCTTCTGTGCATAGTTGGGATTGATGTAGTATTATTGTTGGCAGTTGGGCCTCGTGTCAGGTTTTAGCTTGATCCTATGTTGACACAGCTAGTGGTACCCATCTAAGGTCGTGGTATGTCCATGTGAACACATCATTGTGAATTGAAGGCACTTGGTCATATGTCCCTTGAGTTCTGGGCTTTCATGAGCATTAATTTGTAGCAATCAAGGTTCCATGTTTGTACCCACATTGACTTGTGTGATCACTACATCAGGGTTATGTTTCATCGTATGTGGGCTTGTTGTGGTATTCCTTGTGGGTTGGTAGAGCGTTGTGCCTCAGCTTGTATTGCCACTTTGATGTGTGCCTCTAGTGCTTTTGTCCCTTTCTCCATCCTGGTCATGTAGTAAGCTATGACAGCATACCTCATGGATGAGCTTTACATCTCTTATGATCAACAAGTTTGGTAGATAGGCCAGAATTGTTACCTCTTCATCATTGTCTAGCCTCTCAATCTAGTCTGGCACATGGTAATCTTATGATCGGGCGTTCGGCGGTGGTGCCCGAACTTGCTATGTAGCTATAGATATTAGTTCATCCTTTATGGGGAAACTTACCTGATGTTGCTCCTAATCATGTTGCACCTTCGCTTTCCATAGCCAAGACCATCCCAATAGCAAGTAAAATCCCCCTTTTGAGTGCTTGTCAAGGATGATAGTGTTGATTCAGAACTTAGCCTGCAATTTAAATTGGTATGGCTAGTACATCATCTATTGATGTGGTTACGACCATCGTTGGTCATGTCATTGGTGTGTGCAATTCTGAGCTAGACCTTTGTATAGTCTGGGTGACAAACAAAGTAACTCACCTATAATCAACGTTGTTACAATGGTTTCTTGGAGTCTCATTGTCACCACTAGCCCCTAGCCATGGGCAAGTCTCACCTGCTCTGTTGCTGCCTCCGCTTTGACTCACTTTCTGGCCCACTACCCAGGCTTGAAGGATCTATTTGCCACCTCCTCCTCATTAGACTCCCCATGGTCCTCATTCTTTAGGTTGACTGACTAGGTTGCCGAAGGGCTTGCAACCTTGTGATGCCCATGCATTGTAGTTCTATTGGTACCACCGCTATTTGATTGGCATGTGGTGTGGAGGTTGATGTCAATGCGAAGGTGGTCAGATTGCTAGTTGCCTTTGTTGTCCCCAACATTGGCTTGATAAATAATTGTATAATGGTTGGTGCCCACTGCACAATGCATAGATCATCTCCCAACACTCTAGCCATCTATCCTTGTCATTGTGCCATTGTCGATAAGGTTGGGACTCTCAAAATCATGACCAATGCTGACACTCCCTTGAGCGGGACTTTCTACAAGACTAGTCATGTCAGTTGGTTTGGCGGCCTTAGTCTTGTTGGTTAGTTGCATCTACCTCCAACTTCTGATCAACTTTCATAGTGGTTATCTAAGGTGGGGTCTTACCCATAAGCTCGGCCAGCACATAGCAATCGTTTGTGTTGTGGATCTTCAAACATTGCATACCTTACAATATTTATCTCCTTGTGATGTGTAACCTAACTTGGTGAAGGTGGTTGTCAAGTCAGCCTTCCTAATTGCCAATCCCTACTCTTCTCCTTGTGGGTTTTTTCCCCACTTCTTGGTTCCTGAACATTGCTCCTTCCATGACAACCTCGGGGTGTCTGAGAGGTTTTCCTTATTTGTGGCGTCTTAGACTTGTCATGTTTATTTTTTCTACGCGCCTGTTGACCTCCCACTTCTTTGTTTTCTTAGCATATTTGAGTAGTTTATTGAATATTCAATCATCATTCAACCCAATCCATTTGCAGATCTTCAGCTGCAATCACTTCCAGTACCACATCTTCTTGGTAAGGTCGACTGGTGGGTTTCTTAGCTGAGTGATGTATCCAAGCATGCAGACCATGTAGTCATCAACAAACTAGTTTAGGGTTTCTCCTCTCACTAAAGCAAAAGGTAGAGGGCTTCTCCTAGCTGTTCCTCAAAAGTCCCCTTCACAGGGCTAGCTCCTTTGCTGACGATGTGGTGCTCCTTGCCTGGACAGTGTCCTCTCATCTAGTGATGGTCTTGGTCGGATCGTGTGACCTTTTAAAATACCATCACATTGCTGTGACGGCCTTGGTCGCTTGGGTAGATTCTCCTTGTTTTTGAGATGGTATCCCCTTGTCTCTATGTACAACCTTGCGGAATGCCCTCACATAGTCGGCACAGTCTTGCTCGCCTAAGCAGATTCTCCTTGCCTTGGGATGGAATCTCCTCATCCATGGCCACTATGTGGCCCCCCTCATTGGCACCTCTTCCTAGTCAATTAGTTTGTCAATGTCCAGTCATCTTCTTATGACTGGTCTTCCCATATGCTAATGACCTTTCGGAGCCTTAGGTAGCTATCCTAGTACTTACTTTGACTTGTTGCATTGTCCAATCTATTGAACTCCTGGTAAGTCTTTTCATTAGTGGTTGTTACTCCTTTCTTTGGATGAGGCTCTTTCTCTCTTTTCGGGCATCCATGGCTAGTTTACCTGCCCTTTGAGTGATAGTGGCCCTAGGTTTGCTACACCATAATGGATTAACAATTTTGATTTGGACCATGATTTAAATCACTAAATAAATCATGGTGGTTTAATCAACAAACTTCAAATCAATTTAAATAATAATTTTTTAAAGATTTTAAATTAAATCAAAAATATAAATTTTAATCTTATATTCTTTAATTTTATGAATACCATTTTAATTTATTCATTATATAAATTATTAGTATATATATTTTATTAAAAAATTAGGTTTATTATTCATGATTAGTAAAAATCATGGTTTAAGCCTAAAAAGTTAATCCATGCACGACATCCTTTACTTCCTTGAGCATGTGAAATCTCCTACTCTTGTTGTCCATGACTCCATTCGTTACCATCATCGCTTGCCTTTAGTGCAAGCTTCCCATCCCTTGGGGTTCTACTGTGTGAGGTGTTAGAGTTTTAACCCGAAGGGCCAACACGTGGCAACACGTGGCTCAAGTGGCCATTCGGTGTCATCACCATGTGTGAGCAACACTAAGTCTTCCAAGATAGCCCTAAGAGTTTAACTCGAAGGCCCAATTAGGCAAAAGACTCAAAGTCCCACTCAAAGTCCCACCCTAAGTCCCTAGAATGACCATCCCCTGAACCTTAGAGGATAACTCGTAGACTTTAGGATCCTGTCCTAGTAGACCTAAACAAGCTCATGCCCTAACCCCACAAAGGAGATGTGTCTCACACATACCCCTACGACAGAGCCAAGGCATACCCCTTGAGGAATCACCCTCATTCGAGAGTACAACCCCTTTAGGGCAACAAGGGGTACCCTGAACCACGACTAACCCTAAGGGTTTGAGTGGCCAAGTCATACCCTAGACCTAAAGCTAATACTTAATGAGGAAACGAGTGTGCCCATAGGCAAGCACGAGTGTTCTTACTAAGTAAACTCCCTAAGGCTAAGTTTGGATAACCCTAAATACATGACCTTGTAAGTGCTTCACAAAAAGGCTCCTACTAACAAGCTTATTCCAAGGAGAACACTCCCTAGCCAAGTGTGCTTAGGCACACCTAGTTACGAGACTAACCTCCCTTGAGCAAATGCCCAAGGCTTAACACCTTAGTGCAAGCACAAGTATGTTTGTTTGCTAGAGTATCCAACCCCTTGGTAACAAGCCCATGACACAACCCAAAGAGCGTGCCTCAGGCATTGTATTGTGTGACATCTAGCCCAGTGTCACATCTCCATGTGACACTGCCTTCCACGATGTGGGCTATCATGCCATAGCCTTAGATTCAAGAGTTGCACCAAGTGCCACAAACATGGCGCTCCTAAATGCCAACTCTAGAAAACCCCTTAGTGAACTCTCAAGAACTAGGTAATGTGAACCTTCAAATAAGATCCATGCCCACAAGTTGACAATGTTAAGCACCACTATGTACAAATTAGAGACCCTCACAAAACCACCCGACCTCCCCCGAGCTGTCTCTAGTCTCCACACGCTGCTCTCCAAGAAAGGCTTCCAATTAGTGTGCCCTTAATTCTCTTAGATCTAGGTATAGCTCCTTAGGAATATTCTAGCTTATACCTTTCTGGGGAATATTCTTTGATTCGTTATATGGGTCATAACAATCCTCCCCCATTAGCAAGTCCTCAAGGGCAGTATAACTTACTCAATTGGTCCTGTATCATTAGCCTCGTACATCCACAAAGAATCTACCCGGGACTCGTTCCTTGTGAGTACTCTCTTTAACTGGCTAACGTGAAACACTGGGTGCACCCTCACTCCTTCTGGCAGCCGTAGTCGATATGCCACCTTACCGATACGCTCCAGAATCTCATAAGGACCTGAGTACCTGGGAGACAACTTATCATTGCGTCCCTTCCGTAAGGCCACAACTGTGTTCCGCCTTACATGTGTGGCAAATACCACTCGGAGATATACATAATCCCCCACCTGGAACTCTCGGAAGCTTCTGTGCTCATTAGCAAACTTGATAGCTCGGCTCTGAGCTGCTTGTAAGTTCTTCTTGCACAAACTCTGAATGTTTTCAAGTTCAACACTCAGATCTTTAGCTTCCTCATCCATGTTGCCTTGAGCCTTCTTACTTGCTAAACCGAGCTCAAAAGCTGTCTTGGGATGTCGTCCAAACATAGCATAGTATGGACTCATTCCAATGCCACTGTGCTGGCTGTTATTATAAGCAAACTCGAGTAATGGAATATACTTATCCCACTGCCTTCCTTCTGGTTAATAGTGCACCTTAGCATATCTTCCAGAACTTGGTTCACCCTCTCTGTTTGCCCATCTGTTTCGGGATGATCTCCACTACACAGCTTAAGCTTCACTTCTATGCACTTAGAAAAGCCTCTCCAAAAGCTAGAAGTGAACTTGGAGTCCCTATCACTTACAATATCATCTGGAAATCCGTGGATAGGAAATACATGTTGTAAATACATCGTAGCCAGCTCGGATGCATTCACATTCTTCCCCAAGGGAACTAACTTGACAAACTTTGTCAACCTGTCCACAATGACCCACACCTGTTCATTCTGCCTCTGTGTCCTTGGCAAATGGGTGACAAAGTCCATAGAGATACTGCCCCATCGCCTGTCTGGAATAGGCAATGGTACTAATAGCCCACCTGGTTTCTCCCTGGGCACCTTTACTTGCTGACACTTGTCACAAGTCCTGCAGTACTCTATGATATCAGCTTTCATATTCCTCCAGTAGAACCTCCTCTTGATCAACTCATACGTTTTCCCCCCCAAAATGACCAGCCTCCGGGCGATCATGATGAAAATATAGTACCTGGTTGATCAAATGGTCCACACGAGGAAGGTACACACGGCCATTGTAGTACAAAACCCCATCCTGAAATGAGAATGGTGGCTCTAGCTGTCCTCTGAGCTCCTGCACCTCGTCTTGTGCTTGAGCATGTTGAACTACTTGGCTAAACTCACTGACCGTCCTTGTTAATGCATTACATAAGCGTGTTTGGAATTCTCCCACTACTGTGGCTCTCCTAACGCGTGACAAAGCATCTGCCACCACGTTAGTCCCTGCGCGATGCTCAATAGGAAATTCGCCAAACTCCATGAGCTTAACCATCCAGCGAGCTTGCCGAGAGTTTAACTCTTTCTGTGTGAACAGATACACCAAAGGCTTGTGATCTGTAAACACCTTGAAACTTGCACCATAAAGATAGTGCCTCCAAACTCGTAATGCATTAACAATAGCCAGTAGTTCTTGCTCATACGTTGAGTACCGTTGCTCTGCAGGATTCAAAGTACGACTCTCATAAGCAATAGGCCTTCCCTCTTGCATAAGTACAGCTCCAATGGCCACTCCACTTGCATCACACGATACCTCATAAGGCTTAGAGGGATCTGCAATACATAAAACTGGTGCACGTACCAAAGCTTGTTTCAAAGCTTGGAAACTGCTCTCCTCTGAAGCACTCCATGCAAAGGGAACGTCCTTCCTTAGCAACCTAGTTAACGGAGAAGCTTTCTTGGCATAATCCTTGACATACCGCCGGTAATAACCAGCCATGCCCAAGAAACTCCGTAACTCTTGTGCATTGCTAGGAACTGGCCATTGCTCCACTCAACTCATCCCAAGGATGGGTCCACATGCACTAGCTTTGCAAGAAAGAAAGTCTTCACCAACTGGGTTTTGACAACCTCCAACTGTAACTCCTCCACACAAGCACTTTCGCTTTGTGTGACATTTGAGCCTTCAATCTCGTATTGGGGCACAGCCTTTGTGTAGCTCCACCAGCTGGGTTTTGCCAACCTACAGATGTAACTCTTCCAAACAAGCACTGTAGCTCTATGTGATAGCTGAGCCCTCAATCTCGTATTGAGGCACAGTCTTCGTGCAACTCCACCAGCTGGGTTTTGCCAACCTCCAACTGTAACTCCTCTACACAAGCACTTTCACTTTGTGTGACATCTGAGCCCTCAATCTCGTATTAAGGCACAATCTTCGTGCAGCTCCACTAGCTGGGTTTTGCCAACCTACAGCTGTAACTCCTTTACACAATCATTGTAGCTCTGTGTGATAGCTGAGCCCTCAAATTCATATTGAGGCACAGTCTTTGTGGGCAAGCTGCACTCCTCCACTAACTTTGTTGACAAAAAGTTAATGCTACTCATGCTATCCATGTTATCTTGGCATAATCTTTGACATACCACCGGTAATAACCAAGCCATGCCCAAGAAACTCTGTATGCTAGGAACTGGCCATTGCTCCACCCACTCATCCCAAGGATGAGGTCCACACGCACTAACTCTGCAAAAAGAAAGTCTCTACCATCTGGGTTTTGCCAACCTCCACTGTAACTCCTCCACACAAGCAATTAGCTTTGTGTGACAACTGAGCCCTCAATCTTGTATTGGAGGCACAATCTTTGTGCTCCACCACTAGGTTTTGCCACCTCCAGCTGTAACTCCTCCACTAAGCACTTTAGCTCTATGTGTGATAGATGAGCCCTCAATCTCGTATTGAGGCACAGTCTTCGTGCATCTCCACTAGCTAGGTTTTGCCAACTCCAACTATAACTCCCCCACACAAGCACTTTCGCTTTGTGTGACATTGAGCCTTCAATCTTGTATTGGGGCACAGCCTTTGTGTAGCTCCACTAGCTAGGTTTTGCCAACCTACAGCTGTAACTCCCCACACAAGCACTGTAGCTCTATGTGATAGCTAAGCCCTCAATCTCATATTGAGGCATAGTCTTCGTGTAGCTCCACCAGCTGGGTTTTACCAACCTCTAGTTGTAACTCCTCCACACAAGCACTATAGCTCTGTATGATACTAAGCCCTCAATTTTGTACTGAGGCACAGTCTTCATGGGCAAGCTACACTCCTCCACTAACTTTGTTGACACAAAGTTATCGCTACTCCTGCTATGTACAAAGACTCGCACTGGACGCTCACCAAGTCATCCCTCCACCACAATAGCACGTGTATGTGGCTCCTTTCGTGCTATGCAGTTTACCTGTTGAGATAGAAATTTACCTTATGGTTTAAAGAAGTCTCCTTTGTGCTCCTTTCCACGCTCCATCTCTTGAAGCTTCTTAGTGTCTACTTGTCCTTGCTGCCATTGAAACTTTTGCCCTTAAACTTGCTCCTTCTTGACAATTTGCTTTTCAATGTCAACATCTCCACACAGGTGGCATTATCCTCTCCTTCCCATAGGTCACTCATCTCGAACCTTGCTCCGATACCAATTTTAGGCACCACTATGTACAAACTAGAGACCCTCACAAAACCCCTCGAGTTATCCCTAGTCGCCACACACTACTCTTCAAAAGCTTTCAATATTAGGGTGCCTTCCTTAATTCTCCTTTATGAGGAATATTCTTTGATTTGTTATACGGGTCGTAACATTTCCTGATCACACATTTAACATAAATGGACCTTACTTGAGGCTTTATGTGATTACAAAATTAATCTAGTCATGGTCCTATGCAAAATTAGATATGGCACCAGTGTCCTGACGGTAATTAACAATTGTAATACTTCATTAAGTTTA